>JALKAD010000175.1:5137-23083 GCA_024500015.1 Ulva compressa
ACTGCCACTGGAGGCATCGCCGGTCTGCGAACTGACGCACGCGACTGTCCGGCATGATATCAGCGCTGTTCAACCTGTTGCACGCGTTCACAGCACTGCTGCCCGTGCGCGGCCGTGTCGGCTATCTGGATCGTGAGAGCCTGAGATAGGCACGTGCACAGGGCACAATGATATCAGGGAGAGCTTACAAGCTGGTGCGCATACGCAGGATAGACGATCACCCCATCTGCATGCAGGCATGTGATAATGATGGGCGCAGCGCCGAGGTCTAGATCTGGTCATGGCATGTGTGGCGCGCGCAGACCATTCCCGACACGCAGCGCTGTCTAGATGCAATTGTGCACGTGCACGAGCACGGCACTAGTACTGTGCGTGCGGGGACTAACCGACAGCGTGGATCGGATACGTATGGCACCCCGCCGTGCTGCTGAAAAATACTACCATGCAATTGTTGATAGTAGTACCAGGATGACAATCGGTTTCACAAACTGAAGACGTGCGTACCTGAGGCTGCGCAGGCTGCTGGCGCTGGACGTCCACCGGTTGCGGGGTGCGGCTGGCTCAGGACACGCGGCTGCACCCGATCCGGAAGCCTGTCGTGAGACCTATCAAAGCGCTCCACGTTGGAACGAGGGCGCCGCGGGATTCAGTCTTCGCGTGCGCTGGCAGCGCAGCAGGTGCGGTATTACAGGATGCGTTTGAACAGCCGTTCAAGCGATCCAACGAACGCTGCGATGGCGCCCCGAGTGAGCACGGGTCGACGGGTGCGACCGAGCCTCGGTGCGAGCGCTCCTGCAACGTGCCTGCGACGGCGCACAAATGCTTGCAATAGTTCACCTGAAGCGACGAGCAGCGCAAACTCTGGGTTGGTGTGCGGCAGCGCCGAATTAATATATGAGTGCAGGATGGCGCCCCCGGGCCGGCCCGATCCAGATCGAGCTTGCATCGCCATTTCGAATCGGCGCTTACAACTTTGCCGCACAGCATGAGCGCTCATGCCTCACGTTATCCACCACTGGCGGCCATGAATCGTGACGCACCGTCCTAATGGCCGCCATTGGTCGTATCGCTGCGGAGTCTAGCTCTAAGGCGCTGTCATGCACACCGTCCACTGTCACCTCACTGCGCAAGTCGCGCGTGGCCCTGGATGACTTGCCGAACAACATGTCATCGGCACAGCACATTAATGCATTTACACATGTACAGCTCATCGATCCAGCGATTCGTAGCGGCCCTGGAGCTGCACTCCACATTGTCAATTGTCGCGCATTTTGATTATCTAGACATTGTTGCAGCACTGCAGACTTGGTGGCGAGCCTCAGAGTTCCTGCACGATATGAAAGATATCGCAGGGAGGATGCAGGAGCCTCAGTGAGGTCGAGTTGTCGCAGTTGGAGTGCTCACTACGCCGGGCATGCTGATCGTTCGATGACCAAGTTTCGGGCATCACGCCATCGCGATGCATCGGTGCATCGGTGATCCGAATGGGACCGGCCGCGGGCCCCATGAGGCCTCAGAGCATTGGTTGCGCAGGGGTTCGAATTCGCCTCCGATACTCATCCAGCGAGGCCTTCATTACTACACTGGAATCTATCGTTTTGCTGCCCTCGCTGCCTGGCTCCATTGATCTCCGTGTGGCACTGGAATCTATCGTGATACGTGTGTCTGCATCACCTCATCTTGCAAGATCAATTGAGCAGAGATATCGACTCGGATGGGCATTGATGGGCATCTGCTTTGTCTGGCTTGACTGCAACTGATGCACAGTTCCACAGTCCCTGCCCATACTATAGTATGCACAGCAGACAGCACTTTGAAACTCTCTTCTCTTCTCTTCGAAGAGATTTCTTCAAACACAACTTGAATTGTTGGCAACAATAAGCGGGAGGGGGGCACCGGACCAGTAATGCACACATCGACCCCCACTGACAGCCTGCCGGCCCGGCACTGACGTCCCAATATTGCGGGTAGGCCGCAGCCCAAGGCATTTCCCCCCTCGTCGCCCGGCGCACACTGACTGTGTTCGGCCGCCTCCCGGACCCCCTGCGCTCGACGACAGTGGCTGTGGCAGCATGCGGCCTAGGGCTAGGGGCCATATGCATGCGTACGGCTGCCGGGCATGTTGGCCGCAGACCCATGGCCACGCGGTGGCGTCCCGCTCCCGTGTCTGTCTGGCCAGACAGCTGAGGTTGGCTTGGCGCCGGCTGGGCGCCGGGATCCCTGACACCTGGTGCCCGTGTGTAGCGTGTGCGTGGACTGCGTCGTATGGTGCTTCTGTGTGCGCACGTGTGCGCTGCTGTGTCTGTCGGCCATGCGTGTGGATCCTGCACGTGTGTGGTGGCTGTGCTGCTTGTGGTTGCTTGCTGTTTTGGGTACCTTTGTCCCTCCTGGTTTCCTCGGCGCTGCTGAGGCCTAGATCTGTCACAGTGTTACACATCGACTACAATGTGGTCGCAGTGTGGCAGATCTAGGCCTTGGGCAACAGTGTGCAAGCTAGTCGTTGGTGTGGCCGCAGGTGCAGTGCAGCATTGCATGCATGAGACTGCGCGAGTAGGACGTTGATGCATAGCACATTCTTCAGCGTCACACGCGACCCATCTCTCGTCCTCGCGGAACGAAACATCCGCACTGTCCGACAGCTTCCACACGCAGGGCACCATCACGAGGACGTCTTCCCGTTCCGGGTCACGCTGTGACCGGGCGGGCAGCGGGCGGGCGCACGCTAAGGCCACGCGGCCCCAGCCACCCTCGGATGGGGCGGGCGCACGCTGAGGCCACGTGATGGTGCGCAGGGCGCCCTGCGGCCTGAGGCCGCATGCGCCGGGCGGGCGCACGCTGAGGCCACGCGGCCCCGGCCACGGGTACCCTCGGCGCCTCCAGGGGGCACAGACGCAGTGGGCCGAGGGCTTGCGGCGGGCACATCGGCGCTCCGTGCTCCACGCTTTGGTGAGGCCGGTCGGAACGTCCCGGTCTGACGCCGTGTCGGTGGCTGCGGCGGCAGCAGCATGGCCGGTGGCTGCACTGCTGGGGCCGTCCACATCCATGGCAGTGGCCCCTGTGGCCGCGGCGGCTGTGACCCTCTGCTGCAGAGGCAGCCGCCGTGGCTGCTGCGCACGGAGCTGGGTTAGGTGCTGCCAGTGCCCTGGCGGGGTGCGCGAGGAGTGCCGGTGGGGAGCACGCCGGCGGCTGGGTGCCATGTTGGGTTTTCTTGAAGGCACGACCGAGGCGGCGGGTGGCGGCCTTGGGGCATCCTAGCCGTCAGACATCGTGGGGCGGTCGCCAACAGTCGCAGTCACCAAGAACAAAGAAGTGATGAGGCGGAGCCAGGTGTCAACCAAATTGTACCAAAGGGGGTCAAAGTATACTGTTTTCGAGGTGTTGTGTGTGCTTTGGGAACATCGGGAGTGGTTCGGGATCCAATTGACGGCCGCGTGATCACTATCGGGGAAATGGGCACTTTTCGCCGAAAACTTGCCCCATTGTCGGGGAAATCGACTCGCTTTCCCCGAACCCCCACAGGCAGTCCCGGAGCATGGTTATATGCCCTATGGACGTCCCGAACTTGTTTGGGGGGGCCCCGGGTGTCTGCGTGAACACTGGACGTGCTACAGAGCTGAGTGCACACCCCCCTGGCATCCTCAGATGCACCTTCAGGACGTGTGGCAGGGCAGGGCAGAGAGATGCATGAGAGGTGCAGCAAGCACCACGCTCGGTGCACGCCAGCGTGCGCCCCAATGGTGCAGATCTGCAATGGTGCAGCTCTGCGCCGGCTCAGCGCTCCGACTCCGCGCTGGCTGGGTGCCGCGGGTCCCAGCACCTGCCTGTGATTGTTTACTTAGTTTTGTTCCGTCTCGCTTAGTTTTGTTCCGTCGTTTCGTCGTTTCATCCGTCGGCGCTGGTGCCGCCTTGATCTACTAGACCGCACTAGATCGTGATCAAGTATAGCATCCCAGTTGAACACAGTCATTCCCAGTGCCACAGTGTAACAGCATGTGGCACATACGCGCTTACAGCATCCACTCAGGTTTCTGCACCGTGTCTGCCGTACATGCCTGCATGCTCTCTGCTCCTCCGCAGCTAGTGTGGCACGCTAGGACTGACTCGGAAAGAGAGCACTGCCTCAGCAGTGCCAAGGGGAACACACGCATGCAACGACGCATTCATGCATGGAGCTCATTGCTCCATGGAGCAATGGGCACTGCCCAGGCATGCGTCAGCGGCGCCAAGGCCAGGGAGGCAAGCACAGCCTGGGTGCACCTCTAGCCCTCAGCAGGTGTCCACAGGCGACGGTCCGGATGATGCGCAGGCATGTGCGTGTCGATGTGCCAAATTTAAAGCGGCTCACAGAGGCGATTGCGATGGTCCGGTCGTGGTGGTCGTGGTGGTCGTGGTGGTCGTGGCCGTGTCGTGGTCGTGGCCGCTTGCGGCTGGGAAGCCCCTCTGATGGCCGCGGCAACTGCGGGCCGCTCGAGGTGTCGTGCTTGCTACCTGAACGCTGTGCAGGCTAGCCAGCTGTGATTTTGATTGCTAGCCAGCACTGTAGCTCCAGCTCAGGTGCGCATGCATCGTGTGACACCATAAGCGCTGACAAATGCACGGGTTGGACGATAAGTAGATAAGTAGGTTAGACAATGTAGATAACGTAGATTGCTGTATCTGTGACATGGTGTGGCTCGACACTTTGTGATGCCTCTGAAGCAGCAGCTCCACCATGTCATAGAGGAGCTGCACTGCATGAATTAGGTATGTGACCACAGGGGTCCACTGAGATGGACCACCGCCTTAGCTGTGCCAGGGCGGGGCAAGCCAGCACGCAGCACAGCACAAAGAGCACAGCCACCTGTACCTGGCCATGTGTCAGGTAATCTGTCCCTGGTGTGCTGTGTGCACCTGAAGTGTCGGCAGACCGATGTGAGCGATAGCCTGTCTAGATAGCCTGTCTTGCCTGTCTTGCGTGACCGAGTTTTGTTGGCATGCATGTTGGCCAGGCGCGCCTCTCATGCAGCTCCGTCTGCAAAGAGAGGCATGACCCTGCTGTGGCCACAGGGTAGTGTGAGCTGCAGAGGAGAGCGGGTGGGGCAGCTGATGCTGTAATGGCTGGGTGAGTTGAGCTGTCTTAAATTTGGCACACTGAGATAGAACAGTGTGGGACTATGGCGGCGGCCGGCTGGTTGACTGGTTCAGTTGCGTTGCACAGGTTGTGTAAGTTGAGCTGGCTGTGTCACAATGAGTCAGGTCAGAGCCTCAGGAGTCCAGCTGTCTGTGCAGTTGCGTTGAACAGACTCGAGCGCTTGCCTGCACTTCTGCTCCCTCTGTGAAGCCCATCACAAGAGTCAATCGCACACCTAAACCCACACCTAAACCCACGCATCTACCGCAGCTGTGCTGCCACCAGTTCCACATGAAGAATGGGCACTGCTGCATTATGGCTGGAAATGGCTGCAGAAGCCAGATGTACAGCTGGCCAACTGAGGCCCTTCTGACCTACAGAGTGCCTGACACCAACTCCACAGTTGGTCCTGTCGGAGCATTCGAGGCGGCCAGGTACCTGTTAACCTACACCAGTGTGTTGTAGCTGATTTCACAAGTACACTGGCAGTACACTGGCAGGCAGAACTGTAGCCCAGTGGTCAAAGCCTAGTCGTTGTGTGGCACAGGCGGTACATTTCCGCCGATGTGCTCTAGTTGCTGATGATCTACAGCTCTGGCTCCCTTGTTGGGAGATGCTGAAAACGCATCTGGACAAGCGGGACATCCACTGCTGCGTCCGGTCGAGCGTGGTGTGCAGGTGCACCATGACAGGAGGTTCCATGAAGTTCTGCCAGAGAGGTATAACTCACATTCAGATTAAACTTCAGTTGTAATCACTGATTCGTACTGAGCTCTTTGCGACGGCGATGCGCAGACAGGGAAGTCGCTGATGGCGATGGGCCGGCTGGTCGGTGAGCCGGTGTGCACAATTCCCTTGAGCAACCAGGCCCCGAGATGCATGTATGCGCCATGTCTATAATATATTGACGGCTCCTGTAGTTTGTTCGACCTGAGGTGCGGCGATGCAAGCGGGCGGGAGGTGGCAAATCCGTGAGATTGGCATTGTGGATATGTACAGTAGGCATGAGATCCTGCGAGCGGGACTATGTCATCTACGTGTACTCTGAAGCCTATGCCTGTCATGTAGCTACATGTAGCGACAACATGCCATGCAGCTCCTGGTGGGCGCGTCCTCCCGCTGCACGCCGATGGACGTCGTCGTACTAAATGGGCCTGGTAGCCACGGCTCTAAATTGGAGAGGTCGACTGCGAACGCCCTGGGCAGCATGTGCGAGGTGTGAAGTGAGGTCACGAAAGGGTCGCGCACTCAGTTCACGTTAAAACGAGCAGCATACTCAGTCAATGAAAGCGGTCTGGCTGCTTTGTATCCGAACTGGATTCAGGTTCAGCCAGCTGCGTGCGAAGGTGTGTCGAAGTATGCTATTGATTTCTGCCGCGCCAGATTCAGCCAGACCATAAACATCAGTTCCATGGGTAGATTTGCTGGCACGCGGGGTGAGCCATGCTGATTAACGAGATGTTCATATGAAATCTGTGATCTTGTTGTGCACTAGCTGGTAGATGTATCACAGTGATATCTCAGCCAGAGCTGGTTCGCACTGCACCGTACAAGCAACAAGCAACCTTTCCCCGGCGTGCACAGGACCGCAGGCCATGCAAGCTGGCGCTTTTGCGCAGTTCAGATATGAAATTCTGGGCCAGCCTTGAGAGTGTGACACAAGCTTTGCCGGTCGCCGCAGATTCGCCTGTGCACACTTGACGGATGTCCAGCCAAAGACACTTCGGGGTGGAAGAGGCGCCTGCTCTCACGGCTGTGCACACCCACTGCACCTGCTTCCTTCCCTCGGCGCTGCTGAGTCCTTGATCTATCTCAATGTAACACACACATCAGCACCGGTCTGGCCACCTCGACGGGTTTGTCGGCTTGATCGGTAAGGAATGGACTCCAGACGGGGAAACAACAGAGACGTTACAAGGCAACATCAGCGCCGGCAGGCACATCTGCGCACTACAGCCCTGGTGGGAAGCCATTCACAACCCCGAGGTGTTCCCGTGCGGTCCCGCCGACGCTGTACGTCACCTTGAGCCGCATCGCGAGCGCTTTGGCGCCGTTGGTGTTGTTCACCGCCGTCAGCCGCTGCGTGATGGTGTTGGCCCGGGCAGGCTGCAGGGCCTCCCCGCCCTCTGCGGGCCGCACCTCGACCGTCATGCCCTTTGGCACCGCCGCCAGCACCTTGAGGCCCTCGAGGGCAGCCGCGCCGCCGCAGCGGTACGACGCGGTGATGTCCGTCGTCGGCGCTGCCGCGCCGGCGACCGCCGTGCACGCAAAGTCGATCTCCAGGCCGTCTTGCGGTGACGTCCACGCGCGGAACGTTGCTGCCGGGGCTGCCGCAGGCGGCGCCGGCGGCGGCGGCGCAGCCGCCGCGCCGGCCCCGCTGGCGCGCGGCCGGCCGCCGCCGAGGAGGTCGTCGAGGTCGTCCAGCACGCTGCGCGGCTCTCGCCGCAGCAGCGGCGGCACCGCCGCCGCCGGCTGGCGCCGGCGCCGGCGTCGGCGGGGTCGCTGATGTCAAGGAGGTCGCCGAGGAGATCCGCAGCGGCGCCGCCAGCGGTGTCTGCGGTGGCGGCGGCGGCGGCGTCGATGGTGACAACATCGTCGCGGAGATTGCCCGCATACGTCGCCTCGTCCAGCGGCGGGATGCGCTCGATCAGCTCCGGCTGCAACACCACCCACCCCTCTCACACCCGCCACGTGCACACGGCATCGTACCAGCACACCCACTCCAAACAAATCCACCTCAATGCCGCTGCTGTACTGTGTACTTCATAAACGCACGACCGAGCTCAACCGTCTTACGCTGTGGCTGTAACCCACGAATGCATGCAGCCATCAGCCGGAGCGGCCAACACATACCGTGTGGCCGTCAAGGGGCCGTACCGGCATGGAGTCCTTCAGCTTGAGGACCTGCCCGACCTCACACGAGCGCTGCTGCACCTCGACATCCATGTGCGACATGCACCGCTGCAGCGTGGCTAGCAGGGTGCCCCGCTGCGCGTCCGGGAGGCGGCCGAGTAGCTTGATGGCCGCCATTGTCGCATACGAGTGCACCTGCACACGATCACTTCCATACCATCCTCCCGCAAAACGTTGAATCCCTCATCTCTAATTTGTGGGCTGAGCATCCCCAAAACAAACAGCTGTGACGGACGTTTTTTAGAACAATTGTCAGATATGGCGGTCCATAAATTTGCAAGCGCAGTGGTAGTGAATGGTACACCATACAGGAATACCACTCAGGACACATGCAGGACTCAGAGGTTGAAGCTGAAGGAGGTAGAATGGTTTTGACCGGTCTGGGACGCACGCGCGCGCCCCACCGGCTCTGGCCCATGCATGCATGCAGGCGGTTACACACCGCATGTAATCGCAGTGAGACGCACACGGCACCGTTCCATCGCCGCATGATGTTCCACACAGAGCCACAACGCCATCGCCTCTAGTGAAGGTGGGTTCATGTTATATGATATAACAACTTATATCATGGGAAGTTATATGTGTTACACGGAGATGAACGCAAGAGCCCGGCAGCGAGGGCAACAGCAGGAAAGCAGACGACCAAAACCCCTGAAATTTATATGTGTATGGTGTTGAACACACAGATGAGTTCATGCCGTTGCAACAATCCATGGCTGCGACCCACACAAGCCCTCGTCCTCTGCTGCTGTAGCATGCTCCTCCGCCGCACAGGGCGCTTACAGCTGGGACCAGATCGGCCACATGTGACAGTGCACACAGGACACTTGGTCGACGGCAGTTCTGCAGATGTGGAGCCGTGACCCCTGACCCGATGCTGGCGCTGCGCCGTGCCACGTTTGCTGCAGCAAGCGAGCCCAGCTCCGCATTGCCTGCCACATCAGTGCATCGAGCAGGTATCGTGCTGGGGGCATGGCACGCTGTGCTGGGGGCATGGCACGCTAGGGTGTCCATGGGCGAAGATCACACCTGTGTCGTGCACTGCGAAAAAGCTCTGCGTAACTGCTACCAGTGATCACCACCGCGCACCCGTGATCACCGCCGCGTACCCCATGCTGGCGTACGGCCTCGGCACATCGCCTACTGCCACACACAATAAGTCTGCAGATACGGACATGTGGACAGCTGTCGCGGCGGGCCACACGGGCAGACAGCATGCATGTCCGGACACGCTACACAGGGCAGACAGCATGCATGCCCGTGCCTGCCCCCCCCGAAAGCAAGCATGCGTGCGCACCTCGCTGCTGCGCTGCGCCTGCGTGAGCTGCTCCAGCAGCTGCGCCGCCGCGGCCGCCTGGCCCCCCGGCTCGCCGGCCCACGGCGCCTCGTCCTCCAGCAGCGGCGCGGCGCCGTCTAGCAGCTCGCCAAACTCGCCGAGCACCCAGACGCAGGTGCAGAGCAGCAGGTCGCTGCCGGACTCGCGGTGCTGCGTGCCGGTCCGCAGCGCCTGGCGCACGACGTACGCTTGCATGTCTGCGTCGCTGTTCGACACCCGCACCACAAACGCCCTCGACACGTTGTCCTGCACCACCGCCGCCCTGTCACTACCCGAAAGGGGTGTGATGGTTTGGTCTGTCGTGCGCTTTGCTTTTTTCCAAAATTACATTGGAAGGGCTGTATCCACGATGGATGCATCGGCTCTAGGCTGTGTGCTGTGTGCGCAAAAAGCCATCGTGTGTCACTGGTCTTGGGCCTGGCCCGAAGCGCACTAATGGCTGACCATACCCCCCCTGTTGTGTAGCATGTCACCCACAGCCGTTCGGCCACAGCCGAACCCTGGAAGAATGTGACCGAGGCCAGTGAAGAACTAAGTGTACGGAGGGTCGCAACAGGGGCGTGATTGTGCAGGGAACGTGAGGTGCATGCATGCTGTACGCGCCACGAGTGCAGCACCGTGCAGCCACACGCAAGGGCAGCAAACGAGCGGATTCACACCCAGGCTTTCACCCAGGCAGCGGACCAGGCAGTGAAGCCCGCAGCGTTCACCGGCGGCGCATCGGTGAGATACGTTACAGAGTTATGCTCCACAAGGTGGCGCATCGGTAGAGGGCTGTGGAAATGGCGGCGTGGACGGCGCATTTGTTGTTGTCCGTACACAGGTGCAGCCTGGTGGCATGCATGTGGCAGAATTTGTCCACACGGGTGCAGCCTGGTGGAGTCTGGTGGCAGCTAGTGCACTGTAGTGGTCAGGTGGCAGACTGCAGGAGGGACAGTGGTCCCTGCAGGGGATGCTGAGCGGTCCAGATGTGCGAGCTTGCCCAGCCCAGATACACGCACGGTCCAGAACACTTGTTGCAGCACTCAACGATCAACGCCGCGATCGCACCCTCATCGTGCGCTCAAGCGATACCAGCGAGACGTCTGCGATGTCTGGTTTGTAAACAAGAGGGTGTGCTCATGCCTGATAAGCATCTAATCACTGAGTCATTCGATACATCCAATCATTGAGTCCAATGGCTGATTCATCAGGCATCTAATCATTGAGTCTGATGATTGATGCGTCGGGTCATTAGAGACAGGGTGCAGGAAGCGCAGGGAAGGCGGCAGGGAAGGTGGGGGGCGTGCCTGCACGTGCTCTCCGGCGATGACCATGACCCTCAGCAGCTGGTCGACGTACCAACGCGTCGAGGGCGAGTGCTTCTGCAGGAGGGTGCACACATGCTCCGCGAGGCTCGGCTTGAACGAGTCGTCCGTCGCCTCCAGGTGCGCCACCAGCTCCCGCGACAGCGCCTGCAAACACGCGCCGGACGTGTGATGCTTTGTCTGTTTGCCTGTTGACTGCTCTGTGCCTCGGCGCTGCTGGGTCCTAGATCTATCACAGTGGAACACAACCGCGCCGGTGATCTGTCTGAGTGCATGGCAAACGCGCGGATGACCTGTCTGAGTGTTACACGGAGATGAACGCAAGAGCCCGCCTGTCTGAGTGTAACACAGCCGCAGGTGACCTGCCTCAGTGCAACGCATGCACAGATGCAGCAGGATGCGCAGCACCTTTGTACGCATCCGGCACAACACGCCGTGGTTCTTCAAGCAGGTACAAACACACACCAGGCAACCAGAAATGTGTGCTTGGGTTCAGCGTGCGGGACAGGAAATCAGATGAGCTGTGCTTGCTGTCCCGGCAGTGTGAGGATGCCTTGTCTCTTGATAGCACAGTCTGTGACTGCGACATCAACAGCTACGATGCACGCGCGGCCACAGCCGAGGTGGCGGAATGATGACAATGCTGTAAAGAGTTGGCGGGCAGCCAGGAGGCCCGCATACGCCGTGCCTTGGCTATGGTGCTACGACCTGCGTAATGGGGGGGCGAGCGCGAGGCCCACCTTGACGTTGGTGTCGTTGACGAGAGCGCCGACGAGGGCGAGCGCGCGCTTGCGGATTGAGGTGTCGGCGTCCTTCACACACTCGACGATCATGGCGCGGTGCCGTTGCACTGCCCCGAGGTCGGTGCGCGCACAGCGCAGCAGCGTGTTGAGCGCCACGTACCTGCATGCATGCGCGCGCGCGCTGTCGATGCATGCGCGTCTGTGAGGTGTGAGTGTTGATGCACGAGACATTCCAATCGCCAAACCGGCCGCTCAGCCACACCAGCTCGAGGCCAGACTGTGTAACAGAGAGATACGTTACAGACAATCATTTCTGCACGCTGTTCTGTTCGGCAGCTTGGAAGCGCTCATCCAAGAACAACTTTCGGTGATTTATGAGAGAGTGGCTGTATGTGCAATTACTTAACGATTAAGCCAGGTTCGAGGGGTGTCAAAACGCAGAGGAAGCCTAGGCAGAGCATTGCAATGTAACGGGGTCACAAGAAACAGGCATGCCACGCGCAGGTCCATGCATGCTTCACAATTAGCCAGGATCCACGGGCCAGGATCCCTGCATGATGCCGCGCATGTCGTACCGCATGTTGTTGTCTTGCTGTTTCAGGAAGTTGGCCATGATCTGCACCGCGTACGAACGCAGCATCTGCACGGGGGCGATCTCGAGGATCGTGTTGGCCGCCTCCATCGCCACCGCGGCGCTGGTGGAGCGCGCAGCGCGGCCGAGCTTGCTCGGGGGAGACGCGTGCGCGGCTGCCACCTTGGCAAGGATATCTGACATCTTCTCCGTCGTGGCTGGGCTGCCCTTGCCGAGCCGGCCGAGCGTCTTGAGCACCTGCAGCAACCCCGCCAAACCTTCAATTCCAAACCATGATTTCACGGATGGTAGCGACCGAAACGGATGCTAGCTACCCTCCCCGTAAGTGAAATACAGAGGTGGACACCATGTGCGCCACGGACGATGCAGCTGTGCCAGCGTGCGAGCACGACGAGGGGCGCTGGCAAGGCAGCGAGGCACCAGCGAGAGGCTCAGGGCTGTGCCGCGGCCGACGCGCACGCACCTGCAGCAGCCCTTTCACACCTTCAATACGTGGATGCGAGCTACCACTGGCAGCATCGGCATGTGTGTGTGTCGCACCGTTGGGCACCTGTGGTCACCTGTGGCCACGGGTGCAGTATTCACACAGAGTGCACAGGTGCAGTGTTCACAGACCTGTGACCAATCAGATATCAGTGAGCTGTTTTCGGCACACACGTGCGCACAGGTGTCACAGGCGCTCCGCAGAAATGTCAATTCTGCTAGTGTATCCACCCCGTGAGTGAACAACAGAGGTGGACACCGTGCCACAGCTGAAGCAGCTGCCAAAAGTGTGCGAGCACGATGAGGAGAAAGGCTCACGCCTGTGCCGCGGCCGACGCGATGGCCGTCGCGTTTATTCAAGGTTTTCTTTGCTGACGCCCACGCCTTGCAGAGTATACTGGCAACAACTGGTGGTAAACAGCTCAGCGTGAGCCTTCCACCGCGCACCGGGGTGGCATGAGCTGGTGACCGGTTTTGCCAGCGCTCCGCAGCTGGGCATGATGTCCAGCAGGGCATGATGGACAGCATGCTGGGTACAGGCTCAAGAAGGCGGTGCGCGGATGGTGTGATGGCCATGCAGGCGCAGCAGGCGGATGGATAGGGCAGATGTCACAGTCTGAGATGTGGCATCGTGTTCACTCACGGAGCAAGCGCAGGGCCGCAACTGCATGGGGCCACAGACTATACAGCACGTATCACGCAGCACATAGCACACAGCTGGAGGCGGCTGACCTTGACCTGGAGGTAGGGGTTACATGGGGCAACAGGCTAGACAGCACGCAGCACGCAGCACGCCGAAGGCAGCACGTGGCAGGCAGCACGCAGCAGGCAGCAGGCACACCTTGACCTGGAGGTAGGGGTTGCAGACGCCGTTGACGACGTACTCAAAGTTGCCCTTGCTCTGGTGCAGCTTGCCGAGCACGGCGGTGAGCAGCTGCGGGTACGTCTGCGACGCCTGCCCCGCGAGCTTCGTCGTGCGGTAGTGCTCCAGCACCTTGCCCGTGCTGTCCGCGTCCATGCATGTCAGCATCAGCGTGACTCCTGCACGCGCAGCAGCTTCAGGCGTCGGTGTTGGCTGTGTGGCTAGGCGAGGCCGTGCGTCTCCGTGCTAGGTGCGGCCCGCTGCTGGATGTGCCGCAGTGCTGTGCCGCTGTGCCGCAGTGCCGCTGTGCTGCAGTGCCGCAGAGCTGTGCCGCAGTGCTGTGCCGCAGTGCCGCAGTGCCGCAGTGCCGCTGTGCCGCAGTGCCGCTGTGCCGCTGTGCCGCAGTGCTGTGCCGCTGTGCCGCAGTGCCGCAGTGCTGTGCCGCTGTGCCGCTGTGCCGCAGTGCTGTGCCGCTGTGCCGCTGTGCTGCTCCCGGCCTGCTGCTGGATGAAAACTGCTTCACTGACAGATGACTGGCAGACACAGTGCTGACACACAGCGATGAGAGGCGGTGACGAGAGACAGCGACACGGTTTCTGCAGCTCAGTTGCGGCGGGGGTCTGTTATACACTGCAGCACAGGGTTGGGCCCGCGGTGATCGTGGCCGCGGCGCACACACGTGAGCACATGAACATGCTGACCTCGCTTGTACCGAACTGTACCGCACACAGGCCACGCCGGCGGCAAAGGGCAATCCTGGGTGTACGTGCCGTGGGTGATACGAACAACGGCTTCCGGCCCTTCCGCGAAAGAAAATAATCATCGCGCACTGCATCAAACACGCAGCGCGTTGCATGTGCCAGGCGGAGACCGCACCGGCCATGACGACCGCGTGGTTGCCGTCCGGGATGACGCTGCCCGGAACGTCCCGGAAGGTCTCCTCGAGGTCGGGCGCGCGCGACACCATGCGGCACGCCGCGAGCAGCGCCTTTTTGCGCACGTGGCCCGCGAGCGCGCCGGTCACGCCGTTGCGCTGCAGCAGCTTGCCGTCGCACAGCCGCTCGACCTCCGGCGCGAGGTCGGCCGCCATGCCGCCGGAGCAGATGTTGGCGAGCGCGGTGAGCGCGTTGAGCAGGATGTACGGGTCGCCGAAGCGGCCGAGGTCCGTCTTGAGGGAGTTGGTGACCATCATCAGAGTCTCGTGCGTCTCATCGAGCAGCAGCATCAGCCCGAGGTACCCCACGCGCTGCACTCACACAGACACCGCGGTTTATAATATGAAGATGACTACCATGTCAGCGTGCGTGCGTGCTAGCCATGCATTCGCGTCATGCGAGTTTCGGTTCCTGGCGGCATAGTATTGTTCTTAAAGCTCCACAGGTGCCACACGCGCTGCACGGGACGCGATGGTTCGCTACTCGCAACGCATGGCCGTCCGTGCGCTAGTGAGTCAGTGCGACTGACGGAAAGGTGCCCGTCGGTTGTGCGGAGTGGGCGATCGGGGCTGGCGTGGTTGCATGTGACGGGAGTCGTGGCAGACGTGTATGCGCGTGCACGGTTCTGCAACAGCACACCGACAACCGACAACTGACATGTTGTGTTCGGTGGAAGATGTGTGGTGGACTGTGGAAGAAGGCGGCGGCGGTGATGGAGGCGGGGGGGCTGTGTCGCTCGCTGAACTCGCTTGTTGTGTTGGGAGATGCAAGGAGTTGCCGGCGAGCAGTCATGCACAGCGGTCGCGAGTGTGTGTCGTGCGGCAAGGGAGGGGTGATGCCACGGCGGGCCAGGCCGGGGAGGGCAGGAAGGTGGTTAGGAGGTGTTAGGATTCCATGCATTGGTGTGTCAGCCATGCAGCTCTCAGTAGTGTCCGCGGCACATCAGTACGCCGCGGCACTATATACTCAGCAGTACGCAGTGCTGTAACATCCTAATCTGTCAGTCCTCCATCTGCTCCCGTTTCTCGCCAAATAGAAGGGCCCGCGCGCAGGCCTCCTTTCCCACAAGCTGTGTGGTGCACGGAGGAGCGTGCCACGTGCTAGCCACAGCACGTGCTGGCCAGCGTGGCATGTGCTGTGCTGACCACAGCACGTGCTGGCCTGCGCCCGATGCTTCTTTCAGAACGGCTGCGGTGCGGTGCGGCGGAGGCGCGCCGTGGTGGTGCCACCGGCATCCGCGCAGCAGCCGAGGCTGACGCACCCGCAACACCGCGGTCAGCGATGCAACCGCAACATCGCAACACCGCGGGCAGCGCGGGCAGCGATGCTCAGATGGTGCGACGCTCGATTAAGCACAGGTGGGCTGCCATGGGCGCATGCTGTGGTGCGGGAAGCATGCTGTGGTGCGGGAAGCATGCTGCGGTGCTGTGCGGCGGAGGCGCGCCGCGGTGGTGCCATGCTGTTGTGTTGCTGTGTCTTGCAGCGAGCAAGCATGCCCAGTCAAAGAGCAGGTAGTGGGGTGGGAGCAAGAGCAGGGGATGGTGTGGAAGCAGAATCAGAACTTGAGTCTAGAAACTCAGAATTTGGGAGTCAACAGAACCAAAATGTGGTCGCTAAAAAAAAAAAATCTGTAAAAGGAGGGGGGCGAGGAAGCAAAATCAAAACGCCGAAGCAGTGAGAGGGCGCACCTTGGCGGAGTAGTCGCCCTTGGTGATGAGGGCGAGGCATGGCACCTGCCCGAATTCGCTGGGGTAGCCGAGCATGCGCATGTACATCAGCTTCACGAGGTTGCGCTTGGCGTGCCGCGACGGCTCGGAGCCGAGCACGGTGCGGATGTATGCGCTCTCCTTCTTGATGATGGCGCGCTCCTCCGCCGCCGTCTTGGCGCGCCGCACGTTGGTGATCAGAGTGCTGCATGCATGCATGCACGGTGTTGGGCGGGTCGGCGCGCGTCTCGACCCGTGAATTATAGGGGGCAGGATTTGTGAATTGGACAAGTGGAGGGGTGGAGAGGCGGGTGGATTGCATGCGTGGCGAGAGCGTGGTGGAGCGGTGAAGTGGTCTACACGCTTGCTGCAGTGGGGCGTACGAGTGGTGTGTCACAATGTGATAGATCAAGGCCTCAGCAGCGCTGAGGGAAGAAAGCAGGGAACAGAAACGAACAACCACAAGCTGCACGGTCACCCCGGTTACGCGTGGTCGGAGGTGGCGTGAGCAAAATGGGGTGAATGTAGGATGACCAGGTGGGCCGGCAGAGGACCGGGGTTGTGGTAGAACTGCGGAATACACTGGCGGAGTTGCATCAGCGATGCAGCTGCAGTACGGTCTGGCTGCTGCTGCAGTCAAGCTGGTTGGCGTTCAATGAAGGCAGCCATGCGACAGCACAGAGCAGCATTCTGCTATGTGCAACATGGTATGGTCCGGAATGGCACGTAACCGAGACTGCTCAGTTCATGATGTGTGCGTTCATGTTGGCTCGCGCTCGTCAGTGTCATGGCTGTGTGCTTGTGTGTGATGTGGCGATGGATGGCAATGCAGCAAACCGGTGTAATCTACCCGCCACCACTGCAGCCCGCACATGCGTCCTTTACGATGCAGGGTAATACCAGCCACAGTTGAGGTACCGTCAGTGCATTAGTGACACTGCTTGATTGGTGCTTGCGTCTACCGTCAGCGGTGTTGTGAACTGCGTTGGTGATAGTGAACACTGTCTCTTTTAATAACATACCAGATCGCACAGATCCCGATGCTATATCGTAGCGTAATAATCTGGATGTAAACTCTAGGTGGGCTCGACGTGTACATTGTGGACATCTGGGACAGCACTGCCTCTCGCTGTGCGCACGTTGGACATCCGCGTGAGTTGGGCACGCTGCAAAGCTAAACGATGCTTCTGATCAGCAGTCAGCATGCAGCTACCGACATCTGGACAAACTTAATCAGCCCGAAGTAGCACACATGATCGTGTCCTAGCGACGTGCGACTGGCTCGATGTGGACGTACCTAAGCTGCATCGAGCTGGACTCGTTGATCAGCTTGCTGGACATGTTCTCTCCGTCCGCCACCTCCCTAATGCGTCTGATGATGTCGCTTCCCTGCATGGTGTGCTTCTGCGCGAAAAGCTGAGGAGCGGAAGGTCGCCTCTGAATCTGTCTTTACTCACGTTTCATCGCAGGTACCATTGGGATACTTCGAGCTGCAATTCCAGATCATGAATGAGTTTTTTGTTGACAAGCTTGTGCGTCTGAACGTTGGAAGCTCCGCATTCAGCAGTGCGGTCAAGTGTCCCTAAGCCACGCAGAACTGGGCCAGCTTGGTCATGACACCTACATGCAGTTAGGAACACCCGCTGCCGCATGCCAGCACCTGCGTCAATCTCAAGGATACAGTCGTACTTGATGAGAGACCAGTCGTCGGACGCGGCGATGCAATGCGCTTCGCAAGACGCAGCTGTCAGCCAACCAGCAGTCGCTGTATGAATGGCCATTGGACCTGCCTGATTCGGAGAGCATGCTGCACAAATTTTGAAACATATTCACAGATGTGTGTGCGGTATCATGCCATCGCCGTCATGTGATGGCACCAAGGTCGCATGAAGTACCAGAACACATCGAACTAGCTGGGTATCCACAGCCAACGGCCGTCGATACCCAGCATCAGAGTAT
>JALKAD010000175.1:34595-52955 GCA_024500015.1 Ulva compressa
GGTAGAGCACCTTTCCTGGGGCGGAGTCCCTGCAGCAATGGCATGGTCTGTTCGCAGACAGGCATCAATGCAACGGTCGAATCGTTGTCAAGTCGATCATGCTGCAACATGTATCCAGACACCTGGACGCCTCACATTCAGAGAGATCACAGCGGCAATTTCTCAGATACGGGACACATGTCCAGCGCATTTAGAGGCGAGGGCATGCCAGAACGTCTTGGAAAATCTCTTGAGGGCCTGATTCCGATTTCTTCGCGCAACACGCCAAGATTTCTCTAGCTTCTGACTTGCGGCAGGGTTTTTTAGCAAGGTCAGAAGAGATTGCCACAATCCAATGGCTTTCTGGCTCGTAGATTGCTCCACATCAGAGCCTTTCCCTGGACTCTGTCCTGCAGAGCTCGATGGGCACTGGCCTCTCCGTAGCGGAGTTGATAGCACTGCAGAACGAGTTCCGTGTCAGGCGAGGGCTGTCTCATCGCTCTACCGATAACACTTGTTTCAGTAGGGCACAATCACACAGGACAGTCCGGAGTCCCCTGTGCTAACAGACGCTAAGACAGAATTTTCGCGGTCGTGATCTCACCAGTTGGCACGAGCGGCTTGGTTGGCCTCGGCTTGGCAGTGCTCCGAACCTGCCGGGATAAACGCTGCCCTGTGTTGCTGACAGCGACCATTGTGTGCGCGGCCAAGGGACGCTTGGCGCGGGCCTTGCAGGCCTATCCGGTCCAGTTAAAACTTTTATATCAAATCTATTGCCGGTACACTTGAACCATGAAAACCGGCGCAGCGGTGTTCAAAAGCTGCGGTGATGCCGGCGTATCGCACATGCTATAATCACTCTGGCCTAGATCATGCGGGCAAGTATTGTGAAGAAATGCTGGCTGTACCTGATTGATTAAAAAAGTGGACTCTGCATCCTTAGGGACACAGATGACAATTCCCAGCTCGGCCGCGGCCGGACGGTGCACCATCGCGATGCGTCAACGACAGCTGCTGCCGCTGGAAGCCACTGTCTCTCGCCACGCGCCGGTGGACCTGCGCATCTCTCTCCGGCGTGCTGTAGTACAGATCACTGTGGAAGCATGTGTTTCCTATAACTCCCTGGCGTGTTGTTGTGAACTGCCCTGTAGTAACAGCGACGTACAGCATTTCCCAGATACCGTCTTGTACTCCGCCTCCCCGTTGCATGCAGGCCATCTAGTTGCGCGTGCGGCGCTCAGCTGTCACGACGGGATGTGATGTCCTGCAGTTGAGTCATGGGCAAAGATTTTGCTCCCGACTCGCGCTGTCTTGGAGGAGCCAGCCGCATCAGAGAGGAGTGGTGCAATATGTCGCGCAAAATCGCTACTGCCCGTCCACAGGTGTCGCCCTACATGTTCACAGAAGTTTCTTCCTGCGGACTCGATGTCAAACGTATTTGCACTGTAGATTCAAACAAGGTTTCATCAGCCACCGCGCATCACGTCAACGGCAGGCAAGGGCGATACATGTGACGACGCCTGCGACCGGGTGCGGGCACGACGACTGCTTGTATTGTAGAAACTGCCAGCCTCAGCTAATGCTGTTCAAACCTGCAGTCCGGCATCTCCAGTCCTTTTCTGAATGACGATTTGTGCAGAGGTCACGTCTTGGCAGACCAAGGCCCAACACTGCACCATCAAACACAGTGAATGGGGCTGCAAAGCTGTCGCAGAACAGGCAAGGTTTTGTATCTGGTTGCTATCGTTCAAGCACATACGATGCACATTCCGTTCATGCACTCCATCTCCATGTTGCTGGTCCGTGAGGCTGACACCAACGCCGCTCGCACGCATCTGTGCATCGTGCAACAGCAACTATTACAGCAAATCAAACTTCATGTACAGAGCTCTCCGCAAGGCTGCCCTGGGCGGGACAAAGCAAGAGCATGTCAACAATGTCTACCACATGCATCGACGCATAAACGACCAGAAGCTTCCGAAGGAGCGCCGCAAGAACGTATGGGATTACCGCATGAACCCGGTCACAGTCCCGCAGCAAGATAGGACCAAAGTAATGGTCAACTCCACCAGTCCCTGGCTGCCTACCGCTACACTGAGGTATGGACTCCGTGCACGCTGCCTAGTCTCCTACAGTCAGTTTCGGTCGTGTTGGCCAAGCAGATGTATACCACATTGCCCCAGACATCAAATCCACGCTCCCATCTCCGCCCTGCCACCACATCATTTAAAAGCAGCCACGATCAGTATGTCTTGGTTTGCATCCGTACATGCCTGTGCAGTTTTCAAGACCGTGTTCCTCCACTGCAGCAAGCTTGAGCACTATATGAATTGTTGTGGCAAGTTTGAAATGGAACGTCCAGACTCTTGCCGGCAAGCCATAGTTCACCCCATGCTCATCGCATGGAGGTCAGTGTCAGTTTGGCCAGGCCAAAACAGAGTGGGCCTGTCATTGCATGCATTGAAGTAGGCAGTGGTCACACATGCACAAGAGCTCATCTCCAGAGACCTGCAGGCTATGTAGTGCATCATTGTCCCCCTGCAGGCCCGGTAAAAAGCGCGCCTGATGTAGGCTGCGACCTTGAGCATGGCTATTTCACTGTGGCCTGTAGGCTGTGCCGTATGCCCAGCTGTTCCCATTGCTGTCTATCGTGGGTCTGTGTTGCACTGATCTATGTCAGATGGATCGATAGATCAAGGCCCCAGCAGCTCGCAGAGGGTGGGAAGCCAGGGACACAACAAACATCACAAGTGACACAGCCACCCGATACTGCTATGTGTTCAATTTTGCGTTTGTCTCCGTGTAACACACTGCTGTGTGTTCAATTTTGCAAGCTGGCATTGCAGTGCGCAGCTAGCCAGCGAGTGTTACGCACCTGTTGCTGTACAGGCATGTTGCTGATCCCATGTCAAGCATCAGGCGACCGCTGGCACTGGGCACATGTCCTCGTGGAAAGGTGACAAGAATTGCGACCACACAGGCATGGACTGACCGGCTCTCCAGCCCGCGCCAACACGATGGCACCTCATTTGGTAGTGGCACTGGCAGAGGCAAATTTGGGATCCGCATGGGGTCGCCTACAGGGGCCGGTGGGGACAGGCATACAGCGCTGCGACATGCGTTCCGGGACGCTATTTTCGAAGATGTTGTCACGGGCGGGATCGTGGACGACGCTGGATTGCAGCGGCTGTTTGAAAGGTGGGTTCAGGTGAATCCTGCAGAGCACCGGCCAGCACTGGCAGATGCATTGAATGATGTGCAAGTGCGCCTGGACACACCTCTATGAGGCAAGCACAGCACAGCAAGGACAGGCATAGTAGCATGCTCGGCATCTTTTCAAACAAGACGGTTGTGCCAATGGTGATACATGTGGGAACTGGAAAGAAGAATAGGAAGCATGTGGCAGATATTTGCGCTGGTGACGATTTGCGCAGCCGAAATCGTGGAGGGAGTGTACAGGCGCTCCATGCTTGCTAGGGAGATCTTGACCCAGCATCAGCACCCACCTGAGGTTGACCAGTGCTTGCTCACGCCGTGTGCTACTCGGCATCACAATTGCTGACTGATATCGGGAGACCCAGCGTGACGGCACAGTGCAAGCCCTGGATATGAAACACCAACGATGAATAGCCACGTGGTTCGTCAACTCAGAGACTGTATGTCTTGCGGCTCAGCAAGCGTCTGCTTGTGATCGACACGCACATGCGTGCACGGAAGTGCCGCTGTGGCCACCACGCGCGCAACGACCTTCGTACCAGTGCAAAAGATATACACGTCTGCATGGCGGATCTTCAACACGGCGCTCGTGAGCAACGGCGTGAAGCATGCGCATGCGAACGGCCAGTGCGCATCCACCAATAGCTTGGCGCTACTTGTGCTCACCGACTCCGAGGTGCAGTTTGCGAACGTGAAGGGTCCTCAGCGGGCATAATGAACGTAGTCAATCACTCTGGCCCTGAGGAGCTCTGGCATCTGCAGGCTTAGGCACGACCTCGGCGACGAGTTTCGAGACAGTGGGAAGCATCTAACGAAAACAGCGTAGCCGCGGCCGCCGCGCCGGGTCTCGGTTATCTCCGTCCTCTTTCCGCGATCAGCGCTTTACAACGATCAACCTGCCACAGGGATACAAAGCTTTTCCGGTGACTCTATCCACTCTCCTCTACTCTGCTACATTCTCACCTGACCCACGTTCGTCCGAGTCGCTGTTCGTGCAACCCCCTTTGTCAATCGCTGTGAATACAACAAGATGTCTACTGTGACGTCATTTGCGGAAGCGGTGCAATTCGCCGCGCGTTGCATCGAGTGCCCAATATGCAAAGGTGTGCCCTCGCACTCCTGCCTAGTAACTTGCATACACGCAACGTTTGACATTCGATTTCTTGCAGAAGCATGCGAGAATCCCGTGCGACCAAAGAACTGCTCCCATCGATACTGTATGGGCTGCTTTCGCAAGTGCTTCCAAGATAAGCAAGAGAAACACTGCGCAACATGCCGCACGCCCATCCTTTCTGTCAGCAAACGCGGCTTCACGGAGGTGTGTTGTGCGCATTCTGCTCATGCGACTTGACGTGGATCCAGCTCCGTCCTACCTACGCTCGTTGCGTCCGCAGCGCACTTGCGGAGGACGCCACTCGCAGTGTTGGATGATATTCTGTGACGTGATACATGTGAATCTTGCGTGCGTATCGCTTCGCTCCTACTGCTGTGAGCTCAGCTGGGTACCAATGACCCTAGCACTGCTGACCTGGCAACCAGCACTGCCCTTGCCAAGCAAGAACTGAGCCATGACCATTTCCGATCTCTGTACATGTGCGACACTTTCACGTAGGCACTCAAACTCAATTATGTACATCATCCAGTCGTGATGTACATCATGGCTGTGTCAAGGGTGCATGTAGTCGTCTCAGCCTGAACATATTGTATGCCCACTTGAGACACAGCCACTGAGCATTGCGAGTGACTGACCTCAACTAGGCTGACCTCAACTAGGCTGCGCACTGGATGGACTGTAGCCTATGACACAGCACTGAGAAGCAGTGATAAAGGTTCATCACGCCACAGGCTCTGCACTCGCATGCACCCATCATTCCAGCGTGTGAGTGGCCAGATGTGTTACACAGTGATAGATCTAGGACCCAGCAGCGCCGAGGCAACAGACAAGGCAACAGATGTGTGACTTTAGGCATAGCACACTATTTACGTGTATGCCATCTGCAAACATATGTGCACTTGTTGTGTGGGGTTATGTAACGCCTGTTGTCCGTCTGTCTGATTCATGATGAAGCGCTGTGTAGTTCTAAATCTCCACAGCCACAAAGAGCACCATACCAATCGCAGACACGGGACACGCGCCGCTCCCTCGTGCATTTGAGACAAACACCTGGCTCATCCATGGTGTCTCTGGCCGGCACTTCTGTGACATGACTGGGTCACATGCATGCGCACTAACTGTTTACACCATGGTGCACCAACCTACCAGTCATGCATGCATGCCTGCAGTTCATGTAAAGAACGTGTGCCTCTCATGCCAGCCTCCCTGGGCACCGCCCGAGCAAGCACTAGCTGAGCTCTGGACCTTCAGTCGCTTGCATGAATGGTATGCGGAGCAAGCCGTCACAGCTGCAAAGGCCACTCTTGCGCTGTAGAGCAGAACAATACATACTGCACGACACGAACTGCACCATTCATATTGACTGTTGCTAAATTTGACATCCATTGTCACCCAGTGCCACAACTCCATCACTGAGATCATGACACTGGTGCCGCAGTTTCGTCACTTTGGCAGTTCCCACATCTTGACTTGGAGCACTGCCATGCAGGACGACCTCTTCGCCAAGGTGGCATTGCTGGTGCCCGGCATCCGGGAGGCTGAGTCAGACGATGACTTTGACTTGGCCAAGATGATGGAGCGCCACAGGCAGCAGAGTGCAAAGATCCGGCAGGAGGCGGTCATGATGCGGCAGAACATGCCCAACAAGTGCGGCCTTGGCCTGGCTGGCTGGCGGGATCCCACGCACGATCCCACGCACGACCACGTGACAACGTCTGATATGAAAGTGTACCTTCGCACCAATCGCACGCATGCATGCAGGCAGCCTGTGACGCATGCAACCAGGCAGCACCCCGAGCGGACTCCCACGCCCCCAACGATGGCTGCACAGGCCGCTGCACCAGCCCAGGCACCCCCGGCAGGGCCCCCCCCGCCAGCCGCACCTGCCGCCAGCAGCCTCGGGGGGCTGCCGCCGCTCGACCCCGCTGCCCGGCCACCGCTGCCAGCGCGGCGGCCGGCGCGCCGGCCGCCGCGGACTGGAACGGCACGCGCGCGCCGCACCCCCCCAGCGCACCGCAGCACGGTGCATGGGGCGCTGCGCCGCCGGCCGCGGCCGCGCCTGCTGCCGCTAACGCAGGCTCATTGAAGCGTGAGCTGGATGGTGCGGCTGCGGGGGATGGCGCAGGTGGTGCTGGAGGTCCGGATGCGAAGCGAGCAAAGGGAGGCGAACCGGCCTGAGTGCTCTGGGGCGGCAGGTGGCCCGGCGGGTCCTCTGGCGGCTCTTCTGGCGTCAATGGGCGTGCTAGTTGTGAGCGGGGACGTGCATGCATGCATGTAGTGGTGCAATGGGCGGCGCGGCAGTGTGTGCTGGAGCATGTGGTCTGCGTTTCGGTCCAATCATCAGTCGGTACACACTTGTACCGCTCATTGTTTTGGTAGGGTAGGCAGGTCGGGCAGCTCTGGGTCGTCTCAACCGCACAATCGAGCCTGTTAATGGCACGGTGCAAGGGCACAGCCTGTCCGCCGCTTGGTGGCTCAGAATGTCGCATCGCGGATTGTGTCTTTGCCCTGGCAGTCTGTGGCAGGAACACTGAGCTGTCCTTAACAATGTAGCTTTTTGATCGTGTGAGGGAACGTTATCAGTAATCGTCCGGTACGCGAGCATGAGTTCACCAACAGGGATGAATTCACCAACGTCTACTGGCCCCTCCACAGCAGCAGTGGCATGCACTCAACTTTGTTTCGTGTAATGTGCTGACACACCAACACGGCATCAGGATGCTTATGTATTCTGTACCACAAGGGTTGGTATGGTGTTACCAGTACATGTCACTGGGCTGCTGCTTCCCTGACGGGCATCATATCTTGACTTTGGCCCAGCATTGCGGACAAGCTTTTACAAACCGAGCGATCGGTGGCCTCCAGATGACATCTCGACGTCGTGCACAGGCTAGACTGTAGGGCACCAGCACCTCACAACAGCAGCAGCAGTTTCACGGAAGGGTGCCTGATTCAGAGTGCAGTCAGTCCAGGATGCATCAGCTGGATTCACAGATACATGTTTGGCATCAAACCACACAGGTATGGTCACAGCTGGACAACTGAGTACTTTGCTGTTATGGCAATGGACTATATTCACGTTGTTTTCCAGCATTCATTCTGCAGGCGCTGTCACATTGGCAAACAGTCAGACTCGTTTGTGATTCAAGCAGGAAAAGCTTTGCAGTGTTTGACAGCCAGGACTCGGAGATGCAGGTTTATGTTGCATCGCACTGGCGCATGCTTGTTCGTGACAATCAGGCGTGTCGGATCAGCATCTGGAAGTGATTGCAGAGCAGAAGAGCGGGTATGCGTGCATGTGTGGTGGATGCTCAAGCACACTGATAGCGGAAGTGGTAAGAGTCACTGACAGGCTCCATGTGGTGCTGAGCAGCTAGCAGTCAAACATGAGGATTACATCCGCCACTGATGTGCATAATGCGGCAATTATGCCCTGCATTCGCATCGAATCACCTCAAGCGATTGTATCGCCGTTGAGGAGATACATTGTCAGGAGTCATGGTGGCAGTCAGGCGTTGATGAGCCATTGGACACAAATCACGTTCGCGAGAAGCGCCAGCAACTACACCTTTGGCGCATGTGTGACACAAACAAAAAGGAGTGTCAAGGTCAGCGCCTGTGCGAAACCTCTTTTCCGGTCACACGTCGAATCTGTGCAATGGCTGGCTGGTCAACCCATAAAGCTGACAAAGTACATTCCTCATGGCGCGCGCCGCGGACAGTCTGCGCACAAACTAAACTGCATCGAGTCTACACGAGCACGATAAGTTTCAAAGCGACCTGAACGCTCTCGGGTTGATGCGTTGCATGTCTGTTGTCGTCCCTCGCCACGTGGCCGTCACCGTAATATCGAGGTAAGTACATGGCTAGCTGTGCACCAATGCCGCATGCCGGCACTGCCAGCAAGACCACGCAGATTCTGACAAAGGAACCGCAGAACTAATGGCGACTGAAATCCGCTCCACACCGTTGCTTCCCTTCAATTGTGCAGCAATCAGGTTCTAGTCGCCTTGCCACCACATCTACCACAATGTCTTGCACGCTCCGCACTGCCAAGCCCGCCCCTATGCGGTCCCGCGCTGTTGTCGCTAGGGCAGCTGCGGCAAAAACTGGGAACCCTGTTCCTGATATGGACAAGAGGAATGTCATGAACGGCCTGCTGCTTGGAGCAACCGCGCTGCCCGTGGCGGGACTCGCTGGCCCTTTCCTGGCTTTCTTCGTGCCCCCGAGGTTCTCCTTCCCCACTACACCACTCCAAATATCGTCGTAGTTCTCAATCCAGCTCTCTCATGTCTGTCCGCGGTGAAGGCTTGATTCGCGCTGGTGTTACGGCTGTCGTTCTCAACCCGCAGTAGCCACGTGAACATTCGAGATTTCTGTTGCACGAGGAAGTTTGGCGAACAGATGCAGATGCCCTAGTACATTCCGGTCAGATTAAATTCGCCATATGGTGGGCATCATTCCAGGGTGACTCGCATCTGGCTGAATGCAGCGGGCTGTCTCGATCGTACCTACAGCGCTGAACCAGTTTCCGTCTGCCACACCCTCCAAATGTCGTCAGGAGCATAGTGGTTGATACTTTGTCTCGTTGTCATCATTGTAGTTGTCGCATGTGCACTTCATTCCCGCGCGGAGGCACGGTGGTAAAGCGTCAAAGTCAGCGCAACCTTGTTGCAACTGCCACGTATCACTCGGAGTCCCAACATCTTGTGTTGTTTTGCAGTGCGGGTGGTGGCAGCGGTGGCCTTGCTGCCAAGGACCAAGCCGGTAACGACCTCAAGGCCACGACTTACCTCAAGACTCATACCGCTGGTGACTATTCTCTTGCCCAGGGACTCAAGGTGCGTCGAATCAATCAGCGCTCAGCCGTGGTGAACTCTGTGCTTGCTGTACACCCCGGATGTGCCATCACAGATCCGGTTGACGTGTTGGGCTGCGTCGTCGAGCACTGTCCACACACTACCGTCGGCGCCTTTTCGGCTAGGACAGTTGCAAAGCCGATACGTTTGCCTGCATATAAGCCAAGGCAGGCGAACGATACGCCTATCGCGTCGAGGGCCAATGCCGGGGCCGCAAATGTCACTTTGTTGCCCACAGAGGTAACAAGGATCATCCCCTCCTCGTGATGATCGGCGACATGCGCATCCTCGCAGTCGCAGTTTTCAATCTGTGGTCGTTTTCATCGCTGGCAGGCCTTGCTTCCAGCGTTTTTCCGTACCGCTCCTGTGGTGTTGAGCAGGCTTTCTGCTGACAGAAGTACTGGATACACAGTGCGGCTGTTCCAATAATGCCTTGCGAAACCTATCTTTGGGTTAGAACGGTGCTATGGCTATCACGTACGTCGATGTTCTCCACATCATGCTGTTCCCTGTGTGACAGCAAACCTGGCTGCGCGACAACCTGGCCCATGCTATTGGTTTCATCTCACTATCGACTCCGTTTTTGACAGTCCTGAAGTCCTGTTGAATTAAGCTTGCTGCGATCTCTCCGTGTGCTCTCTCCGCGCGTGTGTGATGTCATCCCCGTGTGTGTTGATGTCAGCCCCCTCCGTGTTGATGTCAGCCCCCAAAAAAGATTGACATCCCACAATTTGCATCACCCAAAATGTCCATGTGATATCCTCTCATCTTATCCTCATCTTCCAACAAGGCTCACATAATGCGCCACACCCGGTGTGCTTGCGGATGCACAGCCAGTTGCGACAGTGCTTGGCCTGCCCGCCCCGCCCAGGCCCACTTCTGCCGGCTCTCACCCAGCACTTGCCGCTCGTCAGCACCGCTGCTGCTCGTCTGACGACACCGCCGAGAGATGATTCCTTATCTGACCCAGCCATAGCTGCACATCCGCGTATATCAATGCCTTCGGATCACGTCATCACCGTTCGCCGCCCTGGCCGACACATGGCACCTCTGATTGCACTTGACGCACAGGCATGGCACACTCTGAACTCGTTCTTCTTCTCACACATCAGCAAAATCGCAGCTTGCAGCATGCCCTCAGCTTCAGCACGATCTCACCTTCAGCACACATGAGACCGTGGTATGCTTGCCTGCCTCTGTGTTCCACCACCTCATGGAGCGTACCACTGCACAGTTTCTCAGCTCGACACGCGGTGCTGCTGCAGGGTGACCCGACGTACATCATCGTCAACGCTGACAACCAGATCGAGACCTTTGGCCTGAACGCCATCTGCACTCACCTCGGCTGCGTCGTGCCCTGGGTCTCGGCAGAGAACAAGTTCAAGTGCCCCTGCCACGGCTCCCAGTACAACACCCAGGGCAAGGTCATCCGCGGCCCCGCGCCCCTGTCCCTCGCCCTCGCTCATGTCGAGATCACAGAGGACGTCGTGACGCTGACCCCCTGGACCGAGACCGACTTCCGCACTGACCTCGCCCCTTGGTGGGCATAAGCCCCGCCCGGCGGCCGCGGCGGCAGCACGTTGCAGCGCTCGAGCTACCCCCGGGTGTGGACAGGCACCGGGCGGAGGGCTTCTGCCCTGTGCCGGATGTCGGCCCGGCCACGTGTGCTGCTGGCTGCGGCGTAGGTGAGACTGTGTTTGAGGCTGAGAGCTGGCGAGAGCCTGAGTAGCAGGACTGGCATGCATTTGTGGAGGAGGATCTGATGTGGACCCCAGGCCCAGTGTAACAGCCCGTTGCTTGCCCAGATGTGTCATGACCAGATGTGTCACGACCAGCCGGTGGCGTCGTCAATTGTCTCTTGTGGGTCTGCCAAACTCACCTGCGAGATAATGAAGCCCCCTCGGCAAATGTGTTATAAGATACAGCTGTGAGCCTGTTTCGTTTCGAGATGTGATAGTGCCTCAACACTATTAGTTAAACAGGTCTGCCACTCTCGGCATGGCAGGCCTGCTGCTCCATGCACACTGGACTTGCCGAGTGTTTGTACAACACTCTAATGGCTTTGCATCAGCTCATCAATGTCTTGCTACGTATGGATTGGTGGATCTAGAGTATCTGGACAAACATGTATCCCGCAGTAGCGATGTCCCGTCAGCCGCGTGCGCGCCGGGGCATGCTCAGCTGAGCCTGCCCCGGGAGGCATGCCTGAGCTCAGGCATGCCCCCGAGGCATTTACAACCGCGCGCCAGGTTTACAAAAGACTGCACGGAAGCACAGCCGCCACGCGAAACGCCACGCGAAACGCACTGAATCACGCGACCGACAGACTGAGTGGGGCACCGCTTCTGGTGCATGACATACTTACAGCAGTCGACGCATGTCCGGCAAGCACATACTTTCTGCGTAGGCATTGAGACCGTTCTTGAATCGCGCAAATGTGTAAGCTTATTGTCGTTTGTCTGCAGATGTTTGTCAGTAAGCACTGTTACTTCGTTTCTGTCGCGCAGCCTTCCGCGTCACGTCGTCGTTTCTGAGATCCGCATCTCTACCTTTTCCCACGACCATCCGGCCGCGTCCGCACTGAATGAAACTGGCATGCCTTCGTCATTCGAACGAATGTTTCGTCCTTTGTCTGCAGCTTAAACTTCTTGCCACTTGTCAACGGGAAGCATAGACGTGCCATACCGTGTGGCAATTCAACAGGAAGCCCTATCCTTTAGTGTCTCAGTTCGACACAGATACAGAATGTGTAGAGACACTGCCAGATGCTATTAACTGTCTCTGCACAATTACGAGATCAGGGAAGTCGTAAGAGCTGAGCAGCTATGGCCAAGACTCCAGACAGACCGGTTGACACGCTCTAAGGCATGCTGTCCTGCATATCTCAGATACGACATAAAACGCCAAGATCAAAGGAAGATGAGTCTGTGCCACGAGTAATGCTTCATGCAGAGAGCCAGCGTAGTTGGTGGACAGATCAAGCAACCCGAACAGTGCTCACAGTCATGCCATGGCCAGACAGCATAACACACTACCATCTATGTCCAAACTGGCACACTCGCCTGCACGCTTTGCCCTTCTGCAACAGACTTCATTCGATGTGCAACCCAGCAAGCACCAGCACTACATGCATGGCACTGCCACGTCGAAGCACGTCCTCATGCCAGTATCACAGTGATCCACTGTGCACAGAAGCTGCGGAACACTGCACATAGCAGTATCACTGTGTAACACATAGCAGTATTCCACAGGATGGCATGCTTTAGGCAGATGACTCTACTGCACACAGACCATTTGTGCATCTCAGCGATGAACAATGCGCATGGTTCATTTCAAGCTTTGCAACGCATCCACTGAAGCTGTCACTGTGCATGGACGGAAATTCTTCCGAGTACTGTACTCACCAGACCCGTTGCAAACCTCATGAGCGATCACAGCCTAGCTGAGCAACATCTGCTCGTTGAACAACCAAAACGGCTGCAGCTGTGTCATCCGCATGACCTCCCCGTTTCCCTTGTTCAAGCTGTTTCTTCGATGATGTAACAGCTACACGAACGCCTTGTTCTGCCCATACAGCTCGGAAGCTATCATCGATAGTGTCCCAACTCTGGCTTGAAGTCCTGACTTGAGCATGGTGCAAAGTGGCCGCCGTGGCTGACCAGGGCCCATACGGGTGCGGGCTGTCGCGAGGAAGCCGCGGCACACCAAATCTGCACCGCATTGATGACATTCATCTGAGGGGCTTTCTCCTTCCGACGGCACTGGCGCAACGCGGTGCACATGAGGGTGCTTATAAGCACCCAAACGCGTCGCCGCTATGTGCAGTCATATGTCCATGTGCCTTGCGCCACACGACCGCGCTATGTGCAGCCCTATGTTGGCGCGGCACGCGTCGCCGCGTCGCTATGTGCAGTAGTGGAGAAACCCCCCGAAACGAGGGGATCACCCGGCGGACGTACAGTGCGCCGGAAACACGCCGAGGCTGCCTGCAGTGGTGCCAAAGAACGTGAGGCCCGAAAACGCGCCACAGCCGGCCGGCATCATGTCGACCGTCCACTCCCGCATCACCGGCCCCCGAAAAACACCGACACGAAGCCTGCGACCACGTTTCAGCCGGGGATGACCAGGATTATCCCAGTCAGCGACCCTGTTGCCGTGTCGCCGTCGAGCGCCGGCTTACACTCGTCTGGTGTGGCACCGGAGGAGGGGGGCGGCTGACTGCGGCGCGCCGGGATATGTCAGCGACGAGTTCGCGCCGGGAATCGTCAGGGATGACGATTGGGCGGATGGTGGATACAACCCCGCCGACGTCGATTGCGCGAGATGTGGCGTGGCAGGCCGTGACGAGGCAGGCCGCATCGGGGAGGGGCCGGACGGCGAGGCGGGTCTCCTGGATGAGGAGGGGGCCGCACAGGTAGAGCGTGAGGGCCCAGACAGCAATGTTGATCTACGCGCAGGGGGGGGGGGGGCGGGGGGGGGGGGGGCGGTGAGATGGCCTCCGCGCCGCGGCGGTGGCGCAGCGCGAGGGGCACGGCGGTGGCGTCCTTGATGAAGCTGAGCGCGATCACGGCGTAGATCTCGGCGGCGCAGGGCGTGAGGCGGCCGCCGTGTGTTACACTGTGATAGATCTAGGCCGCCGTGTGTGGCCTGCCACAGCATGCCACAGCATGCAGGCGATGGCGTGAATTTGCAGGAGGCCAGCGGGGATGGCTTGGGCGCGTGCCCAGGCAGTGAAGGCAGTGGCAGGCGAGGGGGCGGCGGAGGCGGCCGAGACGTCTGGGCTGCGCGCGGCTGACGGAAGATTGCACGCGCTGTGGCTTGGGGGGTGTGGGGAGCTCTAGCAGCCTCGTTCCAGTTCCTCTAGCAGCCTGGTTCCAGTTCCACCATACCAGAGCGGTTCGTGCATATACGGATGGTGGTGTGTATCTTAGTGGTACCACAAGGAGGCTGATGGTGGATTCTTAAGGAACACATGGATTGGGCTGGTTGGTGATTATGAGCATGCATGCAAAGAGCGGGAGTCCATGGCCTGCTGAAACGTCAGCATCCTTTGCAGTTTGAAGCATCCTAGATCTGCATTGCCACGGGCTGGGGTACTATCTGGGTGGGTACTACCTGGGTGGGGGCGAGGGGTACTATCTGGGTGGGTACTGGGTGGGTACTACCTGGGTGGGGGCGAGGGATGAGGGGAGTGCATACATGTGCTTGCCCACGCAGAGCAGCTGCACGAACTCAGAGTTTAAACCAACAGCAGTGGCTTGTTGCTTTCAAATTGCACTAGAGCACTAGAGGGATCATGATGATGATGCAGTGCCTGCCTGCAGCAGACCAATTGCAAGGTATGAGGAGATGCCCAGCCTCGGATGGTGCAGCGTGCAGCTGCTGCCTGAAGCATGCAGATACACCGTGGCCAGACGTGGCCTGCAGTGCCATGGCATCTGTGGATCGGCCGATCCATGCATGGCGACGAGCACTGCATTCGCCACCGGCACCTGAGTGCTTCTACTAGGACTAGTAGCCCTGAGCACAGCAGTCTTCTGAACAGATCCGGCCCAGCTTGGAAATCACTAATGAGCCCCCATCATTCAGGAATTGATGTGCACTAGGAGGACCCGTGCGCAGCTCCCGAGGCCAACACGAAGCCAGCTAATTCCATGGTCGTCATGGCGCCAGCTGCAGCGTCCGGATCCATGTACCGGATGCATGCCGTGAAATACATGTGCTACCATGCTATACCATCGACGAGATGAAACTCTAACGGAGTTCGAGCAGACATTTCCGACTTATCTCGGCATACAGTGGGGTTTGCCTCGGGCGGGCGTTCAACGTTCAAATGGTGCGTGCACTCGTGACCGATGCACTCGTGCGCTGTGGAGCCTTCTGAATTCCACGATACCTAGACACACGGAAGATTGGCTTTACTGTCCGCAGGATTTGTTCAATCCTGCACAGTACAAATTGTGTGTGCCGCTTCAGCGAAAATTCTCCCACCACTTTGGCAGCTGCTTCGTTCTGGAGTCCTGACCACCGACGCGGCTGTACCATCCAACAGCACAACTGCCTTGCCTTGAGACTGCGACAACTCTCGAAAACAGGTGCTTAAAATTGCCACATCACAAGTGCTGGTCCGTGCTGGAATTTCAAGATGTCGAGGCCCACTACACAGTGCAACAGCTGATCTCCGTTTGCACTGTCATAACCACGTGTGGACGAAACGCCGCAGTGCACTGTCCGGGTTTGCACAGTCCTGACCAGTGACACGCACACTCCCCGGGTTCAATCCTTTCACATGTAGTAAGGCTGATCTAGTGTGCAGGTGAGCGCTCGGAGGCAGGATGCGCGCACACGAGGGGCACGGCAGGCTTGCAAGCGCGAGGTTGCGCCCAAGTGCTCGAACAGTTCCGCGTTGCCCCCCTCCCTCCGCCGTAACGACAGAGACGATTCTAGCAGATCCGAAGACATCCCAGGAGATACAGCAGGTTGATGACAGCGGTCTGCTGGTGCGTGTGTGCACCTTGCTATAGCTCAGCGTTGCTATCGCTGCTCTAGATCTGCCTGACGCTCACTCGGAATCACGCATTGTGCACCTGCACTGCATGAGCGAGCGAGCGACTGTCCTAGAAAAAAGAAATTAAATTTTTTAATACACGGTGCATTGGTCGGGTGTGTCACGATCGCGTGCAGGCCCGTTCACACCACCACGTACATCCCATTCCCAGCTCCGTCACGTCTTCTGCACCTCGCCAACCACTGAGGACAACTTGCAGCCTTGGCTGTTTCAAAAACATCTTACTGCAGTATGTCAATCCGTCAGCCTTGCTGCCATCCCTTTGAGACCGGTGGTCTCTGCAAGGTGTTCCTTTTGAATGTGTTGCCCATATGCAACTCGAGATCAAAACAGGCTGATGAAAGTGCGGGGTAGGCTGTTCATGCATGGTCCACTGCAAAGCCAGCCGTCACAGGCAGCCATTGCTCTGCTGCCCTGGAACACTGTAGCACTGCAGCGCACGGCTGCCCCTCTTTCCACCACACTGGTTGAGCTGTTCACTCACGCTGTTCACCGAGAGTGACTATGCACCAGAGCGAAGCGGGTACATCGTATGCTCACTGGCAGATGAACTGTTGTCAGCAGGGGATGTGTCCAGTATGCCTTTGCATGCATACTTTCCCACCGGTGGGCCTGTTTGTGCACAGAGACCGTTCAATTCCCACCCAAATGCACTGCTGCGTTTGCAGGAAACCCTCCCGCCCCCGGCCGCAACACTCCCCGCGCCCCCACCGCCACAGCCCGTGCAGCCCACCCTCCGCCGCCTCGGCCGCCGCCTCTTCACCTCCGGCGCCTGGGCACGCGCCCACGCCGTCTCCGCCGGCCTCCTCCAACTCTACGCCTTCCCCTGCACGCTGTGGCTGCTGTGGCAGGCCACGCACAGCGGCCGCCTCACGCCCTCCGCCGCCGAGATCTACGCCGTGATCGCGCTCAGCTTCATCAAGGACGCGACAGCCGTGCCCCTCGCGCTGCGCCACCGCCGCGGCGCGGAGCGCGAGGCCATGCTCATCGCCGCGTACGTCGATTTTGCCGTCTGGGCCTTCACCCTATACCTCTGCGGCCCCCTCCTCACCCAGGAGACCGGCCTCGCCGTCCCGCCCCTCCCCGACGCGGCCCGCATCGCAATCTTTGGCGCAATCGCCCTCGGCGGCGTTGTGTCCACCGTCCGCCCGATCCTCACCGCGACCGAACTCGTCGCCGCCACCAAAAAGGCGAGCATCCGCACCTCAGCCACCCCCGCCGCCCCTGTAGCCACCTCCGCCGCAGACAACGCCGGCGCTGCGGCTGCGCCCGGCGTGTCGGCCGACGGCGACGCGGCGACAGCCGGGCTCTTTGGGCTCGTCCAGGTCATCCCCGGCTGGAGCGTGATCGTCGGCGCGGGCACCGTGCTGTTCGGCGGGCCGGAGATGCGGCAGTGGATGGTCGATGTGATGCCGGCGGGCTACGGCGGCTTCTACGGCGTCGCGTTTTGCGGCGCCGCCGCTGGGAGCCTCGGCGTGTTTTCGGCGACGCTGTACAGCCGCCGTATGATTACCGCGTTCCAGATGAGCGCAATCAACGCGGTGCAGATCTCGGTGTACCTCGGCTTCCTTGCGGCGCTGTGTGTTGACAGCCCGGACCGGTACGGGGAGGTCATGCGGGTCACTCAGCTGCACCCGTTCTGGTTGTTCAACGAGCAGCCGTGGCTGCGGTAGGCTCGTGGTCGGCCTCCACACTGTGGCCCATGATGATAGCCAGCTGCCAACGTGCTGGCGCTGGTGTAAATCTCCCTTTTTGGAAGGTCTTGGCAGAGTTTCGTGCAGCTGTAGTCGTGGTTGGGTCCATGTCAGTGAATCAGCAGTGCACCCAGACGGAGCCTGCTTGCTAGGCCGGTCTACTCTAGGGATGTGGGGCCATGTCGATGCTTTAGGCTGTGGCTGTGCGTGGGTTAGTGTTGCTGTGACGTGTGGCGGTGAGTGAGTTGAGATGTGGTTTTGTTACCTGAGATAGCGCCCGGTAGCGATGGTCTTCACCGTCACGTCGGTCGGGCAGGGATGCACCGGCTGCGAGTTTGCTGCATGTCAACACGCTCTGCACAGCACATCACCACAGCACCTCTACATTGGTCGCGCCTTGGTGTGAAGCTGACACAACACCAGCGCTGCGCAGTGTCGGTAAGAACTGCAAATGTGCCACCCCTGTAAATGTAAATGTAAATATAAATTGAATTACTTGCTGTAGCCGATTAGGCCATTGCCATCTCCGGCGCACCGGGACCCTGTGCCATCAGTCGCCACAATCCGTCTAGACACCGCAGTTCCACGTTGCGCTCGTGCCCCCCCCTCGTGAGTATCATCTAAAGTAAAGATCCAGTCCTACGTTAGGTTACAGGCAGTCTGTCGGAGTCCGCCGGTTGCTGGCCGCGGCGCGTCACACTTCACACGTGGCGCTTTGCGAAAACCAAACTCCGGCCGCTGCTGGCCATAGCCGGCCGCTGCGACGCACACTGCACCCACGGCTGTGCCGCGGATATATGGTGCCGCCATATAAGAACAGTGAGGAGCAGTTCATGCGGCGTGACCACCTCAGCGTGTCAAGTCAGCCAGGTAGCCCTGTTGCTGGCGTGAGTGTCTGCCACGAGTGTCAGCCGTTGACGTTCAGCCGTG
>JALKAD010000175.1:103373-113627 GCA_024500015.1 Ulva compressa
GTCCACGCCGACCGTGACCGTGATGAGCGTCGCGAGCGAGGCCCCCACGACCCAGGCGACCCCCGCCCCGAGAACCCCCCTCGTGAGCGCAGTGGTCATGACGGTATGCACAATGAGGAATAACTGGGCAGCGGCCGTAAACGGCGAGGTGGAGAGCGTGCGCGGCCTCCGCGGCCCCCGCGACCGCCTCCGGGAGGACGATGACCGTGTGCGCATCGGCACTAGCAGCCGTGGCCACCTCGGTTGAGCGAGACCCGTGCATGGAGGACCCCCCTCGCGAGGCCTCGCGGGACCCTCTTGGTGTGGCGGGGGCTCTCCACTCTCCAGTCTCCAGTGATTCTGCTGGTGTGGACGTGCAGCCGCTCCGCAGCGCGGCAGCAGCGCGGCTTCCATGCAGCGGATGCCGCCGGTGCGTAGCCTGAGTGTGCCTGGCCGCCCGCCCCGCGGCGTGCCGCCGTGCCACACGTGCTTGGTGTAGGTCGATCGATCATGAGAGTTAATCGCGCTCAAGGAGTAGTGTCCAGAGGTGTAGACAGTGCTGTAGGTCAATCAGGCAAGTGAGTGTGCTGTGTTACACGGAGATGAATGCATTCGCCCAGCAGCGAGGGCAATAGGAAGCAAGCTACCGGATCCCAGCAAGTGGTAGCATGGTGTGCGAGCATGCGGGGTACATGTGATGGCTGTGTGTAACTGTGCACAGCGGAAGGGCGTGCGGACTGCACGCATGCCTGACAGCAACTTGTGGCGCATGATGAGATCGTGCGAGATGTGATGTGTGGTATGCCGCATGCGATGCGTTTGGGACGATTCCTGGTGGTAGGATCTGCACAGGTATCTGCCAGACGCGGGCACATGCACAGCGGCCCAGGGCTGGATTGTGAACCGAGTGAATGTCTTTCAGGATTGTGTACCGTTGTCCACAGCGTGAAGCAGACAGCAGAGGAGCATCAACAGCTCGACAGAGACTGGTTGCTATCTTGCGGAGTGGGGCCATGTTGATGTTTCCACATCTGCAGTATGGCCATGCAGTGCTCGAATGGGAGCCATCCAGGAACGAAATGGAGCAATTTGATGGTGTCCTGTAACCACGAAGCGGATTCTGGGATTGGCATGTGCACTGATTTCATGTTCTATCTATATCACATGATCTCGCCAGACACTCCACTGCAGCACCGACAGTACCCAAGCTGACATTACACCACCCAATGCATGGTCGCCCCCGGCCATCATTCCCCTGCAACATGTATGCCACCAATCCCGATACCTGAACGACAGCCTCCCACCCGCCTGCACTGTGGCCACAGCGCAAGCAGCATGCAGCGCCGGCACGCATGTGCAACACGCCGAGGCAGCCCGTATCCATCACAAACGGCCAAACACCCAGCGCGCCCAGCACGCACAGCACGCCCAGCATGGGTGTCAGCATACTAGTAGTATGATAGATTTTACTCGTCCATCTGCGCCATGGCCATCGCGTCGTCGGACAGGGAGGGGCCGTCGACGGGGCCGTCGGCCCAGCGGAAGTTGAGGAGGAAGGAGGGCATGAGGCCGGAGGAGGCCACGGTGCCGTCGTGGCCGAGGTGCTTGCCGCGGCCGGGCAGCGCGGGGCTCGACAGCTGGAACGGCGCGAGCTCCCGCACGTGCTGCTGCACCCATGCATGGATCTCCACCGTCGGCGCCGACGGCTGGAAGCACCCTGCACGCGGGGCTACGCTGAGCCGGGGTCTGAGCAGCGTGGGTGGTGCAAGAAAACATCGCGGAACAGGGTCTGCAGCGAATCCGCTGTGAGGCTGGAGAAGAACCAACAAGAACGGCACTGTTTGGAGGTGCGAGGTGCTGACTGGCGGGTGGATGGACATGAGAGACGGCGGTTGGATGGCCGTGTAGGGGTGGGATGTACTCAGTGGGTGGTATGAACTGCAGTAGTGAGTACGCAGGCTGCGCTGTGCACGCTGTGTAGCATGGTTGCGTGCCTTGACAGCGGCCGCTCATGCAGAACTGTAAGCCGCATGGCTGTTTGGCGGGTGGAATGGAACGAGCGAGTGTGAGCGCATCACCCCTCTCACAGTGACTGGCCACCGCCTGATCCCCAGCTACACCCGCGTGTGCACATGTGCCGGCGCGTGCATGCTGCGCGTGCTACGCTGCGCTGTGGTGGTTGAGCGCCACCGCCCGGTTGACCCATGCACCGCATGCCGCCGCATCCATGTTGCCCAGAGATGAACATACACACATGCACGCGGCAGCATCCTAACACCGCCATACATCCCTCAGCGCGCAGCACACAGGAAGCACCGCACAAGCGGCCGTGCACGCACGGCCGCGGTGGGCCACAGCACAGCACAGCAGTGGCAGCACGGGCGGCCGCACCCTGTAGGAGCACGCCCTCGGGGAAGCGGACGCGGATGGTCGCAAACTTGTGCTGCTTGCGGCCGACCTGCGCGAGCTTCTCGCGGTGCGCGCGCGTCATGAGCGTTTCACGCAGCTCGCGGGCGGCGCGCGTGCGCTGAAACTCGGCCTTGAGGTCCGCGCCGGTGCGGTCAAAGAACCACTCCGGCACGTCGGAGCCCGGCGCAGTCGGCAGCAGCACCTGCAGCGGCCATGCATGTCAGTATGCCGGCGGCAGCACCTGCAGCGGCCATGCATGTCAGTATGCCGGCGGCAGCACCTGCAGCGGCCATGCATGTCAGTATGCCGGCGGCAGCACCTGCAGCGGCCATGCATGTCAGTATGCCGGCGGCAGCACCTGCAGCGGCCATGCATGTCAGTATGCCGGCGGCAGCACCTGCAGCGGCCATGCATGTCAGTATGCCGGCGGCAGCACCTGCAGTGTGACGGGAGCAGGAGTACAGAGATACGTTACAGATGTATGCTCCACAAGGTGGTAGAACACAGAGGTACGATTCATGGCAATGCATAAAAAACATTCACCATGGCCGGGAGCAGGAGTAAAAAGCTGCATGCGTTGAGGATCAGTCGTGCGTTGATGACTGTGTGCCGGGGCATGTCGCCCGCACCTGACAGCAATGTGAATGTAAACGTAATTGTAAATGGATGATGTGCGGTTCGCTGGGCAGCTGAGGATGGGGGGGGGGAGGGGGCCCGGGGCTGGGGAGCGGACCTTGGTGTTCCGGCCACTGTACTCCTCAGGTTCATCTTTCTTTGGGGCTGGTGGCGGCGGCCTGGCCGGTGCGGCCGCGTCTGGCTTCTTGGGGTCGGACTTGGCGGCAGAGATGGCCACGCCGCCGACCGAGATGACCCGTTTCTTCTTGTTCTGCTTCAGCCACTCCTCCCGGGACATGCCGAGCCCCCCACCTGCACCAGCCGGCGCAGCTGCTGCCGGCTTGGGCGGAGGCGCTGCCGGCTGCGGGGCCGGTGCTGCCTGGGGGGGCGGCGCGGCCGGGGGCGGGGCTGCCGGAGCAGCTGCGTCCGGCGCTGGAGACTCTTGCATGTCTACGTCTTGCCTGGCGCTCACACCCGGTTCAGGCAGTGGCTGCGGAGCCGGCGCAGGCGAGGGCGGAGCGGGGACAGGTGGGGCTTGGGGTGGGGCTTGGGGTGGGGCTGCCGCCGGGGCTGCCCCAGCGCCTCCTGCTGCCGGCTGCTGTGCGCCTGCACGACTGCGCGGTGCTTCTGACGTTAATAGCGCGTAGTGATACATGGATCCTGGGGCGCCTGTGCCATGCAGATGGGGTGCGGCCCGATGTGGAAATGCGCATGTGCGACGCCGGCACCTCTGTGTGCACTTGTTGGTGCAGCGTCTCGCAACAATCGGGTAACGTTGCGCTCGAGGCAACGAAAACAAGAATGGCTAGTACCATCGTTGACCGCTCACCTGCGTTCAAGATGCATGCATTGAATCATGCCCAAGTGCATGTGCAAGTGCATCGCACAGTTGGCAGCCGATGCCGGCCGTTGCCAGGTGGTGGGAGATGCAAGTCGCACCTGTAGCTACGTCTGCAACTAGTGGCCGTAGCAGAGACAGTGCGCCATGGAACAGCGCCTCGTGCTCTCCTGGAAATCTACTGGGTAGAGCGATGGTTCCTGACGGGGCTGTGGGGTCAAAAGGCTTGGGGCCTGATGAACTTGTGGAGGCCTCGTCTGCCACGTGCTCGAAGCCAAGCTGAACCAGCAGGTCGATCGCACCGGGGACCGCCAGTGTACCGGCGACTCTAGCATTTGAACTGCAGGCAGGTCTGTGGTGTGTCATTAGCCATGGGAAGTAGACAAAAACTGTTGCTGCTCTCAGGAGGAAACACATCATCAACCATTGGTTGGAATATTGTCGACACATAGGATCTAGCCGCAGCTGGAAACAACCACACGTATGTTGCAAGTGGCTGGTGATGGTTCTGAGCGGAGGCATGGTGCTTGGGAAGGGGTGACTGGCTTTGTTGAGCACAGCCTGGGAAGGGGTGAATGACTGATCGTTGCAGAGGCCATACCATTTAAGCTGCCGGAACTTCTGTTCTCCAGGAGAGCGTAGAACGTTTCCTATGACCGCGCACAGCGTTTTTGAAGCTTCTGCGCCACTGGGACCCGAGGACGCAATTGATGCTGCAGCGATGTTCAGTTCATCGGTGACCCGCGCCTCTGGCTGTAATGGGGGCGGTGACGGCAACGGTCCGTCACGATTGAAGTGTGGGAGCGGCTTGCGAGGAGCCGGTGGTTTCAACGCAGCTGCGTTGCGAGCGGGAGGACGACCGGCCTACAGTGTCACAAACGATCGCGTACAGACTCCGGCGAGACGCCCACCCGTAAGCTACATCATGAGAGAGCATAACACTCCGACTATGCCTTGGATGAAGCTGCGGCCTTAACTGTATCAGCGTGCGCCTTGGCAGGCAGGTGGCATACCTCAGACGATCCCAACTTCCTTCCAGACCCTTGGAACTTACCACCACCACCAACTCCTGATTTGAAGTAGTTCAAAGCTTTCTTGGCTGCATCCTTGACGCCCTTTCCGGGATCATCCATGCTTCAAGCTGGGCAGTGAAAGCACGACGAGGCACTGCTGACCAAGCGTTCAAAGCGGAAGCAGGTCAGTGATGCACAAGAAGGTCCTCGTGCTTTCACATCCATCCTTGCTTACTTTCAATGATCGTCCTGTGCGTGTCAGCGTTTTGTCGCGCGCAGAGTGCTCCGTCACAACAAGTCGCACCGATAGACACGCAGCCCAGCGCCATGAATTCTACTCCAAGCTGCTCCAAACTGTTCACACTAATCGCACAACTCTATAGCATGCATCTCATGCCACGTTGATGTTTGCATATGCACTCTTGGGAGCGTTGTTGCGGTGCAAGCTAGCTCACATCCTTGTCGTAGCCCGCCCTGTTCTTGGCGCTACACATTCCACTGTCACTGCCGAGCCCCTGTCGAACAGCATTGTGGTGCTGACGGTGGATTGTAAGAATAACTACTGTAGCAAGGCCCACGACGACCAACGATCGCGCTGAGACGCGACCATGTGTGCGCAAGTTGTTCGTCGTTCGTCGACGGCACCTTAACATCCTGGTTGACAATGAAGCCAACGCCAATCACTTTCTCAGTGGCTGCTGAGCCTTCACCTGCCGCTGCTGATGATTCAGCTGCTGCAAAGCTGAAAGCTAGGTGCGCTACTTCAGCAACCCGCCACAACTGTGAGTCGCCATGTGAACATAAATGATGTAACAGGAGTACTGAGACGGTATGAGACCATAGGGCTGCCAAATTCGGAAAGAGCGTCACAGATGAGGACATTGCAAAGATAACCAAGTCGCGCAGGCCCGGCCTGCTACGTGATGCTCTGCAGAAGGAGGCCTCTGCCTCGCGCAAAGATCACATTTCTACGGGCTTTGACCTGTACAGTCAGGATCAGATTGATAAGCAGTCGCAGCGTTCGGCACGGTTTGGGACGTCGGCACCTGCGACCGGTGTTGCCATTGCACAGGTCCCGGAAGGGGAATTGGCTCGAAAGAAACGAGCCGAGAAATTCGGGCTAGAGTATGAAGAACCTGATCAAGCAGGTGCGTCCCAAGAGCGCTTTGCTGGCTAGTATCACGCTATTGTACGCTGAGCACGCCTGAACCGCGTCCGCGGCCCACTCCACGATTTAGTGATACTCAGACGACCCTATACGCACCGCATCTGCATCATCTAGCAGCAAGTAGTCATCTGGAGCAGCTGGTATACGTGCCACACGGCCGTGGAGGCCATGCTCCTCAGCGAATGCACATCTGTCTCCAGAATGCATCGGTCGCCACTCTTTGTTCGGCAACACTGGCGCCCTGCTCCAGGTATTGACAACCGAATAGTGCTGGAGAAGAGGCAGGACACGGATGGCATCGCTGAGGCACGGCCAGATGCGCTGCACCTGTATGGTGTGGACCTCCTGGCCACCCATGACATCCTGAGCCACTTTTCTGCCTACAACCCCACCTTCGTGGAGTGGATCAACGACAGCAGCTGCAACGTCTGCTTCCCTGACGAGTTTGCGGTCAAGCGGGTGATCATCCAGCTCGGTGAAGCTCTGACTGCCCAGGAGACGACAGACTCGGGAGGTGGGCAGCCTCACCGGTGATATCATTGCACCTGTGTAGACGATGTTTGGATAACATAATAGATGTGCACGTGTGCTCAATTACAGACACTCCACAATGCCACTGTTCAGCCTCGACTGCATGAATCTGCACGACCCTCGAAGCATTTCGGTGCCCAGCGCCTACTTGCGTGAAGCGTGCAGTCGCGGACCGAGAACACAACGTCCACGGTGGTACCGTGCCCAGGACATCAGCGGTGGCACTGGTACTTATCTCTACGAGTTACGGCTGTGTTGCACGTGTGCACTTCGTGACGTTTGACAAATTGTGCTGGTGTGATGGAGTGCTGTGGCTGGGGGGGGATTTCGGATTCCCCGGTCCAAAAAGAGGTCCGAGTAAGTGTCTTCGCCCATGGCCAACCGATCTGCATTTGGCTGAACGGTGCCGAACTTCTCATTGCGTGATGAGGCTGGCCACAGAATCCCTGCCCTTCTCAGCACGAGCATGCACTCGCCGGTTCCCACTCCCACATGCATGGACTAGGCCTGGCGGCAGTGCCCCTCCGTGCCGTTCCGTGCCCCTCCGTGCCATGCTGCAGTGTGCCGTGCCGTGCCCCTCCGTGCCGTGCTGCAGTGTGCCGTGCCCCTCCACATTCCTCCTACTTCATTTGCCAATGACTCGTCGGCGATGAGCTGTGCTGCATGTTGTCAGCCTCCATGAAGCAGAACCCCAGCGCCGCGCAGCACGCACAGCACGCTGACGTTGCGGCCGCGGTGGAGGTGGGGGAGGTGACATGAAGTGTCTCTGTGTACACCGCTCATCACATTCTCGAATGATGACACAACCTTTGATCACCACAGATCGAGGGTCGGGCACCCTCACGCTGTAGACGTCTGCGTTGAGGTCATCAGATCATCAGATCAGCTGAGCGTGGCACCGTGTGGCAAGCGCGTTCGCGCAGCTCGGCTTGGTGGAATGCACGGTCTGCACAGCGATGGCAGTTTTAGCAGGCTGAGGAATAGAGATCAGCGTAGGCCCAACGTCCATGTATGCCTGCGCAGCGTGGCACAGCGTGACGCAGCGGCCGCGGTGCAGTGATGCTGCTAGAGGACGCGGCGCAGCCGGAGGTGTGGCACCGCAGCAAGACGGCGATCACAAAGAGCGGCGTTGCGGTGCCCCTCCTCTTCCGCGTCGCGACCTCCGGCGACGCGAAAAACCCGCTGCGGCAGCACAAGCGGCGCGGCCTGTGGAAGCTGCCGGTGCGGCAGGCGCTGCAGGTCGTGCAGAGCGGCGCTGACGTGGAGGACGAGGGGGCTCCGCAGGGGGGCCGGCCTCGTGGCCGGGGGTCCGTGCAGGGCCGCGGCGGAAAGCGCAGCCGCCTCGACGCGGACGGCGACGTCGTTATGGTGCGGCCTCCTGTCCTGTTTATCGCTGTCGCTGTCGCTGCCGACCAGTCGCTGTCGCTGCCGACCAGAAAACGCGGCCTCCGTTGTGGTGCCCCGCCACACGATCAAGCAGTTGTTGACCTTGCACACACATGCCGTCATCTGCCTCCTCGACGGTCGTCGGGCTCCAGTCTGTTTATGTGTTTATTGAGTCAAGGCCCGTGGACGAGGACTGCGACGTCGTTAGGGTGCGGCCTGTGACCCCTTGTTATCGATCCACACGCTCTCTCGCTTCTGCCAGCTGTGATGACATGCCAGGCAGCATCTGATTCGAGTTGCTGCTGACGGTGCAACATGCTGCCTCTGAATTGCACCCGGCGCCGGCGGGTTGCATCGGGGCGATGAACTACACCTATGACAGAGTTCCGCATACGCATTAACGAGAGCAGCATGCTATATGCTGTAAGTGCTGCACATGCATTCAAGGCTGGCGTTGCTGCATGTTCTGGCTGGTATGGACGCAGCGCGCAGCGCGACGACGATTGGGACGTGCACTGTTGTTCCTCCGGTCACATGGCGTCCGGGGTGCGCGGTCCAGGTGGCTGAGGTGACGAGCCGGGCAACAGGGCAGACGCAGACACAGGATTGATGTGTTTCCTCGCCACAGTGATCCTTGGTGGATGCCTTTACGTGACCGTCAGAAACTGCTGCAGGAGGGCGAGGGCGGCGGCAGAGGCGGCCGCCGTCGGCGGCTGACTCGAGACGACGCCGATGCCGACCCGGCCGACGGCGCGGCAGACCTCGGCGGCGGCGGAGGTGGAGGCGGCGGGCGCGGCTTCCTGTTTGACGATGAGCGGGAAGTGGTGCAGCCGCAGGGCGGCCGCGGGCTGCGGTCTGCCGAGGGCGGGGCGGGGGCGGAGGACGGGGGGGTCGGCAATGAGGGGGGAGTGCGTATCAAAGAGGAGGAGGCGGCTGCGAAGGGCTGTGCGGTGGATGCTGCAGCGGCGGAGTGGGCGAGCGCGGGCGGTGCCGGGGTGAGCGTGAAGCAGGAAGAGGCTGAGCAGTTTGTGAAGCGTGAGGGGGATGAGGCCGCAGAGATGGATGTGGACTGACCAGTGACCGTGCCTGCTGTGCCTGCTGTGCCTGCTGTGCATGTGTTCAGTGCTTGTGGTTGCGGGAAGTGGCGTTTCGTGTCATGGACAGCTGCCGTGGCATGACATGGCAGGCCGTTCGCAGAGGCCGGGTGTGAGTCCTCGCGGTGCTAGATGGGGACCGGGCTGTGTAATGTAGTACTGCCGATCATCTCAATTGTCAAATCTTAAGTGATAGTGGCGAGCCTGCCCCTGTGATCAGGGCGTGGCGCTGCGGGCTGGTCCCCAACTCAAGCCAGAGGGCTCTGCATCAGACTGCAGGCACATGCGATTCCGCTGCACGCGCACGGCATGACGCGGCATTCCTCCCCACAGAGCTGCGCCCCTGCCTCACGGATTTGGTGCCTGGTCGCCATTCACAAGCACTGCCCTGGCAAACCACGGGACGCGGCGTGCTGTGGCACTCATGCTGTACTGTGAAGGGACTGTTTACCAGGGAAAGGTGGCATTCCAGCAAGTTACGGGAACGTTTCTCAATTACTGGAGGAGAACTGTTAGCTTGCAGGAATCTTGTGTGTGGTGTGTGCGAATGCCAGCAGCGGACAGACCAGCTGCATTTTCGATGGGTGCGCACTCTGATCATCACACCCTGTCCTGGGCACTGCCAGCTGGTGTGCCGTTGAGCAACGGCCGGGTTGCGTGGTGCCGCATCGTGAGGGTGGGCACGCGGAGATCAACGCGGCTGCGAGGGCGACATGTCGCGACAGAGGCTGCGTCGCGACTGACGGGTTGCGTCGTGCTGGTGGTCAAGCAACAGTCCAATTCGCAAGCGGGAACGGCTTCAAACGGTTGTACGTGCGTATTGGTGGATTGCGCAGCCCCCCATCCATACCGCCCGTTTTGCATCGTTTCGAACGTGGGAACCCTAACCACTGCTGGCCAACCCGTCGAGCGCCCGTTACAACGCGTTGGGCCCGCCAAACCCTGCAGTGCCCGGCAGGAATACGGCGACCACATGTGTACTGCGCGCACGTGCGCGGCTCTGGCAGCTGCCAAAATTCCATCTCATCCGCCGCGGCGGCTGGATGTGCGAGCACGTGTCCTCATTGCGGTCTTGCATTATCCGTTCAAAACTTTTCTTCGAAGTTATGCTAGCTTCCGGCACTGGCTCCAGCGCGACAGTGCCTTGGAAGGGCGGCATGCCGCACGCGAACGTGCGGGGTACGCTACCGCACACGCGTCGCAACCGGTTGCGTCCCGTCC
>JALKAD010000175.1:147805-158460 GCA_024500015.1 Ulva compressa
CATCCGCCCCAATATATTCGTCCCTGAGGCTGGGGACTTCCTGCCGGCAGCTTCACAGCACGTGGATCACAAGAAACTGTGCGTGCAACGTTGCAGACACCATACTGCATGACAGGTGTGACATGATGCAAAACGGGCAGACTACATGCGAGCCACATCAGACAGTGCCCCAGAGGCGTCTGAAGCTGCAGCGGCCACAGAGACAGCACGATCGCTTAACAGGCTCCTACTGACATGTAGAAAATGCATTGCCAGACTGTACTGCTACACAACAGGCTGGTGAAAACTCATGACAGGCAGCGGCAGCCCAATGTGGCCTTCAGACAACACCATTCCTGCACTTCTGGCCGCAGCATGCTTGAATTGTGCGCCCAGGTCTCTGTCAGGTCCCTCTTAGTTGTTAATGTAATTGACTCTGAGTAGAATGTAATTGACTGTGAGTCCCCTTCAGTCCACGCCTAGAGCATTCAGGCTGATCAAAGCGCCTTCCAGTGCAGCGCTGAAGCTCTGCTGGCGTTGGAGGCGGCCTCTCAATGGTGATGCGGGCGGGGTGGAATCAGCCTGCTCTCTACAGCTCGTAGTCGCGCTCACCACAGCTTCAAACTGCAAGAGACACGGCCGTGCTCTGAACCGCTGTGCCGCCGTGAAGAAGCGAGGCAGCGCAGACCGAGGATGCGATGCCAGTTATCGGCACGTGGAACTGGGCGGACTGGCACTGGTTTGGTGTACTGTCAGCGCTTCTGACGCAGCAGCAGGTCTGGTGCTACGACGGCTTCTGAGGATGCCGCAGAAGCAGCGTTGACTCAGGTGTGTTGAGGCATCAAGTGGATCGAACGTGGGCATCAGTTTTTAACTGATAGCTCTCATAGCGGCGGCAACTGCTTGCTGTCTTTGCTCCAGGACGTCATTTAACTGTCTGTCTGTGTCTCTGCCTGACCATGTGATCGTGCCGAAGACTTCTCCTGGTACTAGCTTGGCTATCAAAGTCACCTGAAAGAAGGCGTGGTATAGCGCCGCGCACCCGGTCAGAAGTCTGAACAACGTCCATTCCGCTCCCAGTCTCCTGCAAATAGGCACATGTGTGATGTGAATGGGGATGTGCCGCATGATTCCACGGCATGTGCAGAGGAGTCCTTACCAAACCTGGTAGGCTCTGCGCCAGCCCTGGACCCGACAGGCCCACCCACTTCCCCAGTTTGATGATTTTGTACCTACGCCACCAGAAACTGTTGAAATTTGTATGTGATGTGACTCATATCCCCAGTGTTGAAGGTCTGTACTGCCACTGCAGTGAAGGTCCGTACATCAACCCACTCTTCATCTGATGCATCGCGTGACTTTGTCAGCTCTTCAAGCTCCTTCCTACCTTTCTCTTGTACCTTTTCAGACATGGGATCCAGCGCGGGTGTGGCCGGCTGGGGAGGCGGTGTAGGCACCTCGCCTACGTGTCTGTGCCATAAGGCTTGAGATGCAGGTGCTCCGGGTCCACGACACAGGGCATTCAAGCCAAATACATTCCGCAGGGCACTTGAAATACGAGTCAACGACATTACCAGCGTTGTATTTCTGTGATCAACTACAGGCGCAGGAGTACCGGAAGAGCAACGTAGCGCGCAACACACACGTATCTTGAGATGTGTATCGGATACAATCAAGAATGACGTACATTGACAATTTAAGATGCGCGCACAGTGGATATTGTTCCATTCTGGGGGTGGAGTCAGATCACCAGCTTCTTCTCTGTTCGACTAATTCGCACTACCGTGGTGTCCACACGAGGCACTGCGGGTAGTCCGTGTGACCCACATGTACACTGTGGCAACTTGGTATGACCGGTGAATACATGCAGTGGCCTTGAACATGGCAGTCACTCATTGCTGGGAGGGAATTCCAACCATGCGGTTGACACCGGGGTCAATGTGGTGTCAAGCTCGCGCCCAGTGCTGGCTGCCCACAGAGTGAGCGTGCAAGCGATCATAGGCAACGAAATACAAACTACTGGCAACACTTGTAAAATTCTACAGCACTGCTCTAGTTTGTCCTGCTCGATCGATCGGCCAGGAATCGGAGAGGCGTTCGAGACAGAACTGACGCTTTTCACTTGCACGCAATGGCGTCCAAGTCAGGATTAACATGGGAGAGCATGGTGAAGGCTGGAACGGACATGATGGAGACGGCAGGCGCCAGCCTTCAGCGCACCATGAAGATCCAGGAGGTCACAGGGACAAAAGACAACGACTCCCAGCCTGGTGCGCAATCCCTCCGCAGTGCTATAAACTTCCAGTTGTCGGCGATACATGCTTATGATCCGGCACGTACCGCTGCCACGACGAGCCTATACCGTATGACCCTCGGTCACGCTTGCCATGACCATAGGCCACACTCAGAGAATCACATGACCATAGCCGTGCAGCATACGCCCTGAACGAGCTGGTTCAAGCCTGCAACAAGAACTCCGATGAAGCTCGCGCCATTGCGTCGGCTCTGCTGCGCAGAGCTACATCATCCAATCCTGTGATCAAGTGGAAGGTGCTCTCCCTTGCCAACCCACAAGACTCCCCTGCCCCGCTCATCAGGCGCTCAAATTCACCTTGCTACACATGCAGGCCCTCAGAGCGATTCGGTATATCTGCCAACACGGAAGCACAGCACAGTTCAAGAAGGCCTGTGGCGGACCAAACGCTTCGGTGATCAGGTCTGCTCCTTAGCCAGCACCAGCTGCACACCTAACCTGTCCCCGGCACGGGTGAATCTCACACATGCATGATTTTGGTGCACCATAATGCAGCATTCACCCCCTCCAGTCCGCCTTGATACCTGTGTTGAAGCGAACATTGACATGTCAACCGTTCCCAATCAGAATTTGAATGCGTAGGAATACATTCCAGCTTGCGCACCACCCGTAGATACGGCCGAAACCAATTACACCACCAGGAGTTCCACCTCCTCGCACTCTTCCTCTGCCTCAGGCGCAGAAGTGGACGCAACGAATGGCATCTGCGTGTGCCACGTGTGCCATCTGAGCCAGATCGGCACAGACACCGAGGAATTCATGGGAATTCATGCAGAGAGTCGATCTCCTGGTCAGGCCCACCACACCCACAGCTCGGCAACGCGCTCAACCTCCGAGTCCGCGAAGCGGCCAAAGAGACACTGGACGAGGTGTTCCGCGTGTCTGCGGCCCCCGCCGGCGGCGCCGCCACCGCCGCTGGCGGCAGCGGCCTCCAGGGCCGCATCCAGGGCTACGGCAGCACCACCGGAGGCAAAATCCAAGGAGCGGGCGGTGGGGGCGGCGGCGGCGGCGGCGGCGCGGGCGGGGGGATGGTCGGCACCGGGGGCAAAAAATACGGCGGCATCAGCAGCGATGACTACTTCTCTGGCAACTCAGGAGGACGGTGGCAGTCGTGGTCTGATGCATCGCCGTCGGGGGGCGTGCGCTCCCCCTCTACCCCTGCTGCCCAGCTGCGCGTGCGTGCCCAGAGCGACCCACCGCCCCGCCCTGTGGCCATACATCCACTTGTGGTTCTACATGTGGGCAAATAGCGCCTGTGGACATGCGTGTCATGGCGACGTTGATGTGTGAGCACACCGCTGATACAACAGCGGTTTGCACACAACAGCGGTTTGCACGCTCTGTCTATTTCCAGTGCTCACGTGAGCGACTCTGCTGTGCTTGACGGCTGTTGGTGACGAGGGCCGCATGGCAGCGCCCTGTTTGTAGTCATGGCGGCGAGCGGGATGCGTTTCGAGCAGTTTCCTGCACCCAGGGTGTTGCAGCAGGCGCCGCATGGTCTGGCTTGAACAGCGCTCGTTGTGGGAAGAACACCCCCTCAGCCTTTTCTGGCAGACTCGGCTGGCCGTCGAAACACCTCGTCTTTGACGCATCCGGCACATCGTCACATGTACCGCTGGGTATTGTCTTGGGGCGTTGTGTACACTGTAGACTACAGACAAGATATGGAGCATAATGATGGCAGTCGGCCTGACCAGGAGATCGAGGTCGACCAGGGCAGGGAGTTGAAGGGTCGTCCATGTCATCACCTGTATAACTGCTGTATCTGCACACGGCCGTATGAGAAGCACGCATGCTGCAGGGGGCAAACGGCTCTGCGTCCGCGGCAGCCGCCAGCAGCGCGCTCAGCAGCACGGCCGGCACGAGCGCAGCGCGTGCCGCGGTCGGCTCTGAGGAATCGGTCGTGGCCGAGCTGTGCCGCGGCAGCGGCGGCGTGCAGCCGCGGCCGACGCCGGAGGCGCTGCGCGTGTTTGTGGCCAAGGCGTCGCAGCTCGATGCCGAGGTGGTTGCTCTGGAGCTCACGCACAAGCTGTTCAACACGCCGTGGCAGGAGCGCGTGCGCGCGCTCGATGGCATGCATGCGATTGGGGAGGCCGTGAAGGCGCGCGGCGGCGGCCACCCCCTCCAGGCGACCCTCGACAGCCTGTGCAGCGTGACCGAGGCGTTTGGGGGTGTGCTCGGGCACGAGAACCCTGCTGTGCGTGCTGCGGCTGGGCGCGTGATGCGCGCGCTGGGCGTGGAGGCGGCCGTCGCCGCGGCCGTCGCGTCGACACCCGGGGGGGCGGCTGGCGCTGCAGACGCCGGCGGGGATCTGCTGGGTCGGCTGGACGAGGTTACGCAGGCGCGGACCGGGCGCGGCGGCCCGGCGGCGCGGCCGCGCCTGCTGCTGCGCCGCCACAGATGGACGACCTGCTCGGGGGCCTCGATGATGTGGCGGACGCGGGGGCTGCAGGATCGTCGCAGCCGGTGCCTGATGCCCTCGGAGGCCTTGATGCGTTGGACGGACTTGGTGGGTTGGGCGCCGCTCCTGCGGCGGCACCCGCCACCCCCACCCCGGTCGCCGCTGCGACGGATATGTTTGCAGGGCTGACTGTGTCCCCCGATGCGACTGCTCCAGCGGCCGCCGCTCCAGCGGTCGCGGAGGCAGATCCGCTTGAGTCGTTGCTGGGCGGATTGGGCGACTTGCCGCTGCCTGTCGCGTCAGCGCCCCCTGTAGCCGCCCCGGCCGCTGCAAATGGCGCTGCGGCAGCGCTGGCTCCACCAACCGCCGCAGCTCCGTTTTCAGGCCTGGACGACCTGGATAGTTTGATGAGCGGTGCTCCAGCAGCCTTGCCGTCGGCACCTGCCCAAGCCGGGGCTGCAGCCACCGGACACCCGGCCATGGCGCCAACCCCAGTGGCTTCAGGGACGAACGGCATGCATGGCATGCCGACTGCTGCGCCGACTGCTGCGCCCGGCGCGGCACAGTTTGGGGCGCCGCCTGGCATGGTCCCCCCTGGGATGTTCGGCGGTGCTGCGCTCTCAGGGGTGCCTGTGGGCGCGGGGGGTGTGCCGGGACTGCCGTTCGGGGGGCAGCAGGGCATGGCTCACCCAGGAGTCGCTGCGGGCATGCAGCAGGGCTTTGGGTTGCAGCCTCCGGCAGGCGCGTGGAACGGCCAGGCTGCGATGTCGAGTGGGCAACCGATGCCGGGGATGCCCGGTGGTGCGATGGTACCTCCAGGAGGGGCTCCTGGCGCGGCGATGGGCATGGGACCGCAGGGCAGCCTGGGGGCACCTGTGACGCAGCATGCATTTGCACATGCCAAAGGCAGCCTGGGTGGCCACAAGGATGCCTTTGACTTTGTGAATGATGTGATGAGGAAGTAGTTAGGTAGTGTGGGCTCGCGGGTTTGAAGGGAGGGGGCATCCCGAGTGGCAGTGGGCTCGGGGTAGACGTGCATTTCGCCTGTGATGGTGACGAGTGCTGCAGGCTGCCTAGCAGGCCCTGCTGTCTCAGGCACTGTAGAGGTCCGGTGCAGCACGCTTGAGGTCTGCTATTTGTGGCTGTAGGGTGATTGTACAGGACCATTTGTAGCGTCTGTAGTCTTGCATGCGCACGTTATCAACGTGGGGTGCTGTAGTTGACTGGCCATGACGTCCTGCGGTGTTTTGCTCGGGATCGGTCGCGCGCAGCTGCGAGGGGTCTTGTCTGGCGTATCCAAATTGCACTGGTCTAGTTCCTGTGTCCCTGGGCGTCCCGCATGGCCACGCTGTTGGGTGTGTGCGCTGGATCAGCCATGTCAAGTTGTGGTGAATTTTGCCAGCTGACTGCAGGTCTGTAATACGCTATGATTTTTTCAAATTTGTCGCCCAGGTTGTCTGTCTTCACATGCGTCAAGTGATACCAGTGCAGGCACAGTCAATGGCTGTGGCCATCATTCTGTGGCCAGTGAGCACTGTGCTGGACGAGCCTGGATTTGGCGCAAAGAACGCACACAAGATGTACAGCGCTCTGAAAAGGTAATATGAGTGGCACACAGAACGTGTGTGGATCGCGCACGCATGTGGACGAATGTCCAAGCGAGATGCCTGAGAACGCTGCTAGAGCTGGGGCACTGCAGTTCGAACTCGCGTTGCATCACTCGCTACTCCGAGCCGAGAGGTATCGCGCGAGCACGACTTCAATGCCACACCTCATGCAAACGTCTCAGGAAAGCGCAATCATGCCGGCACTTTGTCCTTGTGCCGTTAGTGAGCCCAGTCCGTCGAGGCGTTCAATCGACCAGGTCCTGCACTTGCCCATGGCACCGAAGCTGAAAGTGCTATGTCTACATGGCTACATGCAGAATGGGGCCTTGTTCCACTCACGGCTAGGGAGCTGGCGTAAAGCATTGAAGTCGTCCGTAGAATTCGTGTGCATAGATGGCCCACATGAAGCACAGCACAACGTTCAGTCCGAAGAGGCAACGCGATCATGGTGCGCCGTGCACGCACCTGCACTCCTTTGCATTGTTGGTGATGTTGATACACAGGCTGCAGCATCAGGCCGTCGTGCCCAGCAAGTAGGCGGTTGCAGCTTGGCCACGCCCCATCGGCATGTGCTAAGAATAGACTGCATCACACCGCATCAGGCATCACGCATACACGACACACCGAAAAGGCACAAAGGCATTAAATTTGCTTTTTGGTAGCTGCGTTTTTGCTTGACGCTTTGTTATAGTTCCTGCAAGCATGCTTTGGCACACATATCATTCTGAGTCTCAAGGTGATTCACTCGTCATCGAGAAGCATCGCCAGCACAAGAGCTATCAGACCATACTCAATACGTGATCATACTAAACATGACTGCACTAGAACGTGCTGGTGCGCCTGGCGAGTTCAGTTCTGTTCTGATCTGTACATGTGACGTTTTGATACTGCCCAAGGCCGAACGCCCGCGTCAGCATTTCCATAGTCATAAACACAGGAAACTCTGTGAGCGCTTTCCGGCCACGACATATCCCCTACCTGGGCACCCAGTTTGATGGTTACAGTAAATCCTGAGGGGGAGCGCTAGAGAGGGAGCTCAGTGCAGGTGGTCTTGGGAAGATGAAGGTGGCATGCGACCTTCCCAAGTTGCGGAATACACAGGATGGGAAGTGACCGAGGCAGCCGTTGTAGCTGCAATGAACGAGCATGGCCCAGTCCACGGCCTCATAGGATTTTCGCAGGGCGCCTGTTGTGCAGCAAGGTACTGCGTTCGAGCGTCTTCAAGCACCAGCCTGCCCGCACCCCAATTTGTTGTGCTTGTGTCGGGCTTTTTGCCTCGTGATCAAGCATGGGCGGAGGAGATGCGAAGTGAGGGGCTCAACATGCCGAGTTTTCACGCTTTCGGGCAAGATGATGGCATCATCGAGGTTGAGAAGAGCCAAGAGCTGATGGCAATCTGTGACAGTAGCACAGCAACACGGTTGTTGCATCCAGGGGGACACTATATCCCGACGTGTACGGGGGAGGTTAGAGGCACCGTGCGTGGCTTTTTCAGTGATAGGTATGATGAAATCATGGCTCCCGCAGCCGTGGCAAGCTGAGGCCTGGCCATACAGTGCCTACGGTAGCAACCCGACAGCCGTCCTCCCAGCATTGTCACTCATTATCTTTTTCCACACACCGCTGCGCCTACGTGCGCTTTCCGTTCCGGAGGAATCCCGGACCCAAACACACCCGGGATATATGCGCCGCGCAACGTATGCGCTGGATCTTGAAGTTCCACACGATGCAAGTTGTAAACCGCCCCATGCAAGGATCCTTCGAAGCTCGGTCACTGGGTTCCACAAACTCTGTACACATGCGACACAGGGGCATGGCAGAGGCCAGCAGGCTGGCAATGCATGCATTTTGCCTGTGTTGATATGGCCATTTTATCTGTGTGTACATGGCTCGCTGTCGAAATTATCCCATGCTTGGCCATGGATGGGATAATTTCGACAGCTGCCCATGTGAGTCTCTCCCAACACAGGCGAAACGCCCGCTGATCATACTTTCCCCTTTGCGCTCATAGCTCATTGTTCATCGTCTGGTGGGCGCATTCCCAGCGAATACTGTTGACATATCAGACTGGCCCTACTGTGGACCTTGAACATGTAGAGCGCACACACTATGTACAACGCAAACCTCGTCCCACGCATTTACCAACACCATGGACCATGTACTAGGCAAGACGGAGCTCTGGTTGCCGTTGGTCATCTGTAGTGCGTACCTGTTGCACGCGGTCATGACGTCGTTTCACCTCGTGATCAATGCATTGCAATGCCTGAGCTGAGGTCTGCGCAGATCTGCAGACGTCTGCACCAGAAGCCACTGTCAGTAGGTGCGCGCGTACGACGAAGACAACACTCACGCCTGAACTAGCTATTCGACTTTGGCTACAGCTAGCACGTACATAAGTACATGCGTAACCTGGAACGAATTGCCATGTTGCCAAAGGTATTCGAGACTTCACTGTACATCGCTTGGGGCTGTTGCAGCATTCGTCGCGCAGCTACATACTTGACAGTCTCGTTGAAACGTTTGCACGGACAGATTACCGCGCTAGTTCAGTCCGCATCTGGCAGTGCAGTAGCTGTTGCTCTGCAACGCGGCTTGGTCCAAAGTGGCGGTCAGATCAAAGCTTGTTCGTGCCGGCAGCGGGATGTTATTGGCACCCTGCTCGATCGTAACGTCTATATACCAAGGCAGAATTCTTTCATGTACATGAAGGTTTATAGATGTTGACATGGCATGCCGGGCAGTCTTCATTCGGCGAGACACAGCAAGGTTAGATTCAGCGAGTGCTATCTCTGCGCAGCTGCGGTGCATGGCTCTGCGTACGTTTGCCACAATACGGTACTAGTAGCTTCGTCTGAAGCTGTAAGGGCTGAAGACTGCACGGTTCGGCTCTTGTAGCGCTTTCATCGTCATTCGCCTAGGACAACATCGCAAGCACAAGATGGACGCTGCCACCGCATCATCAATCTGATCAATAGATGAGATCCCTGTTGATGGAATCGAAGCGGACGGTGTACATATTCAGGCTGCCCACTGAAGGCAGCTAGCGCAGCAGTGAGGCACCTACATGAAAAATCATCGCAGCGCTTCCCAGCAGCCAGGCAGACGTACGATTTGTGGCTAAAATATGCGGCCGGAAGCGCGAGCCGGTTGGTGTAAGGTCCACAGAGATCCTTGGGTGGCTTGGTGGTGTCACGCTCTTGGGTTCATGCTTGGCGTGCTCGTGACGAGCAGCGGATCGTTGGCGGGTGTTCCTTGGTTTACGTGGTACCTTCATGCCGGCGCTATTGTCAGCTGCGCTATCGTCTTACCAGGGCAGCTCGTGGGAATGTGGATCTGCGGGCCAGCCTTCAACACAACCACCATCTTCGCTGTGTTGGCGATCACGAACATGATCTGCTGCACTCCAGTCGCATTTCTCATCATCGCCGGCCCTATTCGGCTCGCAATATTCAGAAACCGCATCATCAGCCTCTGCGTCAGTGCGGTTGGCACGTTTGCGTACGCATTCAGCAGCTTGATGGCACCAATGCCATCTGCGTTCCCCAAGGAGCCCATGACCAGCCTGGCCACCCCGACAATGGCTGCAGCGGATCTCACCTCCCGCTTCATGAATGCCTACACAGATGCTGCCATCGTTCGCCTCATCCTCGAGCAGGTGCCGCCCCGCTTGTCAATGGCTGGAGTTCCACTTTTTGTCACCTATGCACTTATTTCAATTGAGCATGGCATTTCACTTACTGTCACAGTGCCGCCTACATCCTCCTGCTGCGTTGCCCGTACTACACCGCCCGTCAACGTTCACCTGCCAGGCTCCTCTGTGACATGGTCAGGCACGACAACGCCATGCACTTACAGTCGGTGCACTCCGCTGCGACTGCAAGATGCACAGTACCAAAGCTGCCACATGTGGCCATGGTGCACCGTCCCGCCCTGCACACACTTCTACATGCGCATGCGGAGCACACTGAAATCTCATCATCACGATGGCCACTCTGACGTGTGCACGGGGCGTGTACATGGTGGCCATCCTGCCGTCCGGGTATTACGGGTATTAAATGGCAACCACAGACAGCAGAAGGCACACTCTCACAGCATAATCGCTTCTGCATATGCATGTTCAAACTCTCTTTGCATATGTATCAGAGTACTGTGGTATACTAGCAGATCTCGGTGCTGAGACATGATGCATGCAGGCGAGGAGCCCTTGTTACTGGTTCGGGGACTTGATCCCCTGTGCGCGATACAGGGTGGAGGCTGCCATCGCTGCCATACTGTGCGGCGTGCACTTCACCTTGGGTACAGCGCACAAGGGAACAGCCGCACAAGGGTACGGCGTTCACTTCACCTGTACCTT
>JALKAD010000175.1:168505-179238 GCA_024500015.1 Ulva compressa
CAGCACGGAGCACACAGCAGCGACTGCCGGCGGGCCGGCAGCCGCCACAGCGCGTGTAGCGGTGCCTGCCGCCGCAGCCGGCGCAAGCACCACTGCAGCGGCCGCTCCGGCCCAGCCTCCGCCGGCGTCCTCGCGGCCACTCAAACTCGGCCAGATCATGACAGGCGCGCTGCCAGCCGACGCCGCAGATACGCCCCCGGACCCCTCCGCGCCCGACGCTGCTGCCGCTGCCGCCCGCGCACCCCATGGCGAGCCACCTGCTCCCGCCCCATCTGCTTCGCATCCACTCCGCCTTGGGCAGATCAAGGCATCAGACACGGCGGCCGCCGCACCTCCCCCAGCCGTCGCACCTCCCCCAGCACAGCATGCAGCACAGCATGCGCAGCGCGGCGAGCTGCCGCCCGCAAGCTCCCAGCCTATGAGCCTCGCCGAGATCAAGACGGCCAGCGCGCAGCACGCAGAGCACACAGCGCACGTGCCGCACTCAGCGGGCCGATCGGTGTCCTCTGCGGGTCCCGACAGCCTCCCTGATGGCCCCCCCGGGTCGCCGCCCGCCGCCTCACACGCGCTGAGCCTTGGCGACATCCACTCACAGCTGCTTCCGGATGACTGCGTCATCGAGGGCCCTGCATCATCGCCCGCCGCGTCCGCGCAGGTGCGCCCTGCCGCGGCAGCCGGGGGTACCATCCCAGCCCCCGACGTGTCTCCCCGCGCCGCTGCTGCCGCAGCCGCAGCGCCGGAGCCGCCCCCGGCAGCCCCACAGCCACCGAGGCTGGGCCGAATCGTCACCCATGGCGCCGGTGCCGCTCCGATGCACGGTTACACCGGCGTCATTGCGATCCATACAATGGACGTAACCCCTGTGGCCACTGGCACCCCTGTGGCCACTGGCTCCCCCTCAGCCGCAGCTGCATCCCCGCATGCCACGTTCGCCCCGCCAGGCGAGCCCCGACCGGTGGGCCTCGGCCAGATCATCACCGGCGCGTCCGACGGCACCAACAGCGGGCGGACGGCAAGCCCGACTGCACATGCTGTGACGCCCAGCGGGCTGAGCACGGGCAAGCGCGGCGCATTCGATAACACATACGACGCCGCTGCATACCCGCCACCCTTCGCCTCTACATCACCGCAGCCCAAGCCTATTGCGGCAGTGTCAGAGCATGCAGGCTCCGAAAACACTTACACGTACACCGCAGGTATGCATCCGGCGTTCTCTACTGTTTTTTTTTTTGGTTTCCACCACCCAAGCACTCGTCCAAAACCGCCCGTGCCCATCGGCATGTGGTTGACGGTTCTGTGCATGGCTGAGATACCGCAAACCCTGCTGATGAACCCGAGTCTGTGCTGCAGGTGCCCGGCAGATGCTGCCACAGTCGGCAGCCGACAGCGTGTCTTCAGGTGGCAGGGGTGCACGCGGCTCGCCGAGCGACGACGTGCCCCCAGCCTCTTCCCAGCCGCTAACGCTCGGACTCATCCTCTCAGAGCGCCGCGGTGCGAGCGCCGCTGCGGAACGGGAGCGATCGGAGGTCTCCCAGAGGCGCTCCGGCTCCCCTGCGGCGCCCCCGCCGGATCTGGCCGCCGCGGCCACACGCGCGCGCGCTGCGCAGCAGGCGGACCCATTTGGCGCGGTCGACAGCTCGCGGCCGCTCCGCCTCGGCTACATCATCGGCGGCCCACAAGGCGCGCCACAGCAGGCTGCGCAGCAGCGCGCAGGCAGCGGCGTGGCCGCGGCCGCGGCCACCGCTGCGGCGGTGACCGTGTCGAGCCCGCTGACGCTCGGCCGCATCATGTCGGAGACGCAGCTAGGCCATCGGGAGGTACCGGACGGCCGCGACATCCATCGGCACTCCGCCGGCGATGCGCCTGCTCGCGGCAGACCCAGCAGCGCCGTCGAGTACAACCGCCGTATGGCGTACGCCCGCCGCAACAAGAGCGCCACGACGCTGCCGCCCGCCGAGGCCGCAGCGGCGTCGGAGGCGGCGCCGGCGGCGGCGCGCAGGTGCCGGCGGCGCCATCGGCGCACGCCATCGGCGCCGCCATCGGCGCCGCCACCGGAGAGCTCGCAGCCGCTGAGCCTGCGGGAGATCAAAGCACAGCAGGCAGCACCGGCTGCGGCTGGCGCATCCCCACACCAGCGCCGCTCCGCAGGTGCGCGAGGGCCTGTGCAGCGGCACAGCATGCGTGCAGGGCCAGCAGGCGCGCCTGGGCCGCTGCCGACATTGCTCGAGTGACCGTTTTATCACTCGAGCCCGCCATGTGAGCCCATACGGGTGGAAGAGGAGCGAAATGGCGTGAAACGTTGCTAGTTGTGGACATATGGGTTGCAATTTCCATTGCGCGTATGGCATGTTTTCAGTGCTTTGCAGGACCGGTAGATAGGGGGATAGGACGTTATACGATGCCGTTACATCGTGTCTGTTTAGTTTGCAGTGTTCCTTTCATGCAGTGTTCCTTTCATGCAGTACTTCGCTGTCTAGTGTAGGTCTCCTAGTCTAGAGAAAGCGTAGGGCCTCGTGCCAAGCAGCTGCCCGCAGCACACTGCAATGTGTGCAACCTACTGTCAGTAGGGAGGCGCCTGCTTGTGCACGATTGTAATCACCCTGTTGTCTTTGCTGCCGCTCCGCATGCATGCATGCATGTTGTCATGCCGTACATGCATGCGGAGCGGCCTAGCCACTGGTGCACCATGGTGAGACCCCGCACGCACACCCGCCCTGGCACATGCAGGGGCAGAAGCAGTTGAGGATGAGGTTGCCGCCGCATGGGTGGCGGCAGCACCAGTTGCCGCGCCACCCAAGCCACAACCTGCCGGCATCGACCGGACGCCTGGACCTCCGCAGACAGCGCCCGGCGCCTTCCCGGCAGCTGCGGCGAATGTGCTGCCCGCAGGTGTTCTGTGGAGGTCAGACGCGGCCCCAACCCCCCCTGCCGCATCCCCCACAGTCGGTGGCATAGCTGCCGACAGAGTCCTGCCTGCCGGTCTGGCAAGGGGCACGAGCGCAACCGGCAGCGGCGCAGCTGCAGCTGACGTGCCGCCGCAGCGGCAGCCTCCGGATGGGGTTGTGTGGGGCGCGCGTGAAGGGGCGTCTGGCACCGGCCGGGCAGAGGAGCGGCTTCAGACGCCGCAAGAGCAGCGCGCGGCACCTGCCGGGATTGTGTATCATGCAAAGCCAGATGCTGCGCCGGCGGCCGCTACGGTGCCCTCTGCGCCGGCACGGGAGCGGCAGCCGCGTGATAGTATCGCAACACCCTTACCACCGCCGCTGGACGGTGCAGGCCAGGGTGCCGTAGAGCACGCCGTGGAGGAGCAGGGTCTGCCAGAGGCCAAGTCAGGGCCGAATGTGGCGGCAAGCGCGGTGCATGCACCAGACATTCGGGCGCAGGCGGGTGGTGTATCCGGCAAGGCACCTGCTGCGGCGGCCAGCAGATCTCCACCTATACAGCCGCCGGCGCAGCCGACGGGGCAGCCGCCGGTGCGGCCGGCCGCGGCTGCAGGCGCACCGCCGCGGGCTGGCGGGCCGAGCAGCAGAACACCGGCTCGGCCTGCCGGCGGCTGGAGGCCGCGGCGTGCTGCCGCCGGCACCGTTCCGCCGTCGCGGGCGGCGGCCGCCGCGCCGCGCGCGCGGCGGTGCCGCCACGGCGGCGGCTCCGCCGCAGCCTCGGCCGATGCCTCAGCCGCCGGTGCCCCAGCCACCGGTGCAGCAGCAGCAGCCGCCGCCGCCGCCAGCGCCCCCTCATGCGCGGGGGCCGCCGGTGTCACGCGATCTGTCGATCGGCTCGTCTGCAAGCCGGGATAGCGGCACGGCCGATGACTCCAAGAAGAAGGGCTTCATGGGGCGGCTGAAGCAGCTGGTGCCACTGGGCAGGAGCAACAGCAAGGACAGCAACCGCAGCGCTGACGCGACCCCGTGCGCTCCCATGCATTACCTGTCCCTGTTGACTGAAAAAAGTGTCGCACGTGCGCTTCTGGACGGTGTTCATGCCGGTGCCGTGCGTCGATGCACGCTTGTGTGTGCAATGTTGCCCTGATGATGGGCAAACCCTGACTGCCCGTCTGCCGACGGCTAACCGGAAAGGCGCGCTCCGACACGCGCCGCTGCAAGCATGTGGCCAATGCTGCAGTTGAATCGCTGTCCTCCATGGTTCAACCACGTTTGCGGTTGAATGTCAACCAGCTCAGCCCCTCACTAGCCTCAACCAGGAGGTCCTCACGAGCGGTGGACTACCTGAGAGGCATTTGCATCTCCTATGGTCCAGCGCGTCCCACGTCTGCCAAACTGCTTTGCATGAGTCCGCTCAGCGGTGCAACATGGCCATCCACGCCCGCACCACGGCATATGCATGCCTCCCTCACTTTGTCCCGTCCATGCAGAGCAACGCCGGCCCGCCGGCCCGCCGCACAGCGTGACACACAGCGTGACACACAGCGTGATGCCCGAGGCCCCCACGGAGTGGTGGTGGCTGCGCACCCGTTGCCACGGTACCAAGGCGCTGGTCCGTCCGGACCCGCAGTGCAGCCCCCTCTGCCGGCCCCTCCTGGCGGCCCCCCGCCTGGGCCTGGGGGCCGCCCCCATCCGCAGCCGCAGCAAGCCCCAGCGCCCAGCGCAGCACCGCGAGCGGACCGCAAAAAGGAAGAAAACACATGGGCGCGTGACATCGCATGGCCGGAGATGACGCTACGTGCGGCCTATCCTCGCTGCGCCCCTGCTGTGCCCCTGCTCCGCTGTCTGTGATCCGCCACCCACGCATGAATCGATCGGCAACCATCAGGCTCCTGTCATGCATCACAAAGCTGGCCCTGTCACGAGCGAGGTCTGAGCTGTTGCACTGTCAAAGAGGAGCTGCGCTGTTGGGCAGCAGCTGAAGGGGGTTGCTTAGCCTAGCAACAGCCATGGCATCGTGCTGCGCGGCCTGCTCGCTCCAGCTGGTTGCACGAGCGCCATTGCCGAGCTGTTCACAGCACCCATGCCTGTCATGCATGCAGACGCGGATGACTTCAATGCGCTGCACGCTCCGCCCGCGGGCAAGCCCCGACCTGGCGCGGCGCCGCCGCCGCCGCCGGCTGCCGCACCCCGCGCCATGCCGCAAAGTCCCCCAGGCATGGGCGGCAGAGCGGGTGGCGTGCGCCGGCCCAGCGGCAAGGCCCCAGTAGAACCGCCCCCGCAGATTGTGGCACACTCGCTCAGCGGGCGCAGCGCACAGCATGCCCCTGCCTTCCTCGAGCACCCCGAACTGCCGCCCCTGGACCGCAGCTCGCCCGAGACGGCGCCCCTGCCAAAACCCGCCCCCAAGCGCCGTGCCCTAGCGTGAACTCAATTGCACCTCGGCTGAAACCGGTGGCAGCGCCGGCGTGACGCGTGCTGTGCCGCTGAGGGCGAAATGCCGTGCAGCTGCAGCAGATTGTATGCTGTACATGCTGTGCATGCTGTGTGGCCGCCAAGATAGCATCCTGCTCGTCTCGCCAAGATATTGTCATCCAGACCATGACATCTGCGCGCATCGTGAGGCGCGCTGTGGGGACGGTGCGCTGTGCTGGCAATACGACCCGTGTTTGTACTCGAAGTAATTCGGCGTGAGATCCGAAATGATCGAAAGAATGAATGGTGCGCCACATGCGGCAGCACGCTGTGGTAGAAAGTGACGGTCACTAGCATAGCACACGCTCTCGATGCACCGCAGTGAGCGGCTGCTGCCGTCGCTGTGATCGTAGTGCTGTGCTGTGCTCTGCTGTGTTCAGAGAGAGGCCTGCATGAGATGTTCATGTGTTACACAGTACGTGTGGCTCCACTGCGCTGGAAGTAGCAGTGGATGTGGCGAGCGGGCGGTTGAGCTCGCCGGTTTTGTGCGGCTCGTGCGGAAGCATCGAGTGGCCCTTTGAATGACGCTGCTGCGTGCTGCGCGTCGGGCATGCTGCGCACTGAGTATCCTGGCCGCGCCGCCCAGTGTGGCAGTGTATGACCATGCCGGAAGTGCGATCGCGGGGACACCCGTGGGCACTCTGGCTGGGACCAGGGCATGCTGCATCGGAGGGGAGGGGGTCCGGGGTCTGCCGCCGATCTGTCGTGGCAGGGTTTTTGCCACCGGCCGCCGACGGCGGTCTGCTGCCGCTCTGGTGCAGGGAGACCGTCCACGGTGATGGGATCCCATGAGCACACAGGGTTCCCATGCGCACATGAGAGATGTGCACGTGCTGTGTTAGAGACCAAGGTAGATCAGGAGAGATGTGCTGCAGCGCGCGCTGGCCGTGTGACAGCCTGCCGCAGCAGCGGCCATGGCGGCCACAGCCGCAGGCAGCGCGTTATGACGTGATGAAGTTACATGTTTGATTCTATTTTTGATCTGCATGCATTTGAGGTGTTGATCGCAGAGTGTGCCGTGAAACCATCGCGCCGCACACTCTGGTGTGCGTCTGCTGTCGTTCGGCAGTCTTGCATGTACGTGCGTCTGCTGTCATTCGGCAGTCTTGCATGTACGTGCGTCTGCTGTCGTTCGGCAGTCTTGCATGTACGTGCGTCTGCTGTCATTCGGCAGTCTTGCATGTACGTGCGTCTGCTGTCGTTCGGCAGTCTTGCATGTCACCGTGGCAGCACTGCAGACCGTCGCCGTGCCATAGGGTGATGTGAAGCGCACACTTGGCCTGCCCTCGGTACAGCTGTGTAAACATGTTCTGGGTCTATGTCTGGTGTTGAGCTGGTGCTAGTTTGAAGCGCTGCAGTTTTGCCGCACTGCATGTGAATCGCCAATGCGGCAGTGGATTCAAGGATGCCAGGGGCAGCCACTGTGCCGTCGGGCCACCCCCTTGCAACGTACGGACATTGCTCTGCTGCCACTCATGTGCCAAGATGTGGGTGGGCTTGCAACGATTGAGGAAATATGTTGTCTTGACACTGTAACGGAGTCCGGAGACTTGGGGGTGTACATAGTCTTTTATTCAGTATGATGCCAGAGTGGCATAGCTGTACTGCGTGCTGCAGCGCAGGACATTCGACTTCACAGGATAATGTGCAGGAGAGAATAATGGCTTTAGGGCTGCCGCACGACCAGCATGAGCACAAAACTTGCATCCCCTGTGGCCCTGCACATGACCCCCACCTCATCCTCCACACTCCCAGACTGCTATACCGAACAGCTTTTTGCCAAATTACACACAGCTGTAACATATTAGGTCTCCCTCTCGCACATGGTTTCAATGAGCAGCTGAAATCAGTTCGAATCGCGCTTTCAGTGGCTCCTCATGCATGACCGCCGGCCAATCGAGGTGCTCATCTGTCACAACCCACTCATTCCCCCAGATGTCAGGCCCAGCAGCCCACCATGTTCCGATCTCCTGCATGTGAAGTGCTGGTGAAGTGCTGGCAATGCGGTGCGAGTTTTGTCATCACTGTGATCACACCAGCTCGACCCCATCATTGATCGCACTAGCTTGACCCCATCATTCATGCAGCACTCACCTGCATTGCTCAATTACCGGGCAGCTGCCGCGGCTGTGAGCTATGAGACCAAGCCAGGGTGCAGTGTGTTACACAGAGATGAAGCCCGGCAGCGAGGGCAACAGCAGGAAAGCAGACGGCCCAAAGACCCGAAAGCAGACAGCAACCAAGGTGTGCACAGTGCAGGTCGCCCTGCACGTAGCTAGCATGCACTGACATGGCATGACACAGCCCTTGAGCCCTGCTCGCAGCACACCAAAGAGCCACATGCGGCGCAGAATAAGTAGGAGGTGCGTCGCAGTATAAGTAGGAGCTTCCTCGGATCGTGGGCAGCACACGTCCGTCCCCACACGCACTGCGCAGCGCTTGCTGACTCGGATCATACGATGTGTGCAGAATTCCGACAGCAACAGCGGTGAAACGAGACCTGAGGGTGTAACCTGACTCCCGTGGTGCGCAATCTTCATGCGTAAAGCTGCCATGCCTGCAATGATCCCGCTGCAATTGCGTGTCGTACGTAACTTGGCGATAGTCACTGGTGCGAGGGCTCGCGGTACCTTGCCTCGCTCGCGAGGAGGTCGATGGGTTTTCCTGCGCCGGCCCCGCGTCAGACCAGTCACATGTTCTTGGGAGTTGGAGTTGTTGGCTCTCTCGCCTACTAGTAAATGTACAAGTCTCGCGGTGTTTTTGCTCGGGTCCGTGCGAGCCAGATCAGCACTTGGCATAGCAGCAACAAACGACCGGCATAAGTGCAGGTTTGGGGGAATGGTAGCGAAGAAGTTTGATACTTGATTTCTTAAGGCATTGAGCTGAAGATTTGCGTGGTATTGCATCTTCGCTTTCGGCGACGCGAGCCTGCACTAGAAGATACAGCATGAGACCTTGACCTTGACTCGAAGGACCACCGTCGCGCGTCCTATTCTAAAAGTCTTTCAAATTGGTCGGACCGATTCCGGCTTATGACCGGCGAATCCTGCTTCACTCCATGCAGCTCTGTGCACAGCCGGCGTGACGAGGGGCACCCATTGCAACTGCTGGACATGGCTGAATTGCCGCTAGCTCAGCAGCACGCCAGGGCGACGGGCAAGCTTAAGATTACGGCCAAAACCGACTCTCCTTGTAACACAGCCAACGTGAGCTCTGCCCTTCCGCGCAGCCAACCCAACACTTCGAATGAATCCAGATCCTCTCCCCCCAAGCTCGAGCCTCCATTCGGATCCGCCGCTGCTCTCATGGACACCTCCAAGGGCTTTGTGCCTCCACCGTCCGCACGCCTGAACCTGGAAGCCCAGCCCACAGTACGATTCAGCACGCGTGCCGGCATACGGTACGCTGCCAGCCGCCACCGCCCGACCGCAGCAGCAGGCGCCGTCTGTGAGGCAGCAGGCCCGGAACTTGATCAAGCGATCGAGCCACAAGGGTCAGACGCGGAGGATGCAGCCCCGCTGCTGCCGCAGCTGCAGCATGCGCCCCACGACGCGACCAGCAACACAGCACCCGCCCTGCAGCAGATGCAGATACCCCCTTCGACACCCCCACAGCACGCTCAGCACAGCACGCAGCAGGTGTGTGCCGACGCAGCGGCAGCACGTCTCGGTGCCCAAGGCTCCAACGGGAACTGGGGCCGGCGTCAGATGCGGTACGCTGGCGACGACTGAGATGATGCGCTCGGCTGCTGTGAATGCTGTGCTATGATGCCCTGCCCAGCACGTTACGACCCCTGTGCGTGCTGTGCTGCGCATGCACGCTATGGCGCGGATGGGCTTCCAGAGATCGGCGGGGGTTGGCTGCTGCGGAGGGGCCGGCGCCAGCTGTGGCGGGGGGTGCCACGGTGGCCTCTGCGGCGATTGCCACTGCGCTGACATGCATGGCGGTGGGCATGCGTGTGCGGGCTGCTGTGGGGACTGCGGCGGTATGGATGGCTGCGGGGGTGATGATGCGGGGTGGGCGGTCGGGATGTGCATAGCAGCGGCGGTGGTAGGCGCGGCGGGCATGCTGCTGTGTGCACCGGCATGCTGCTGTGTGCACCGGATGTGCTGTGAGACCGATGACGACGCTGACGAGGACAACGCTGACAGGGATGATGCTGATGTGACGGACATTGGCAAGACCTGGTAGATTGAGCCATTGTATGAAATGCGGTCAGGGGTAATGACACGAGCGTAGGTGAGCGCATGGAGTACACATTAATTAAAAATTTAAACTGTGCTGTAAACTTGATGTTCCATTTCAAGACTGTGTGCGTGGAAAAGCAGTGCTCGTGTTTGTAATCACCGCACGCAGTGCATCCAGTTGTAATCCCACCCGCCCAGGCTGCCTGGGCCTCCTCTGGTAACGCGTACCATGGCCTGCATGCATGTGTGCTGGAAATGACCGGGTTACAGCACCCCCGCTGGCATCGTGATAAGTGTCTGTCACTGATTCTGCAGCAATTGCAGCCATTACTAAAGGAGAGAGAAACACACAATTGGGTCGTGTCACGCCAAACCCAACACACCCAAACCCAACACACGGCCCCAGGGCCCCAGCTTGCCGCACATGCATGTCAGTAGCCGCACATGCATGTCAGTAGCCGCACATGCATGTCAGTAGCCGCACATGCATGTCAGTAGCCGCACATGCCAGCAGCCTCACGGGTACGAAAAGCAATCCAAATGCTGACTTCTGCTTCACAGTGTGTTACACAGTGATAGATCTAGGACCCAGCAGCGCTGAGGCAACAGACCAGGCAACACGCAAACAGACAGACAGGCCACCGCAAGCACCAACGCCACTCCCCGCACGAGCAAATGCCAGAACTAACTAGCGCCGGCACGAAAGCAAACACACACAGTGTGCGCATGCTTCACAGTGTGCGCACGCAGAGCTCAACCTGCGACAAAGAAGCGCCAAAGCACAGCCCTGGCGCCAGCCCATCCGCTGACCAGTGCTCCCGAGGCGACCCTACCAGTAGGACCGACCCCTTGAAGCATGACTCGGACGCGCCGTGACCCCAAACTCTGCACTGCTCTGGCAGTGTCATCTAGCTACAGCTATGCCGTACGTTCAATGTGAACTGCTACCAGTAGTAAGCATCGCCTGGTTTATATTCGTGTTGCATTTCAGCTCGCGGCGTGCTCTGCATGTGCCACATAGGCACAATATTCGACACGATTTGCTGGCCACGAGCTGATCGATCTGAACGGTGGCATAGGGGACTCCAGCTGCAGTCCGGGAGGCGCGCATGCTGTCAGTCACGGTTCCCGGCCCCCATGCTGCGCGCTGCTGAAACCATTGCAATGCATTTAAGTTGGGGCGCTGTGG
>JALKAD010000175.1:202885-215612 GCA_024500015.1 Ulva compressa
TGCACATGTGTGTGTTACACAGTGATGGATCTAGGACCCTGTGATAGATCTAGGACCCAGCAGCGCCGAGGCAACAGACCAGGCAAAACGCAAACAGACAGACAGACCACATGCACATGTGGGTGTCATGCCGCGCGCTTTGTAACCCGTCGGTACCTACAGAAGACGTGACATCAAGTCGCGCGGGGCAGAAGGTGCTGAGTTTTGGCGCCCAGCACACGCCGCGCACAGCACACCCGCTCCACCACTTTCGTGCATGCAAACGATGCAGTGGATCACCGGACTGCGCCGCCAGGTGCCTGTGGCGACCGCGGAGGCTGGCACTTGCATGCATTCCCACCACTGCTCCGAGAGTGCATGCATATTGAGCGCACAGCATATTGAGCGCACAGCGTGGTCATACACAGGTCATACAGGCCGCATGTCAGCCCCCGGGCTCTCACGGGCGGTGATGGAGTGTTTGACTGGGGCCGGCTGTAGTTGGGGGGTCGGTGGAGGCCGGGTCTGCCGGGGTGGGCGGTAGTACGTAGTGTGGCGGGAGGTTGCTGTGTGAGGCTGTGGCGCGGGGTCGTGGTGGTGGGGTGCGAGAGTGTGCGTGTGTGTGGATGCGTGGGTGTGGTTGTGTCGGCTGAGTTGGTTCGTTGTGGCTTTTCACCCGAGACAGTTGCTGCTTGTTGTTGTCTGCTTTCGAGGGGGTTTTGGCTGTCTGCTTTCCTGCTGTTGCCCTCGCTGCCGGGCTCTTGCGTTCATCTCCGTGTAACACAGGTCATACACAGCGTGGTCATACACAGCTGAGGGGCCTGAGGCCTCTCTCATGCATGTGATGACACACTGTTCATGACCAGTCTCTCCACAGCGTGGCAGCACACCCCCGCAGGCAGCAGCAGCCATGCATGCACCCGCGAGGCTCCGCACAGAATCATCAGCCAGCTGTCAGACCCAGCCATGTTGCCGCCTGGCTCGCAGTGCAGGTCCTGGCTCTGTCACACTGTAACACCGGCCGTACTGCTGGACTGGTCTAGTAGTACTCAGACACTCTGTGCTGTGCAGGGTAACTGCGCGGCTGAGCCGCCGTCTGCTGTGGCCCTTCAGCTGTCCGGCAGCGGCCTCGCGCCGCGCCGCGGCAACCAGTGCGTCCTCACGACACCTCTGGACACGATTCACGTCGGCTCCGGCAACGTGTGGCTCGACAGCCTCTACCTGCGCCTCCGCGCCACCGGCGCCACCGCCGGCTACCCCCCGACGCTCATCTCCGCCAACGCGGCCGGCCGGCTGTGGATGACCAACGTTACAATGCAGGGCGATGCCGACTCGGTGTGCCAGGGCCTCGGCTGTACTTACGCCGTCGGCGCGCTCCTGCAAGGTGCGCTCTGCGCCGTTCTGTATGCTCTATGCTCTGTGATGTGTGCTCTGTGATGTGTGCTGTGTGCTCTGCCTTGTTGTGCCCTTGCGGTGTTGCGCCCTCGCGGCAGAAGGCTTGGCTCGCTGTCACCGTACACATCATGCGGCGCTCCGTTGGTGCTGCGTGCTTTGTTCAGTGCTATGCTGTGTGCTGTGTGCTGTTTTCTGGATCTGCATGGCACCTGTGTGGTCCTCCCGTGGGCGCTCACGGGTGCTGCGCTGCCGCAGACTGCGAGTTCCGGAACCTCGGCGGCAGCAGCAGCGCAGCACACAGCACGGACACGCCGCTGTCGCTCATCGACACTGACTTTGTCGACAACGAGGTGCCGTACGACGACTACGGGCTGATTTCGGCGTGGAACGAGGATGCGGTCATCACGCTCGAGGGCTGCCGCTTCGACGACAACGTCGGGCCAAACCTGTTCTACATCTACAGCGGCGCCTCGGTGTATGCGAGCGGCACGACCGGCGTGACCGGGCCGCTGCTGGCCTCGAACTATGACGAGGAGAAGAACGTGACGGTGCCGCCGGTGGCGCGGGCGCCGGCGTCTCCGGTGCGGCTGCAGCCGGATGACCCCTGGTTCCGGGGGGCCCAGGAGGTGCGCCTCCCCGGCCCGCATGCATGCACATCTTCGTCCCATGCATGTACATCATCAGGTTGCGCCTGCACAGTTTGCGTCAACGCGAGCTTCACCACGAGCCGCTCGTGAGCAGATCTGTCGAGATGCTGCTGGTGGTGATGATGGTTTCCTTGCACCATGTTATGTCGCCGTATTGAACAGTTGCTCTTGAACGTGTCCATACTAGCCACTGTATCTGGGAGCGCACAGCAGAAACCCCTGACTTAATAGCTTCAGCGGGGATCCGGTAGTTGATCTATGTTTAGCCGGGAAATGGCGCTTGGTTTGGGCTACCTGGTAGCTTTTCACAGACATTTGCCCAGTCAATGTGCATGAGCGCCTGTGTGGCAGCTCCGCCAGGTGGAGGAGCGTCAGCTACACTGCCCATGTACCATGCGCTAATGCATGTATGCATGCATGCAGGCTCTCGCAGGGACCAACGTCCAGGCTGCACCGGCTGCTGCGCCTGCTGTGGCCGTGGCGGCACCCGTGGCGGCTCCCGCGAGCGCGACGCCCCGTTCATCCTCGCCCCCGGACCCGCTTGTGGCGGTCGCACCAGCCTCTCCCATCGACGAGCCTCCAGGGGCCCGCGGCGCGCTCCCCCCCGGGGCAGACGCACCACAGCGGGCCCCTTCCTCTACACCGGCCGCCACGGACAGCGGCGTCAGCACCGCACGCGCCGTCACCCCTGATGACTCATCGTCTTCCTCAGACGGGACAAACACAGTCGTCATCGGCGCAGCGGCTGCTGCCGTCGCTGCCCTCGTGCTGCTCGCGGTGATCGTCATAGCATGCCTGTGCCGCCGACGCCGCCGCGGCAAGGCGCGCGCGGCGGCCGGGATGCATGCCGGGGTGGGCCCGTACTGGGGCTCAGCGCACAGCAATGGTCACAGCGCGTACGCTGGTGGCCATGTGCCCGCCGGCTCCTCTGGTTATGGCACCTCCAAATCTGCTGGCGCGCTGCCGTACATGCATGCGATCGGGGCATACGAGGCCTCGCGGTCAGCCCGGCTCGACGAGGTCATTCTCCCGAGGACCGCCAGCCTCGCCGCAGCTGCGGCAGACGGTACCGTGTCCACGTCAGCAGGCGGGACAGAGGACCGTACGGCGGCGTCCAACGGCATCGCAGTCGCCGGCGGTGGCAGCGGCGGTGGCATCGTTCGGGGGGAGACGGTGGGGACGGTGTGGAACAACACGACTTTCGGCATGCATGCGGAAGACGAGGAGATGCAGCCGCCGCCGGCCGGCGCGAGCGTTCAGCAGCGCATGTCGTGGGCGCATCACCAGCTGGACTCTTTCAAGCCGGAGGACGCGGTGCTGGGGCGCTTCCGGCTGCTGGGCCCGGAGGCGAGGCGGCAGGGCGGTGAGCTCCCCTGTTCCCTGCCTACCCTGCTCTCTATGTTGCCTAACAGGCGCTATTTCCATTCAACAGCGCTAGCCGGGCTGTCCGGCAGCGCTAGGTCTACACGCATTGTTGCGCGTGTGGTTGTGCTGCTCGTATTTCCCACGACGGGAAGCAATCTCGTTGCAAGCAACGGATGGCAGGCTCAGGCAGTCGGCATCGATCGGCTTTGTCGGCGGATCGCGGAAGCCGGTGTGCCGTTGCGGATGGCGCCGTTGGGCGGGCGTCACATCTTCGGCATGCCAGACTCCTCAACACGCGCCTCATGGTGGTACCCCTCGAGGTCACGGTCTGACGGGCAGTCTATGCATGCAGGCCAGGGTGTCGTTCAGTTTGCCGTTGGGCACCGCGACGGCCATGCATACGCCCTCAAGTTCTTCGTCGTGCGGGCCTCCTTTGACGCGGAGCGAACTCTCTACGCGGACCCCGCCCTGGCGCCCTTCCTGCCGCGCCTCGAGGCCCTCGAGCCAAACGAGGGCGGCGCGCTCGTCGACAACCGCGGCCATGCATTGCCGCCATGCATTGCGATGGAGAAGGGCGAGTCCCTCGACGAGTGGTCGCGCCGCGCCAAGCCCGACCTGTTCATGGCCGTCACGGTGCGTGCTGTGTGCTGTGTGATGCATGCTGCGTGCTGTGCTCAGATGGTGGTGCGCTGGACTGGGTTCTGTACGAGGATACAGCGTGGGGCTGTAAATCATGCGGGTGATGACCGGGTGGTGTGTTCGTGCAGGTGCTTGCGAATGTGGCAGCACGCCTGCGGGACATGCATGCGGCCGGGTACGCGCACCGAGATCTCAAGCCGCCGAACGTCATGTGGCTGCCGCGCGAGAACCGGTGGACGGTCATCGACTTTGGATGCGCCGCACGAATCGGCGAGACCGCCCCGCTGAGCTTCACGCTGGCCTACGCTGCGCCGGAAGTCATCGCTGCCATGCATGCCGGCGAGCGAACGATCGCGGCCACAGGGGCGCTCGACGTGTGGGCCGTTGGGGTCATGGCATTTGAAATGCTGACCGGCGCCACAGCGTTTGCGATGCCGTTCGTCTCCAAGGATGACGTGCGCCCCTGCATGTCTCACGTGAACGGGACACTCCATCGCAGCACGCAGCACATGCGGTAGCTTTCCGTTCTGCAGCAGCACCGGCTCTGCACCATCGGCTCCAGGGCCCCGGTTCGGAGTTGACCATGGCCTACCAAGTATCAACCGGCTGCGGCAAGTAACTCATCATACTCTATACACTTGTACAATCCACCGGCGCTCCCTGCTGCGCGCTGCCGCATCTCAGTGCTGTGCATGCATGCAGGTGATAGCGCAGCTGCTGGGGAAGCAGGCGCTGCCGTGGGAGGAGGGGCAGCTCAACGCAGCGCAGCGGTCGCGGCTGGGCGTGTTCCGGCGGCCGGTGCTCCAGCTGCTGGAGCGGGACCCCGCGCGGCGGCCGTCGCTGCAGCAGTTCTGCGACATGTGCACCAGCATCTTCTCTGCGACGACCACGGTCAACCTGTAGCAGGTCAACCTGTAGACAGAAGGTGTGTGGGTGCGGTGAGCCATCTGGTGTTTTGGGTGTGTGTCTGACTTGGGCCGAGCCGGTGATCAACAGGTACTGAGCCCACGTCAGTGTAGCACCCAAACGCTGTGGCCAACCAGGCTGTGGCTTTCGATCGACTGATCGCAGTCGGCTGCAGACGGCCACAGCATGCCGACACCGCTGTTGTGCTTGTACTGGGCTCAATGACTGACGCATGCTTAGCGACTGCACTGCACTGCTTTGCGATTAGATTGATTATGATAGCACACGAGCGCACGCCGGCCGGTGGCCGGCACAACAGTGACCCACAACCACAGTACCAGAGATAGGCAACCGCCAAGGTCAAGGATTGGGTGGGCGCGTCTCGAGTGCTACCAGGAGCTCAGCCCGAGTAGTGGTGTTCACAGCAACCTGATGTGCCCTGATGCATGTTGGCAAGTCATGATGCCATGTGCTGAGGGATGCTGTGGGTCCTGTGTGCGCTGCTGCTGCCAGGCACTTCCACAGCATGTCTGTGCTGTATGACTCTGAGAATGGTGACTTGAGCTGCGAAAAGCTAGCTGTCACAAAATAGTGGACGGCAGTGTGTGTGGCACACAAGCAATGGTCCCAGCATTTGCTCGTGCGGAGACTGGCCCTGGGGCTTGTGATGATTTGTCTGTTCGCATGTTGCCTGCTCTGTTGCCTGCTGGGTGCTAGATCTATCACAGTGTAACACATGCAATGGTTAACCATGGCTCTTCATCTGACGCTCTCGCACTCCACTGCCTACCATTCCGGCACTATCCCATCTTGGGACAGACAATCGCAACTTAAATGTCATCAGCATGCACAATGTGCAGTGACAACCTACAACAGAGCAGCCAATTACAGCAGTTCTTGTATGACTGTGAGAATGCTGCATGCAGTGTTGCAAGCTTGGGAAAGAGAGCCATCACTCCACTGCTGGCATGATGGGTGAGACCATGATAGGTTGAGCAGTGACAACAGCTCTTGGCTGATACAGCTGTTTGGAGGGCATCATGATGTGGCTGTGTCAAGGAGCTGTACCGTCAGATTGCATTATTTCAGGTCTCCCCATGCCATGGTCAAGTGTTTCCTGTTTATTGAACAATTCTTCTTGAGCAATTCAAATCGGTGCACAGAGACACTGTGTTAGAGCAAGGCCCCAGCATACCAATGTAACATATCTCTGGCAAGGCCCCAGCAGCATCATGATCCGAAGCAAGATCTCGAGGAGGGAAAAAAAGCAAACAAACACAAGGATCATGGACAAACAACCATAACTTGAAGCAACAGTGTCAGTTCAACGATTCTTTGCGCATAAAACTGAAGTAGGGCCTCGCGACACAGCTTCACTGCAAGCTGCCTCCATGAGCTCCAATGCCATGGAACGCAGTGCTGATGGCATCCTGGATGTGGCTGGTGAATCTTCGTGAAGCTGGTCATTTGTCTGCCGCAGTCGTCGGTCGAACTCGTCAGGCATGTATACGTGTGCAAGACACAGCTGTCAGCGGCCTTCAGCGCCAGGCGCGCTAGGTGTGGGTTGTGGGCTGGCACTGCGGGTCGCTGCACCACAGCGCGCTGGCAGGCCGCGCGTGCGCTCGCCACAATCGGGGGCGGGGCGATGAGGTGTCAGCAGCCCCGACGTCTCGGGACCGTCGGCGCTGCTGGCCCATATGCATGCACGGGCTCGCGTGCGAGCTCGAGCTTGTCCGCGAGCATCGCGCGCCCTGCAGGGCCCTGAGCCTGCGTAAAATGGAGAGCATTGAGCGCCGCTGAGTTTCTGCTTCCCCTGCATTCCGACTTCTAATTTACTGCATGTAAGGGTTTGCCGTTGTGAGCGGAGTCGACGTCGTAGATTCGAGGCGAATTCGCTTATCCCCGGCCTGCTTGTTTCGGCGCGCTGTCAGCTCTGAAGCATGGCTACACTCGCAGGCAGCACAGCATGTAGACCATGGCGGTCAGTAAGGAGCAAAATGCCATCTCTAGAGGACTATGTGTTCTTCAGCGTCGCGGTGCGATCATGCAAGGTTCCTGAAGTGCTACCCAGCGCCGAATGCCGCACTGTACATAAGACACGTCGTCAGGGAATACAGCTGGCAGTCTACGCGTGTTGACCATTCCGCAGCGATGTCTCCCTCGCCCCTTATTCTCTCGGCTGTGTTCTGCGCAGCCTCCGCATCAGACTCGATTTTCAAACAGCTGTGACGTCACCTGCGCAGCGCTGCGGTCGATCGCCAGCCGTCCACAGCAGCGCGCGGGAGATGGCATGGAGACGCCATGCATGTCATACAGTTCCCTTGCATCCACGTGGATCCACCTCCAGCCACTGCCTCCGCACCCCCTCTGCTTGCCGCGCCAAAGCGCCTCCTGCCTGCCAGCCAGCACGCTGATGACCACGTACGATGACCGCTAGCGCTGCCACATACAAATTTGTGAGGGCAGACACGCCCCCGCTGTAGCTCAGGCTGCCCTTGATCATGGCCCATGATCATGCATATGATCACTGCAGTGCGAGTGCGGGCTGCTTGAGGTCATTCGATCGCGACCCTCACGCCTCGCCTCAGCCTTGCAATTGGTGCACACGTGGGCCAGCGGACTCGGATCCGAGGGTATTGAGTCAGTGCCAGCGGTTGGTTGCAGTGGCGCAGCGGCGGGCCTGCCAGACAGTGTAGGCGCAGCGGCGGGCCTATATACTAGTATACTAGTACTGATAGTACTGGTACGCCAGCTGGGCTTCAGGGTCTGGCCTAGGCCAGTTGTATATACACACATGCAGCATAGGCATGTGAGACTGACATGAAGTCTGACGAGTTCGAAACCAGTGGCTTCGGTCATGCATGGCAGTCACTGTTCCAGATCCTGTCATGATCATGCCCGCACATGTTCTTGGCTGGCCTCGGAAGCCTCGGGATGCCATCCAGTGCACGTGGCCCAACTGCCAGTCCGTGATGAAGCCATCCCAGGCCTGGGGCAGCCAGTGGCGGTGAGGTCAACAGTTGCGCCCAGACCCCCATCACACGTCTGTACAGCTAGCGCTTGTGGTGCCTCTTAATTTCTGAAGCGCTTGTGGTGCCTCTTAATTTCTGAAGCTTGCTGTGATTAAATTTTAAAGAGCCAACATGCATGACAGGCATGTGTATGGCTATGCATACCTGTGGTCGGGCAACTCACGCGCGGCTGGCTGAGACTCGTACAATAAATCTGGCTCCTTACCACAACGCGCACCCACGCACGCACGCGTGCACATGCATGCAGGTCGGTTTCAGCATGCCATGGACGGCGCTGTCCTCGGAGCTCGGCTTCCTCAAGAAGCTGCACGGCCCCGACTTCCTGCTGCACCTCAACCTCGCTTCCTGCGCGCCCTGCCTGCCGACCCTCATTCTGCAGCTCCTCTTCGACCAGCGCCTGAACCGCCGCTTCGGCACGGCGCAGGCGACCCTCGTGCGGCAGTGCTGCGCGCTCACCATCGGCACGCTGTGCTGCGCCTCCCTACCCTTCCTCCCCTGGACTGAGTGAGCGCCCCTGACCCCCCCACTACCCCCTGTCAAAGCATGCACGTTTGCGCAGGCTTACTGCCGCGGCCAAACGGCTGTGTCCACGGCATGCATGCTGTGTCGAATATATGCATATGCTGCGCCAACCCCTCCCTACCCCCTCCCTTGCAATTTCTGCATCCGACGATAGAGTCCGCAGTTGCAACCCCAGCCAAGGCTGCCGCATTGGCTGCCGCATTCAATTAGAAGCTCCACCCCCTGCATGTGTTGATCGCAGATGCAGGGGGTGGACACTGTCGGTGGACACTGTCGGTCCGAGTGTGGACATGTCAGCGACCTGCATGAACACTGCATGAACACTGCTGTGCAGCTGCAGCGCCAAACTTGTGCGTGTCCGTCGGACGCGCAAGCGACAAGACGCTGTATGTGCCTTACAATATACCATATATCAAGCATGTTGTCAGACACAGGATTCCGACACTGTCCACCCTGCATCTGCGATCAACACGCTCCAAGTCAACCGCATGCGTGTTGTCAACATATACCACCATGCATGCAGGAAGGCGGTGCTGCTGGCGGTGGGCGCGCTGATGGGCGCAGCAGGCAGCGTGGCGTTCGGCAGCAGCAGCCAGCTCGTCGCGCGCTACCCTGCGCACTGCGGCCAGGCGCTGGCCCTCGGCATCGTCGCCGCGGGGCCCACCGTGCTCCTCCTCCAGGCCGCCCTCCACATCGACGCGCGCCCCTCGCGGCCCCAACAAATCGCCTTTTTCCTGGTGGCCGCACTCGCGCCCCTCAACGCCCTCGCCGCCGTCCTCGCGCTGCTGTGCCGGCACTGGGCGACTCTGCAGGGCGACAAGGGGGGCCGCCGCGGCGACGGGTTGAAGAGCCGCGGCGCGGCGGGGGCGATGCGGGACTCGATCCCGGAGAGTATTCTGGAGAGTGCGGAGTGGGAGAGTGTGGAGGACGGCAGCGGTGCGGACGTGCCGCTGCTAGAGGAGGAGTCGGCGGCTGACCGCGAGGTGACGCTGCTCGACCTGCTGCCGGTAGCGCTCGGCAACGTGCCGCCGGTGATTCAGCAGAGCGCTGAGGCGATGCTGCTGCTGCCAGACCAGCACGACCATGCGAACGCCGACGGCGGTGCGCCCCTCGCCTCCGTTGCTATTGGATGTTTCCCCCGGGGTCTCCTGGGCAGCTGGGTTTTCGCCTGCATTGGTGTTCAGAGGGGTTGCAGAAAGCTTGCTGACATGCGACCATGTGACGGCGCGGTCATGCGGGTGTGTGTTGTGGAATTTGCGGCTTTTCCGGCAGTCGGGCAAACACGTTGGCAGTAGCATGATCGTGACGCATTGGTGTGTGTGTGGATGGATGGCATGTTCAGGAGCGGCCCGCTCCGAGTTGGTGTTGAGGTGTTTTAGCGCAGGCGTAGACACAAGCTCCGCATGCATGTGCAGTGGGTGCGGATGGCATGACCGTGCGCAGCGTGGCCATTACGGTGCCGACGATCCCCCCCTCTGTCATCGCCGGCGGCCCGGCTTCCATCATCGACTTTGCGGCGCAGTGTGGCTTCTGGGACGCCGCCAAGGCCGTCGCGCCGCTCGCGATCAGCCTCGGCAGCAGCGTCGGCGTGACAGTCATGCTCTTCCCGCTCTTCACCGTCGTGCGATCGTCCGGCCTGCTCGGCAGCATGTTGCCACAGGCGCTCTTCGCGGCGTGCATGCTGCCCGACATCCTCGGTCGCATCATCGCGCGCCGCGGACTCCCCTCCGTGTTTGCCGTCCAGGTGCGCGCTGCCTTGACGCTGAGTAGGAGCACAGCACGCAGCACGCAGCATGTAGCACACAGCATGCGACATATTCTTCGCACGGCTCCGTCCCATGGGAGTAGATCTAGACACAAACCCGTGTCTGCAGGTGCTAGCAGCTTTCAAGTTTGCTTCGCTAGCGCTCGCGCTCGGCTACCTGTGGTTCCCGCCGCGCATGCTCAGCGACGCCGCCGTGATCGCCTTTGTCGGCGGGCACTGGCTGCTCAACGGCCTCATCGGCGCGTGGACGTACATGCTGCTGCCGCAGGCCGTGCCGGACCCGCAGGCCGCGGCCGTCGGCGGCGCGATCATGAGCACCGCCTTCCAGGGTTTCTCCATCGCCGGCCTCGCCGCGGCGCTCCTCCTAGAGGCCTTCTGCCACCCCCCGGCCTCCTCGTGACGCCCCGCCGCCGGTACCGCTGCCGTAGGGGGCACCGCACGCTGTCTGTGTGGCATGATGCCGATGCCAGTCGGCTGTGCCGTGCTGTGCTGTGCTGTGCTGTGCCGCCGGCACCGGCGCCGCGGCATTGCTGCTGTGTGGCGGTGACTGCCCACGGTGCTGCGTACTGGCCGCTTCGGTGTCACGTGATAGCTCAAGAAATTGCGGTAATCAGGGTAGCATCCACTGCGTGCCATGCTGACCCACACCCACACTGCCAGTGGCAGTCTGCATTGTGGCTGCAAGTGCGCCGGGCAGAGATGCCTTGTGGTCGCCAGTGTCGGTGTGGTAGTGCGCAGTAGGAGCATCCAGCGCGGTTAGCCGGTGTGGTCGGTGCAGAAGCTACGATACGGCGTGCCTCAGAGGCATGTTCACCATGTTCACCACGTTCACCACGACTCCAGTCAGGGTACACCAGTTGCCGCGATGCCACTGCCGTCGGACGTGCACCCAGGCAGGTGCAATCCCTGCAGATCTAGATGCGACCCCTCAGGGGTGGGGTGCATGCAGGCTGCCATGCATGTCGTGGGGATGGCGAGGCGCCCTGCCCTGCACCAAGAATAAGGATGCCCTTCTGCTCTGCACCGCATGCACATGCTGTGTGCTCAAGGCGGTGTGCTGCGTGCTGTGTGCAGTCAGCTGCAGCATGCCGCGGTGTGCCTCGGCTGCGCTCGACGCTGCGCATGCTGGGGCATCGCTGTGTGGCCATGGGCGCGTTTGCCTCCACTGCGTCAGCAGTGACGATAGTGCGGAATCCTGTGATGATGTTAGTGGTAAAGCTGTGATGTGGTTGTGCTACATTGCGACAGATCAAGGCCCGAGCAGCGCCGATGTTAGTCGTAGCGGTAATGCTGTGAAGTAGTGGTGCAGCAGTGGCTGGGTTTGCTCTGCCCGGGTGGCATGCTCCTTGGCGGCAGGCAGGATTGATCGCACTGCGGCCTGCCAACTTCAAGTTGTTCTCGCCTGTGAGTCCATATGGAGGCTTGTGTATGCGTCTGCACGCACATGCAGCTGTACTGAAGTATACAGTGTAAAAAATGAATGCAGTATACAGTGTAAAAAATGAATGCAGTATACAGTGCAAAAAACTGAATGCAGTCGGCCTGGAACGCGAGGCGGCACTGAAAGTAGCTGCACTGAAAGTAGCAGAACTGAAAGTAGCAGCACTGAACGTAGCAGCACTGAACGCAGGAGCCCAGAAAGCAGCAGCACTAAATGTTACAGCTCGTGGCGGTAGATGCGGCTGCCCACGGGGTTGGGCAGCCCGGAGCCGACGCGCCAGCCCCGGACCATCCCCGGACTAGCTAGCGCCACCGACTACGATGAAAAAGTAGAAGAACGTCATCATCGTAACGTCAAGCTTCGCCGGCTAGCTATAGGCGCCGCAGTCCCCACCCGTGACAGTCCGTAATTGTGTTGTATTCCGTGCGATCTGCCCTCGGCGCTGCTGGGGCCTTGAGGGGCCTTGATCTATCACACACCTCTTCCTCCATGCCACTCTGCGCATGCTGTCACCTGTGGCCATGGGGCGCCTGTGCGCCTAGTGACATGTGCTTCAGGCGGTGTGGGCCTGCTGCAGCTGCGCATCGATGATCATCGCCGGGAACGTGTCGGGCGAGTGCGGCGACTGCACGGGCTCGCTGCCCCGGGTGCAGATGCACAAGAGCCACGCTGGCGTCGGGCTCTTGAGCATCTACACCTCTTAACTACTGAGAGCGTGCGCCGCTCGCCCAGTTCCCCGCCGGCGATGACCGGCCCGGGGAGGTGCTGTACGCGCCGACCGCCACGTACGCGGGGCAGGCCACCGCTGACAGCTTTGCCCCCGTCCAGGTACGCCCACCGCCCATCACAGCGCACCTAGCACAGCGCGCCCAGCACAGCGCATCGCCGTTGCTCACACAAAACACAGCGCGATGCGCCCACAGCACCCAGCACCCCGCACGCCCCACCGATGGCAAGACTAGCGTCTGTGCACCAGTGCTGCGTGCGGTCCGTAGCACACACTACGTGGCAATCACAGCACGCCGCCAACGTTCCA
>JALKAD010000175.1:215712-238160 GCA_024500015.1 Ulva compressa
GCGCAGCGGCGGGCCTATATACTAGTATGCTAGTACTGATAGTACTGGTACGCCAGCTGGGCTTCAGGGTCTGGCCTAGGCCAGTTGTATATACACATATGCAGCATAGGCATGTGAGACTGACATGAAGTCTGACGAGTTCGAAACCAGTGGCTTCGGTCATGCATGGCAGTCTCTGTTCCAGATCCTGTCATGATCATGCCCGCACATGTTCTTGGCTGGCCTCGGAAGCCTCGGGATGCCATCCAGTGCACGTGGCCCAACTGCCAGTCCGTGATGAAGCCATCCCAGGCCTGGGGCAGCCAGTGGCGGTGAGGTCAACAGTTGCGCCCAGACCCCCATCACACGTCTGTACAGCTAGCGCTTGTGGTGCCTCTTAATTTCTGAAGCGCTTGTGGTGCCTCTTAATTTCTGAAGCTTGCTGTGATTAAATTTTAAAGAGCCAACATGCATGACAGGCATGTGTATTGGATTATGCAAAACTGTTCGGTGAAGGGCGGGCAAGAGCTACGCGCGGTTTATTCTTGGCTGAGCTTTTTATTTCGTGTTAGTGTATTGGCAGGCCTAGGGATGGCTGGTGGCAGACGGGGCACCAAGTCTCTATGGGACGCCCACAGCTGGGTGCACTGCAGTCCTTCCGCATCATGCTGCGGTCGTCCTCACCTTTCCTATCGTATGTACTGCCTTTTCTGTGAGTCCATTGTGGCGGTGGTCTCTGTGTAGCTCTGTGTGTGGCTGCGCGCCCGGTGCAATGACGAACGCCTTCATTCGCGCGCTCCTCGTACTCGACCAGCGCCTGACAACACGCGCGTCGGGAACGCGAAGGCTGGGAACCCTCGTTGCGGGCAGTGCTGAGCGCTCACCATCGGCACGATGTGCTGCGCCTCCCTACCTTCCTCCCCTGCGAGCCTGACGTAGCGCCCCTGACCCCCAATACCCCTGTCACGCGGTAGGCTACGTATTGGCAGGCTGACTGCCCGGCCCAATTGCAACGGCGGTGTCCACGGCATGCATGCTGTGTCGAATATATGCATATGCTGCGCCAACCCCTCCCTACCCCCTCCCTTGCAATTTCTGCATCCGACGATTGAGTCCGCAGTTGCAACCCCAGCCAAGGCTGCCGCATTGGCTGCCGCATTCAATTAGAAGCTCCACCCCCTGCATGTGTTGATCGCAGATGCAGGGGGTGGACACTGTCGGTGGACACTGTCGGTCCGAGTGTGGACATGTCAGCGACCTGCATGAACACTGCATGAACACTGCTGTGCAGCTGCAGCGCCAAACTTGTGCGTGTCCGTCGGACGCGCAAGCGACAAGACGCTGTATGTGCCTTACAATATACCATATATCAAGCATGTTGTCAGACACAGGATTCCGACACTGTCCACCCTGCATCTGCGATCAACACGCTCCAAGTCAACCGCATGCGTGTTGTCAACATATACCACCATGCATGCAGGAAGCCGGTGCTGCTGGCGATCGGCGCGCTGATCGGCACAGCAGGCAGCGTGGCCTTCGGCAGCAGCAGCCAGCTCGTCGCGCGCTTCCCGGCGCACTGCGGCCAGGCTCTCGCCCTCGGCATCGTCGCCGGCGGCCCCGGCGTTCTGCTCCTCCAGGCTGCGCTCCAGATGAACGCGCACCCGACACAACTCCAGCAGATCGCCTTTTTCCTCACGACCGCCCTCGCGCCCCTCAACGCTCTCGTTGCCGTCCTCGCGCTGCTGTGCCGGCACTGGGCGACTCTGCAGGGCGACAAGGGGGGCCGCCGCGGCGACGGGTTGAAGAGCCGCGGCGCGGCGGGTTCGATGCGGGACTCGATCCCGGAGAGTATTCTGGAGAGTGCGGAGTGGGAGAGTGTGGAGGACGGCAGCGGTGCGGACGTGCCGCTGCTAGAGGAGGAGTCGGCGGCTGACCGCGAGGTGACGCTGCTCGACCTGCTGCCGGTAGCGCTCGGCAACGTGCCGCCGGTGATTCAGCAGAGCGCTGAGGCGATGCTGCTGCTGCCAGACCAGCACGACCATGCGAACGCCGACGGCGGTGCGCCCCTCGCCTCCGTTGCTATTGGATGTTTCCCCCGGGGTCTCCTGGGCAGCTGGGTTTTCGCCTGCATTGGTGTTCAGAGGGGTTGCAGAAAGCTTGCTGACATGCGACCATGTGACGGCGCGGTCATGCGGGTGTGTGTTGTGGAATTTGCGGCTTTTCCGGCAGTCGGGCAAACACGTTGGCAGTAGCATGATCGTGACGCATTGTTGTGTGTGTGGATGGATGGCATGTTCAGGAGCGGCCCGCTCCGAGTTGGTGTTGAGGTGTTTTAGCCATACGTAAAACAACCCAATGCATGTGCAGTGGGTGCGGATGCATGACCGTCGCAGCGTGCCATTAACGTGCCGACGATCCCGCCCTCCGTCATCGCCGGCGGCCCGGCTTCCATCATCGAGTTTGCGGTGCAGTGTGGCTTCTGGGACGCCGCCAAGGCCGTCGCGCCGCTCGCGATCAGCCTCGGCAGCAGCGTCGGCGTGACAGTCATGCTCTTCCCGCTCTTCACCGTCGTGCGATCGTCCGGCCTGCTCGGCAGCATGTTGCCACAGGCGCTCTTCGCGGCGTGCATGCTGCCCGACATCCTCGGCCGCATCCTCGCTCGCCGCGGCCTGCCGTCCGTGTTTGCCGTACAGGTGCGCCTGCCTTGACGCTGAGTAGGAGCACAGCACGCAGCACGCAGCATGTAGCACACAGCATGCGACATATTCTTCGCACGGCTCCGTCCCATGGGAGTAGATCTAGGCACAAACCCGTGTCTGCAGGTGCTAGCAGCTTCAAGTTTGCTTCGCTAGCGCTCGCGCTCGGCTACCTGTGGTTCCCGCCGCGCATGCTCAGCGACGCCGCCGTGATCGCCTTTGTCGGCGGGCACTGGCTGCTCAACGGCCTCATCGGCGCGTGGACGTACATGCTGCTGCCGCAGGCCGTGCCGGACCCGCAGGCCGCGGCCGTCGGCGGCGCGATCATGAGCACCGCCTTCCAGGGTTTCTCCATCGCCGGCCTCGCCGCGGCGCTCCTCCTAGAGGCCTTCTGCCACCCCCCGGCCTCCTCGTGACGCCCCGCCGCCGGTACCGCTGCCGTAGGGGGCACCGCACGCTGTCTGTGTGGCATGATGCCGATGCCAGTCGGCTGTGCCGTGCTGTGCTGTGCTGTGCTGTGCCGCCGGCACCGGCGCCGCGGCATTGCTGCTGTGTGGCGGTGACTGCCCACGGTGCTGCGTACTGGCCGCTTCGGTGTCACGTGATAGCTCAAGAAATTGCGGTAATCAGGGTAGCATCCACTGCGTGCCATGCTGACTGCCAGTGGCAGTCTGCATTGTGACTGCAAGTGGGCCGGGCAGAGATGCCTTGTGGTCGCCAGTGTCGGTGTGGTAGTGCGCAGCAGGAGCATCCAGCGCGGTTAGCCGGTGTGGTCGGTGCAGAAGCTACGATACGGCGTGCCTCAGAGGCATGTTCACCATGTTCACCACGTTCACCACAACTCCAGTCAGGGTGCACCAGTTGCCGCGATGCCACTGCCGTCGGACGTGCACCCAGGCAGGTGCAATCCCTGCAGATCTAGATGCGACCCCTCAGGGGTGGGGTGCATGCAGGCTGCCATGCATGTCGTGGGGATGGCGAGGCGCCCTGCCCTGCACCAAGAATAAGGATGCCCTTCTGCTCTGCACCGCATGCACATGCTGTGTGCTCAAGGCGGTGTGCTGCGTGCTGTGTGCAGTCAGCTGCAGCATGCCGCGGTGTGCCTCGGCTGCGCTCGACGCTGCGCATGCTGGGGCATCGCTGTGTGGCCATGGGCGCGTTTGCCTCCACTGCGTCAGCAGTGACGATAGTGCGGAATCCTGTGATGATGTTAGTGGTAAAGCTGTGATGTGGTTGTGCTACATTGCGACAGATCAAGGCCCGAGCAGCGCCGATGTTAGTCGTAGCGGTAATGCTGTGAAGTAGTGGTGCAGCAGTGGCTGGGTTTGCTCTGCCCGGGTGGCATGCTCCTTGGCGGCAGGCAGGATTGATCGCACTGCGGCCTGCCAACTTCAAGTTGTTCTCGCCTGTGAGTCCATATGGAGGCTTGTGTATGCGTCTGCACGCACATGCAGCTGTACTGAAGTATACAGTGTAAAAAATGAATGCAGTATACAGTGTAAAAAATGAATGCAGTATACAGTGCAAAAAACTGAATGCAGTCGGCCTGGAACGCGAGGCGGCACTGAAAGTAGCTGCACTGAAAGTAGCAGAACTGAAAGTAGCAGCACTGAACGTAGCAGCACTGAACGCAGGAGCCCAGAAAGCAGCAGCACTAAATGTTACAGCTCGTGGCGGTAGATGCGGCTGCCCACGGGGTTGGGCAGCCCGGAGCCGACGCGCCAGCCCCGGACCATCCCCGGACTAGCTAGCGCCACCGACTACGATGAAAAAGTAGAAGAACGTCATCATCGTAACGTCAAGCTTCGCCGGCTAGCTATAGGCGCCGCAGTCCCCACCCGTGACAGTCCGTAATTGTGTTGTATTCCGTGCGATCTGCCCTCGGCGCTGCTGGGGCCTTGAGGGGCCTTGATCTATCACACACCTCTTCCTCCATGCCACTCTGCGCATGCTGTCACCTGTGGCCATGGGGTGCCTGTGCGCCTAGTGACATGTGCTTCAGGCGGTGTGGGCCTGCTGCAGCTGCGCATCGATGATCATCGCCGGGAACGTGTCGGGCGAGTGCGGCGACTGCACGGGCTCGCTGCCCCGGGTGCAGATGCACAAGAGCCACGCTGGCGTCGGGCTCTTGAGCATCTACACCTCTTAACTACTGAGAGCGTGCGCCGCTCGCCCAGTTCCCCGCCGGCGATGACCGGCCCGGGGAGGTGCTGTACGCGCCGACCGCCACGTACGCGGGGCAGGCCACCGCTGACAGCTTTGCCCCCGTCCAGGTACGCCCACCGCCCAGCACAGCGCACCTAGCACAGCGCGCCCAGCACAGCGCATCGCCGTTGCTCACACAAAACACAGCGCGATGCGCCCACAGCACCCAGCACCCCGCACGCCCCACCGATGGCAAGACTAGCGTCTGTGCACCAGTGCTGCGTGCGGTCCGTAGCACACACTGCGTGGCAATCACAGCACGCCGCCAACGTTCCACCTTACATAGTCGCACACGGATGGAGCAGTCTGCACAGGTCTGCGAAAGTCTGCGAACGTCTGCGAAGATGTAGCACGCATCGCTGAGAGGCCGGACTCCCGCTGGTCAGAGGTGGCAATGTCCTCCTGGATACCATGACAGCAATGTGTTACACTGTAATCATACACTGTAATCATACAGTACATACCAGTACCGCGCTGCAGGAGGATGCCGAGGCGGATGCATTTGACTTCTTTGACATTCAGTTGTATATCGTGGGCGCCGAGAACTCCATCTTGCGTGATCGCGCTTCGCACGCTGTGCTGTACAACGCACGCTGCGTCTTTGCGGAGTTGCATGAGCGGCACAAGGCTGGCATCGAGGCCGCGTGGGCGGACTTAATGGCCACAGGGTGCCCAGAGGGCCGCTGCATGCATGAGGTCACCAACACAAGAGAGTCCAGCATCGCCTGCCAGGAGAACCTGTAACTGCCGCGCCATGGCGCGGTCGCTGCCGCGTGTGCATGCGTGCAATGCATGCATACAATGGATGAGGCGTGGGAAACAGCTGCAGGCGATCCGCCTCCACTGCGGTCTGGGTTGCTGGCAGGGACTCTTGCGCCGGCCGGCGCGGCTCGTGCTACGTATGCGGAGATGTGCTGGGCTGCGAGGGATCCGGTTGTGCTGAGCCGTGCACGTGTGCTGCGGCGTTGGAACTGTGTAGGCCAATGGTCCTGTAAATTGATGTACTTCAAGTTGCCGTAGCCGATTAGGCCGTTTAGGGCATTTAGGGCATTTAGGCCGTTTCGGCCACCTCCAGAGGACCGGAACTGAGGAGCCGAGGGAGTGCACCAGCCGGAAATAGCCCTTCAGGCCGGGCGCACGCATGTCACAGGGCGTGTTCCTGTGCTATGCGATTTTCCACGCACGCGTGTCTGACCGCCAGGTTTGCCCGCACGATTGAAACGTAGACCGACAGCCGTGCGAAAGCAACTGTTCCACTCGCTCCGACCGCCGCGCAATGGGTGCCGCGGATGTTGTGGTGTTGAACGTTGCCTCGCTGCTTGAAATTAGATGGGGCGGGGTCCGCATGCCGTTTAGAGGTGCTGAGGATTTCTGTCCTCAGTCTGTATAGCACAGAGCGGCAGATATCTAGAGCTGTACAGCACAGAGCACGCGGTCCAGGGGCCACTGGGCCCGCAGCACGCTCACGCGATGCTATCTTTTTTATCAATACGGTGCGCCGCGCACTCAGGTGGCTTTAGACAGCACGCTGGCAAGCCTTTCTTTAACCAGGAAGTGAACGTTCATCACACATGCGCGTCTATTCCATCTCAGCACGTAGGCATGACGGATTTTCGCATGCAAGAGCTGTGAGTGCTGAGCAGAGTCGGATCATGATCAGATCGTATGGCTGTGTGCCAGTGGCAGTGTGCCAGAGGCTGTGTCGGCAAGCAGACCACCACCCTTCTGTCCAATGGGTACTGGGGTCCGACTGGTGGTGCAAAGAGAGCGAGCATGGTGGCTCTCTCTGCACCACCAGTCCTACTGTATGCCTTCCTGGGCCACCGCACTGGCGGCAGTGAATGCGAACATGAATTCAGATTCGGCTTGGCCTCAGGCTCACAGTGACCCTCGGCGCTGCATGCTGGGGCCTTGCAAGGCACTCATGATCTCGCTAAGATTGCAGTACTATACCAATAGACTACAGTCTAGTGGGATAGTACTGCAATCTTAACATGTACAGATCTATCGCAGTGTAACACAGCTGCACTTGCTATGCTTCGTGGACACAGCGCGGCTGCCAGGGCGACAGACTCCCAGCATCCTCAAGCTTGCTACATATTGCTCTTGATGATCATGAGTAAGCAGCCTGGCTAGGCCTAGTCCCAGAAAGCCGTTGTGCACGTGTGGCGTGTCGTCCCGCCGCCGGCATCCCCCTCATCGCTGCCGCGTGCGCCCTGGGTGCGGGAGCGCGTTGCCAGCCGGGGATTCCCCGCGCGCCGCGCAGCGTCTGGTGCACCCATGCACCGCCCGTGTTGGTGACTGTTGGGTCCGCGCCGCCCCTGTTCGGGTGGCACAACGGTTCACAGAGTGGATTGTCTGAAGTATGGACCACACACGGCAGATATGGCTGTGCGGCTGAGATGTGATACTCATCGACACTCGCGAATCTGGGGATATGTGATATCTCAAATCAAAGGAGCGGCCGCTCATGCCGTGGAGGATTTCTGTGATACGGGTGGTTGAGTCCTATCAGAACTGCAGTGCACATGATTGGATGTGCATGAAATTGTGCAGCGGAATTGAAACATGGCGTATTCTCTGGATTCTCGATTCACCGTTGCGGGCTACCTGGCATGCACTCGAGTCGGTGCTGGCCAGCCGCGACCTCTGCAGCTGGTCTTTCCGGTAGCTAGCTTCGCCGAGTAGTGCCTAGAAGAATTTCGGATGGTCAATGTCGCAAATCATTGTCAGGACTACAGCTCCTCGGGGCATGCTTGCGACTGCGCGACATCTGGCCGGGCTGCAGGCGAAGCGCGGGCGTGCTGCTCAGCTCAGGTTCATCATGAGGGCACCGCAGACGCGGGTCGACATCAATGTCCGGAAAGCCTCGATGAAGCCCAACAACTCGAGCCTGATGATCATCAGCAGCTGCAGTTGGCGAAGCGACGGAGGACGAATCGAGAATGCCAGGCCAGGTTCCGGAGACGGCAGGTGGTGGGCTTCTAGGGATCTTGTGTCCAGGCTTGTCCACGTGTTCCACTATAACGCTATTGTGCTGCAAGGTGGAGAATACCGAGAGGTGTCGACAACAAATGTGCTTGACACACGCGACGGCGGCGTCGATTTGCATGCATGACGCATCATCCGCGCCAATGTATACACACACGCACCGCGGCAAACTGCACGGCAGCCTAGGACGGCTCCGGTGTCAGTTGTGTCGGTTCGTCAACGTTGTGGCTTTTCGCCTGGGACTGTTGCTTCTTGTTGCTGCGTGCTTGCGGGGTTTTGGTCGTCTGGTGTACACTCCCTGCTGTTGCCCTCGCTGCCGGGCTCTTGCGTTCATCTCCGTGTAACAGGGTAGCCAAGGACGTCCGGCTCCGGAGTTAACGTTGCGCATGTTGATCGATGTCGGGATTTCGAAATATCCCGTAACGCTTCGTCTAAAAAATATCTCGGAACGGCTCGAACGTTAGCTGAGCGCGGCCCTCCTTAATCTTGTCGACCCTTTCTCTGCACTGACGGGCACCCGTCACACGGGCCCCGTCTCCGGCACACCCAACCCTGTGCACTGCATTGGCGGCTCAGTGTGCACTGCATTGACGGCTCGATATGTGCTTGGTGTGGCACACTGCGTCTCACGGCTGGTAAGTGGCTGGCCCATGGTACAATTGTATTAATGACTACCCTGACACGAGCAGCAAGCCTCTCAGTGCCGGTCTGTTGGTCTTGTACGATGACTACGCAGCTCATGACCGTATTCCAGCCTACCCCCTCTGACCCCCCAATGCCCTAGCCACTCATCCGCGCCCTCTACGACTGTGTCCTCTGCATCCTTCAAGAAGATCTTGTCAACCCCATGCATGTACATGTCTTCTTCTTGCACGTGAGCGCGAGGTGTATGACATACATGATAGTTTGTGTGCTCAGGCTGCTGATCCGCTCGAGCACAGGTGGCATCAAATCGAGCATCTTCTGCTGTCCTACCCTGTGACTACCCGTTCAGTTTGTCCCATGATGTTGCCTGCCTCCAGTCGGATCTTCTGCACGCTGTGACGACTGTACTGCTGCTCGACCGTGCTGTTGTCGTTCTGCTTTACAGATTCCGGCCGCTCCTGTGTCTGACTCTGTACATGTAGTGACTGCGTGCACCGTTCCTTTCCTACTAGACCTCGCGGCCGCCCTGCCATCCTGTTTCTCCTGGCTGGCAAGCCAACGCGCCGCGTGCATGGCCTCTAGAGCAGATCTGCGTTCGCCTAGGTTGAAGTCGCCTTGTGCTTGCTTCTATGATGGGCACGGCATCCCGGATATCGATTTCTCCCTCGTGCCCGTGGCTGTGCCTGCTGTGTGGTTGCCCCGTTGGACGTAACTGCGCGTGTAGGTTGGCTGCTCGAGCCTGTGCTGCAGCCGATGCCCGTTTGCCCCAGGAAACTGTCCTTGACCCCACACCTGCATACCATGAGCCTGAATCTGCACGCAGGACGAGAGGATCTACATGGCTCAGGCAGTGACAGCGCGCACAGCGACCCTAGCGCATGCCCGGTCGAAGCGGCTCATGCTGCTGCAGCAGCGGCGTACTCTAGACCAACGCTGGGTGCAAGCCTCCGAGGATCTGCTGCTTCTGCTGCGCTGTGACCGCACAAAGTCCAGAGTGTGCGCGTACCCCACCGCAGCGGCACATGGCCACGCACCGCAGCACGGGATGGGAACGGGGGCGGGCGATGTGGCTGTTGTGGTACCGGCCGTCGAGGAGACGCAGCCGAATTCTGAGTCGCTGACTGTCCGTACAGCACTCAGCGAAGCCGATATCTTCATCGACACCGACGCCTGGGATTACACGTCAAAGTGTCAGGAATCGGGTTCAGTGTGCCGCCCACACACCTGGGGCAAAGGCATGGGTGACTCCGGGGGCAACGGAGAGGCTGGGAGAGCCGCGCAGCTGACGCAACGGCTCGAAGCACGGCTGCGCGACCGCCGGTTGCGTGTGGCGCAATCAGCCGGCGTGCAGCCGGAAGCTGTGCGATGGGTTCTGCAGAGCCCGCATGCTGCGGAAGACGGGCAGGCGCTGTCGTTCACATCTGCACTGGTCTCGCCGCAATGCATGGCGTCATTTTACGCGTGCCACTTCGGGGGCCTGCTGGAGGAGGCGATGCTCGCGGAGGCTCCACTGCATGTTAGAGAGTCAATGGAAGACGAACGGGCAGCTCCAGCATGTAGTGCGCCCTGCCCTGTCCTGTGTGCACAACCCATGCTCTGTCTCGATTGCCCTTGAGAGCCCCTCAGCTGTCGAGGCCGCAGTGGGCCGCAGTGGGCGGCACAGCCGACCATGTGTTGCGTCGTCCGAGTCGAGACGGAGCAGCGTGCGCAGTATCACTCATCCTGAGGTCCATCCTGCAGCATTGTGTGTTACACGGAGATGAACGCAAGAGCCCGGCAGCGAGGGCAACAGCAGTCTAGATGGCCGAAACCCCCGAAAGCAGACAACAGAAACAAGCAGCAACTGGCCCAGGTGAAAAGCCACAACGAACCAACACAGCCGACACAACCACACCCACGCATCCACACACACGCACACTCTTGCACCCCACCACCACGGCACGCACGCCTCAGCCGCACACAACAACCACCAGCAGCAGTGTGTGTAGGTAGTGTCACCGATTACGACGACAAAGCAGAATTACGCCGTTATCGTAACGTAAAGTTGCTCGTTGTAAGATTACTTCGTAATTACCACCCCACAGAAAACACATTGTGCATGTTCAGGGCGACATCTAAACACACTGCTCCAAGCCTCCGTGCGCACAAGATTGGTACAGATATGCCACGCTCGTACACATAGACTGCAACCTTGGCCGTGTACAACTGCCCATTTCCTCCAGTGAGCGAGAAGTTTTGCAGTCGTCAGCGCGCTCTGCATCGCTCTGTGGCTGTCGTCAGTGTTCACGTTTGCACACAATTGCCCCACAGTTGCCTCCGGAATACAAGACATCATAATTCTCAAAAAAATTTCGCAAAGGTTGCACAAATCGGCGTCACAGCAACGTAAATCTGCCAGTGGTGATTTCCATCGCCACGTAATCGGTGACACTACGTGCAGGCGTGTAGATGCCGGGGCTTCAAAACACAGCTGCTACTGGTAGGAATGAGCTAGCTGGCTCAGCCGAGCTACATACTGCAGTAGTTCGACTATTCATCTGCTTTCTATAGATGACCTCAGCATACTACAGTAGATGAACTGCACGAGTTACTGGCATGCATGCATGTTTGGAACTGTGTGTTCCATACCAGAAATGCACACCGGCACAAGGCGCCTTGTGCGTGTCAGCCCTGCAGAGCGTTAGCAGCACCATGGCCGCGGACACGGCTCTCGCTCAGGCGCCATGTCCCCATGCGTGTCCACGTGCTGATTGCGAGGTGTATGAAAGTCATGCTGGTTTACGTGCTGCTGATCCGCGTGAGCACAGGTGGCGTCACATCGAACATCTGCCGCTGTCATGCGCTTGTGATCATGCTTCCGTGGTTTGTCGTGGCATTGCCTGTCTCCGTTCTGATCTTGCACGCACGTTCTGGCGGGTGAAATGGCTGCCCGTGCCTTCATTGACCGTGCCTGGCCGGCTATGCCTGGGTGGCACGGTGGGGTCACGGTGACTGTGTGCACTGTTCTTTCCCTCCTCGGTCCCGCGCTGCCCTGCTTCGCGTGTCGCCCATCCCGCTCGTGGCTTCTACTGTCGCCTGATGGCCGCTTTCCTGGCCGGCACGGCCTCGCGAATTTTTAAGCCTTGTGAGCGTCTGCGCCCGTTGCTGTGCCTTCTGTGCAGCTGCCTGTTGATTCCTTCCCACACTATGCCTGCATCGCCAACACCTGTCTTCACGTCATGTGTTGCCACTCCCTGAAGCGTGAATCATCCATCAATGGCCCATGCTATAGCTCAGCGTGACATCTTGCATCTGATGTCACATCTGCAGGCCAGGATAGGCAAGCGAGAGGTCCAAAGCCTTCCGCACTGCATGACGGCCATGGAAGCGCGGCCGTCATGTGCACAGTTGAGGCTCTCGACACTGCGCTTTTCGGTGTTGAAGTAGCGCCCGAGTGCCCGTTGCTCATGACATGCGGGGTCGATAGTTCTGCTCTTGTAGCACCCGCAGTGACATCCTTCATCCGTCGAATTTGTCAAGCCTACCGGCTACTGCTGCCCCAACCACATTGGCTGCGGGCGTGCAGCGCCTACATGAGATTCATGGCGGCACAGACGCAGCACACATCACTGCAGCACGCAGCGTGCCAGCACTGGGCGGTTCATGCCGGGAGTGGGAAGGTTCACAGCGTGGCTACATGCCCCCGGTGCTGCGTGCTGGCTCACATCTTCGCCACACTTCGGGTGGAGGTCCTAGCCAACCCTGCGGTACATCAGGTATGCACCAGCCCCCCTCAGCTCTGATGCAAGTCCATCTGCGGCATCATGACCTTGCTTCCACTTGATCGCGGGCCACACATTCAAGTGTTCTCCATCTGCACCACAGATCGCTATTCATGCAAACGACACAACTGCCGATCTGTGCTTGAGATGGCCTGCCTGGTCTGTTGCCTCGGCGCTACTGGGTCCTAGATCTATCACTGTGTAACCACACAACGCAGGATGCGAGCGCAGCATTGCGCAGCCGATGTACATGCCGCACACAGGCAGGTCGGCGCCCGCCGGTGGGCCCGGAGCATGCTGTCTGTGTTTGTTGTGCGCGTGGACTGTGTGGTGCTGCGCTCGGTTCATGCGCTGTTTGTGTGTGGTTACAGAGTCGTTATGCGCTAGTCATGCCAGTGGCACATCTGACGCACTACCTCACAACTCAGCAACCGCGTGGATTCTGCCCGCCACGGCTGCCTGTCCACACCAGTCATGATCTGCAAGCCCATCCTGAACAACAGCGCGTGCCTCTACATAGACCTTTCTGCCTGTGTCTGTGTCTGTGTCTGTGTCTGTGTGTCTGTGTCTGTGTCTGTGTCTGTGTCTGTGTCTGTGTCTGTGCTTCGAGGGAATGCCGTATCAGCTCTAGCCCATTGTGGCGTTTGCTCGTGCGCATGTGGGCTTCGCGGCTTGTGATTGATTGTTTGCTTGCTTGCTTGTTTGTTGGCTTGTTTGATTGTTTGCCTGTTCTGTTACCTCGGAGCTGCTTAGGCCTTGATCTATCACGGTGTAACACACCACGCACGAAGCGAGCGCATCTGTGTGTGCTGTGTGTGCGGTGCAATCACAGGCTACTTCAAGTTGTGTTGCCTGGCGTACCTCCATGAACTTCTCGAGCTGTCCTGGACGGGTCCATCACACCGGCTCTACATCGTTCATGCTTTGCAATTGATAAAGACTCACGCCAGTGTGACTGTGTGCGGCGACAGAGCTGTGCAACTCCACCAGGAGGCAGATATCATATGGGTGTGTGCGCTGCAGGGGGACACACGGAGCGCCGAGGCGGTGCCCCTGCCCTCCATGATCGCCCGTGCCAACAAAGTGTTTGGCTTCCGGGGACTGTTTATGACGCAGTGCATGGCGGACAAGCCTGTAGTGTTCCGCCAGATGTGCGTCATGCAAGTCGCCAATAGCGCGACCCTCCATCAGGTACTTGTCACCCCTTCCACTCGCTGTGCTGCGCAACGGCGTTGCTGCCCCTATGTCCCACGCACATCCTGCGAGGCCCAACCCCTGCCATCGCTGCTGGTGACAAATATCAACTGATACGGTACACGTTGCTGGTGGCAAAAGTGCATGCGCCTGTACTAGTGCAAGCAAGGTGGCTATGCGCGCCGCTCACATGCATTTCCGTCTGAAACTCCCTGTTGTAGTAGGATGTCCTCCCGGAGCACACTTGTGTAGAGCACGCTCCGAGCTCACAGCATGCACTCCACAACGCCAGTGTTCCATGACGGAGTGTTGAGGTCATTGCAACGGCGTGAAACGCTGCAGGAGCGTCGAGTGATGCTATCCATCTTCCAGCAGATGCAGCTGAACAAGAAGCAGAAGCAAGCGGCAGCGGCGATGTGGCATTTATGGCACAGCGCGCGCAGCACGCTAGATGACAGGTTTGCCGGAGCGCGCACGTCCCTCATCGGGCTCCTTGGGCGACAAGACATCAAACTGGCCGGCGCAGAGCACGCAAGGGAGCACAGCGTGCGCAGCGCGAACCATGCCTTGTGCGGCTCAGCCGGCACGCACTCTGACACACACCCAGCCGCCGTTGTGGACGGCGGCTGCGTGTGCATCTGTCAGGCCTGCGCGGCACGCTTGGGCCAGCGGCTGCATGGCGCGATTGGGCACAGCACGGCCAGCGTGCAGCGTGGTGTGTCGAGGTTGGCACACACGCATGACCGCGAGGCAGCCAAGCATGTCGAGCTGCTGCGCATGCTGTGCACGCCGGATGGGCTGTTCACACCAGGGCAGCATGCACAGCAGGCGGCGCTGTCGCTGCAGCATGGCGTGACGGCTGACTGGCTGTGGCTGTGCAAGAACGCTGCGGAGGACTTGGAGCAGCAGGACCTGGTGCACAGTGTGAACGACTGCCTGAACGACGTGTACTAGTATGCATGTGCCAGGGACATGGCATGCATGCAGAGGCTTGTCAGTATCAGCCCCGTCCGTGCGCAACGGGTGCTGCATCTTACATGCCGCTATGTGTCAACCCCGGCATGCGTGCTGGAGCGTGTGTGGTGTGTTACACGGTGGCATGCATGCTGCGATGTGGGCTGCGGCTTGTATGCTGCGGCTTGTATGCTGTGGCGTGTATGCTGCGGTGAATGCGCCCCGCTTCGCGCATGTGAATGCTGCGAGGGGTGCTGCGTGACATGTGCGATGCGTGACATGTGCGCTGCGTGACATGTGCGCTGCCAGCTGTTCGCTGCGGCGCACGTGCCACACAACTGCCAGTGAGCACGCAGTGCTGAGGGCGCTGCGTGCTGTGTGCTGTGCGATGTGAGATCATGATGTGTTTCAGAACAGTACTTCGCTTTACTTTCCCCGCACTGGCGCCTTTGTCGGTCCCAGTGCTGCGTGACGTGTGTGGGTATGAGGTGACTGCCGCATGCATGCATGCGTGCGGCAGAAGCCGCTTAGAAGCTAGAGGCCAGCAGCTGCAGGACCCACTCGTGCATGTATGTAGAATTGTTCAAGTGCACGGGAGCACATACATGACCTCTTGATGAACTCGTGATCGATTGGTATGGAATGATGCATGCCACCTGTCACAAACATGTGGTGGCATAACGATGATGGCATAGCTGTAGGCTATGCCGACTAGATGGGATGTGTGTTACACAGTGATAGATCTAGGACCCAGCAGCGCCGAGGCAACAGACCAGGCAACACGCAATGCCGACTAGATGGGATGTGAAGGGGTGGGGCGTGTACGTGTGCATACGTTGAAGACACACAGGCGGAGCGTCCCGCAGCATGGGCGGCTGTCGGGTGATTAACGCGGAGTGGTCATGCGGCGGACGCGCTTGCATGCGGCTGGGGAAGGCATGCACGCATATGCACGCATGCAGCGTGTGGCGTGTGCGCCATGTGTGTCAGCGGAAGGCCTTCTGGTTTCTCGCCCGGTCCCACTTCTTAGGATTGGGCAGGGCACACGCAGCACACCTGACTGCCGCTGCTAGGTGTGCCAGGTGTGCTAGGTGTGCTATACAGCCGCAGGGCGGTGAGCCCAGAGGGGGTACCCGTGGTGGCGCGCAGCCCGCACTGGCAGCGGCAGTCAGACTCCGGTGGAGACAGCGGCGTTGTGTCACCCTGATCATGAGACAGATCAGGGTGTCCGCAGCGCCATGGAAGGGTGGGAAGGGAGAGCTGCAGTCTAGGCTAGGTCTCCAGTGCAGTGGATGTAGCCAGACCAGCGCCATGCATGGGAGAGCTGGGCAGGGCGAGTGGCCCATCGCCAAGGCTTCGGTCTGTCAGGTGTGGGTTTTGGTGAAGGGAGTGGCCAGCAGACTGGGCGCATCGCTATTTGGCCCGAAAGTTACTGGTACTAGTACTGAGCGGGGATGCTTGGAACTTGGCAGTGCCACGTGGTGTACAATGTTTGATGTGGTGACCATCTACTGCTTATAGATTTGCATGGCGTATCGGGAGCGGAGAAGCTTCTCTGGTGTTGTGTGCCAAGGCCTCAGGCTCCACTTTCGGCAGGCATCCAGTCATGTCGAATGTCATTATACATGTAGTACTTTTTGGCTACAATTTTGTAATAGGCACTGCGGTGAGTAGGCTGGGAGCTGCAGGATCGTGGTGCAGTGCAGACCAGAGCATACCAGAGCGCGTGATGTCATCATGATGTGGATCTACCAGAGCACTTGTTACATCAATCTACCCAGTGAGCGGCACCAACACTTGAAGCGTACACGTACGGCTTGCTATGGAGTGCCCAACGGCCATAACAGCTCTGCAGGCATTATTGATCTACATCCAACAGCACCTACGCCACCACACAGTCTCTGCGAGACAGGCATATGCGTGCCTCCAGCTTCAAAGCGGAGAGGCTATACATGTGCTACAGAGTATTCAATAGGCGCACGCACAAGCATGCATACTCAGCTTGACCTACACAACACCATAATCAAAACAATGGGCAATGTCAATCATGACTGACCCAGCAAGTTCAGGTGAAAATACCTACGTCGCTATGCGCATGCTGTTGAGTGACATGCATAGAGCGCCTAAGGCAGACTGCATGCAAACGGCACCGCCTTCCGCACAACCTGACTTGTGCGGACATTTACAAACAAGGTCATGCAACAGAAGAAGCGGGAGGGCAAGCCAAAAACAAGATGGTGCGACGGCAGCCAAACTGTAGCCCCAATGGGCGTGGCACAAACATGTGCCCACAGGCACATCAAGGAGGCATGAAAAATCGATGCCACTCACATGAAGGGCGCCCAGATGGCATAAGGGCGGCCAGAGGGAGCCCAAATAGAAGCGGCAGGCGGTCAGGTGTCCCAAGCGGCCCGGCCCATAAAGCGGCACAATTGATTCGCATGGCGGCGCGTACACCGACGCATGTGGAATCAAAGGCACTGCTTCATGGCCATTGAGACTTGAGCACAACAGATGGCGCAGTATCACCGCCACCTCCCCCCCCAGTATCACACTCTACTGTGACAGGCGCATATCACATTGTGGCCTGCCTGTGGGTGGTGGCACAGGCAGGATCGGCACGGCCGACCAGCCCAAGCGAATGGGCAAAATTGTCTGTTTCTTTGGTGTTGCGCGCATCATGCGGCGCAACGTGATATGAGATACCTTGACTTCAGGTATGGTTGGATGTAGCAAGTGCCCCCAGCATATGCATGCCTGGCATACGTGCACATTTGGGATCCATCATTGCCCATCTGCAACTAGCAACGAACAAGATCGCCCCTCTTGCCATTGCAATTGGGTCAGAGCAGACCCTTCAGCAGTTTTTGAGATCTCTTGCGCGCGCAGGCCTCAAGCCAAGAGCGCATGCTCATCCCGCCTCGCGTTCAGCTGCCAATTCTGTGCAGGCATTCAACGCGCGGCGCACGGCATCGTCGGACTGCTAGAGCCACAACTGCATGCGCGCTGGCGGCCCGCAGCGCTCCACAGCATGCTTGCTCCGTGCTGCGCTGTCTGTGGAGAACTGCGTGCCCGTGCGGTCGGCACGCCCCCCGGGACAGGGAGCAGAGGGACCGCCGCATGCATGCAGATGGCGCTCCTTGGCGCGGCGGATGGCGGCCACGGTGTCCGCTTCAACGGCGACTCCGGCTCGGACGAGGCGGTGGTACAGGGCCAGTGCCACGGAGGGCCCCCGGATGTTGGCCCAAGAGTGCAGCAGGCTGTCGGCGTGGAGGGACACGCAGGACGCGTCGGTGGGGGAGCGGCATGCGATGGCCGCGGCAATATCCCCTGCTTCCTGCAATTCCTCTGCACAGCATGCACAGCGTGAGGCCGCGCGGCACTGCTGGGACTGCTTCAGGGGAAGTGCTGCGATGTTCAAGGAGCAGTGCAGAGTCACAGTGTCACATTGGGTATGACCTGTCTCTGCCGATCTCGAATGGCAGTGTACATGTGTATGCGCACACAGTCAGCCTTCGACCGGTTGACAGCCGGGCCCTATGCATGCGGAGAAGGTGACAGTTGTATAAGATGAATTATTGATCAACTTCCATACTGCATGGAAAAGCAGCGTGGCCGTCCAGCCGCAGAACCAGGAAGCACAGGAGAATCCGGGATCGTGGGAGAGGTCAGTGTGGCGACTGGAAATATGCATAAGCTTCATCCCGGTTGCAAACGGTTAGCGATGCACCGGCGCATTTGCACTGCAGTGAATCTTACAGGATTGTGACGCTGATGTCGGCAGTTATGTGTTACACAGTGATAGATCGGCAGTTATGTGACACAACGTGATGCAGATCTTGAAGGAGTGTCACTGGCGCCGGATTGCGTACCGAGTGTCCCAAGGACAGAGGCAGCAGAGATGAACGCGAGGCCGCAGGTGGACCCAAGATTGACTTTGCATGACGTGGCCGTGTGCCATGTGCGGATCACCGCAGCGCGGTCACCCGCAGCGTGTGCTGCGGTAACCAGCGGCTCAAGCGTAGCTGCCGTTGGTGTCAGTCCGGTGTGGAGGAGGATGCGCGACAGATAGTTCGCATCCTCCCGCAGCCCGGACTTGCAGTGCAGCTTGATTGCGATGTTGTAGGACAGCGTGTCCGGCGCGAGCCGTGTTCCGGCTTTCTGGGACCTGCATACACTCGTCTCTCTAGCGCTGTCTTCACTCACTGGCACTGTCTTCAGTGTTCCTGATCATTTGTTGTTGCAATTGTGGCCGGCCCACTGATGCAGGCAGCCACAATTGCAGGCCAGCTGCGGATCCATCATCCAGGAATTCTTCAATTGAGAGGAGCCAGGTTTGCTCGCATGCGCTGCGTGACATGTACAGTTGCGTGTGCTTCACTGGATATTGTCAAGGGTATAGGTGCAGTTAAAAGCAACCACGAGTCCACTGTAACCACGGCAGACCTGCCATGGCAGACCTGCCTCATGTGAAGATGTCAATTGAAAATGGCACTTGGTAATGGGGCGTACTGTGCCATGGCGTGCAGCAGAGACACCGCCCGGGAGGGCTGCGGGGGGAACGCCTCAGCATACATCAGCAGCAGCGTGTTGCAGCAGGCTGTGGCCAAGGGGTCCTCTCCAAACGGCATGCTCAACAGCTCGTCTGTCGGGAGTTCACTGACCTGTACAGCACCGCATGCGTGTCACGCAGTCCATAACATGTCGCACGCCATGCAGTCAAGGTGATGGAGTCATCATGCCGCATATGAGCGCAGCATCCGACAAAGTCACCGGGCCCGCAGCAATCGCACGTGTTACAACAGAATGATGAAAAGGATGCAACAAGCCTAGGTAGCAGAAGAGAGGCAGCACGCCGCAGCGGGCAGCGCACAAACACGTGGCCAGCGGCTCGCTGCACGGACTGCACAAGTTAGCAATGGCATTTACAGGCAGCAGGCAGCAGGCAGCAGGCAGCAGGCAACAGGCAGCAGGCAGCAGGCAACAGGCAGCACATGCCCACACAAGGTGTGCTGAAATTGTGCGCAAGTGACCTGACAGTGGGAGCGCACCAGCTCGGACGTATGTGTTGGAGCAGCATCATGTGCAGAGGCAGCAGTGATGTAGTTTGCAGCAGAGTTACGGTTCGTGCGCTGCTGCGCGTTTGAGCTGCTGCAGTCTGACACCTGCTGGCCTCCTGCACAGCATGGCCTGCGGCATGTGCACAGCATGGCCTGCGGCATCACTACACAGAAGTGGGGGGGGGGGGGGGGGGGGCCACAGCACATCAGCCAACGTTGGTAACAGTGCGCTTCGGAGACCACAAATCAGTGGCAGGTGTCCATGTGGCTGATGTTATGGAAGGGAGTGAGACTGTCCAGACCTGCCAAAGACAGGAGCCGCGGGGTCTGCAATGCCGAACATGCATGTTCGTGTATACACAGTCAACCTGCACTTGCACTGCGCGGGTACTGGACTCGAGGCGCACCGGTGCGACCGTGCCAGTGTGAGTGCACGCGTGCAAAGCGCTGTGTGAACAGCTTGCGCAGTGCAGGTGCAACCGGGCCTCCGTCTTCCGCAGCGTGACCATCGGTCTCCCCCAGCATGACGATGACGCGCTCTGCGTGCTCCAGGAATGCTGCAGTGCCCAGCATGCACAGCAGGGCCGTCTCAGCAGCACGCCACTGGCCGGCGCGCTTCAAGGCCGTCAGCAGCGCGAGGCATGCGGTGCCCTCTATGGCTGAGCCCCGCCTCGCTCCAGCCACAAAGATCTGCACAGCAGCATGGCGGTCGATGCATGAAATGCATGCATGTATTGCAAGTATGTAATGCATGAGTGGTGCATGCATTCTTGCCTCCTTCAGCGTGGCAGCGTCCATGTCATGCCGCTGTGCTGTACGGCGGCATACCTTCTGACCCATGCCGGCCACAAACAAGAGTTCCGATCATTGTGCACTCGTGCAAATGATGATTAATATACATGTGACCACAAAGGCATGCGGGCTGCAAAGTTATGGCAGCAGAGCTGTTGGCAGCAGTACTAACATGCATCCTCTACAGCTGCACATTTAGCGCATGCTTGCCTCCTTCCCTCGCCGGTGCTGGGGCCTTGATCTGCCTCTGTGTAGGCCTAGGATCCGTAGGGACAAGATGATCCATGTTCCATGTGTGCAGCGATGTGCATGCTGGTATAGTCAAGCCATTAGTACTGCTGAAGGCCATGTTATGTAGCTACCTGCGCGACTCGGATCGAAGGGCACGTCGACGTCTGGCAAGGGCGCTAGCCTGCTCTGCGCGATGCTCTGGGATGGTACTGGTGGCTTGCACATCTGATATATCAGATGACCGCACCTCAAGGCAGGCTTGCCACTCATCCGCAGCGCCCAGCACAGGCAGCAGCGCCTTGAAGGTGATGCGATCCGGCACGATGTGCAGCTCACACATGCGGCCGTACACGTGCCATGCGTCCGCTGCCGAACCGCCGCGGTGGCACGCAAAGAGAGTGGCGTTGGCGACCTCAAGGTCGGGTGTGTGCAAAAGCACATGGAGGTTGTTGAAGACAGCAACGCCGCGCCGCCACTGCCGGGACTTGCTGTAGCGTGCGATCAGCTTAGTCAGCGCCGGCAGGGTGGCCTTGCCGTACTGGCCGAATCGCCGCAGACCAGCCGCCACGTCAGTGTCTGAGGTGCAGCTGGCCAGCTCTTCTCTCAGCCTGTAGCAGTTGGTGATGTGATACTCGGGTCATGGGTGTCTGGGATGTTCATTTGGCACGAGTCGAGCTCTTCCAGTGCAGAGCTGGCTTTTGGGGGGCGTTGATGATAAGCCAATTTGCACAGTGGGGACACGGAGGAGACCAGCTGACATCAATCAGAGGGGGCACCAGTCATGCGGTCCGGCACATAGCATGTACGCCAATTTCAATTTGGCCACTGTGGTGCGCAACTAGCAGTGGGTGAGTTGGAGGCACTGGGGGTGGCCTATAGCTAATTCACAAACCGCTGGGAAATGCATAAAAATAGTTGCAGCATGCTTTGGTACTGGACTGATTTGCGCTCTGATTTCCATGTCTGCTTTGGGCGAGCCACTATGGCGGCAGCAGTACGAGAGTGTATGCTGTGCATGACTTCGTGTGTCACTAATGTTTGTGATCACATCGATGAACGCACTGTGGACTGCTGGCTGGCCATCCCCGCCCTTGCCTGTCGTGCAGATAGGCGGGCATGTCTATTGGCATGGCCGGATGCACAAACTCAAGCCTTTTGTACTTCAGATGCAACGCCACTGCGCCACAGTGCAGGAAAATTGTTTTCTACCAATCGGGCATCAAACCCGAAACAAAAAGGTGTTACACGGAGATCAACGCAAGAGCCCGGCAGCGAGGGCAACAGCAGGCAAGCACACGGCCAAAATAACACGCGGGCAGCAATAAGCAGCATCACTCCCAAGTTCAAAGCCACAACGAACCGAAACAACCGATACAACATACTAGGTGACAGAAACACCATACCTGCTTAATCTTGCAAGTTGTACGTACAACACTGGAGTCACATGTTCAATTTTTGGTGGTGTCGGAACATCCGGATGTCCGACAACAAACTAGGATTCGAACTAGTTTGAGCACTATACTTCAACATTGTGGGGTGTATTCCCTGCTCTTCAAGTTATTCCCTCTGCACTGCCTGGGCGTGATCGATCCCAGCGTAAAAATTACGGGGCAGATCTACAACGCATACTCTAGAGGTCACAGCATGCGCAGCTACGCAGTGAAATTGTTCAGCTGGGGAAACTGTTCAGCCGGGGGAACTGTTCAGCAGGGGAAACGCACTGCGTCAGCCCGAGCTTCTTGTCACGCGCCCCTTCAGCCACCTGCCTTTCCCCAGCGCCCCCCATCGCACGCCCACCATGGCGTGTGGATGTGTCACTGGCAGACCCTGGTCCGCCGCTTGACCCACCCCCGCCATGGCGCGCAGCACGCATGTGTGCGTCGCGGCAGGTATCGACGCTGCCCTCACTGCCCTCGCTGCGGAGCTGTTCCAGACTGGCA
>JALKAD010000175.1:250608-269413 GCA_024500015.1 Ulva compressa
CATTTCGGTCATGCATCATGTCGACTCAAAACCAGGTGCATTCGTTCCAGCCTCAGATGCCGCATGCTGCAAAGCCCCCTCACTCCACGCCCGCACCCCAAGGGCCCCCCGCAATGCATGCCCACACCCTTGCAATCCTCAGCCGCTGGGGCCACTTCCTGCATCACTCTCGGAATCCCCGCACGCGGCTCCGCCTCAGGCGTGACGGACCGAGCCGCCTCGTCGCCTCAACTTCTGGCGGCGTCTCTGTCGCACCGGGTGGTCCCGGCGTTCGTACCGACTCTGTGCTTCCCGGCGGCTGGGCCCCTGTGGCCACAATCGCCCCTGGATCGGTCTGCGGCTCCGCCTCGGCTGGCACAAACTGCGCACGCCGCACGGTCGAGCTTGATGTGACCGGCTCCTCTGCTGCGCGCTGCCGGCAGCTCAGCGCGCGGCATTGCTGCTCATTGGAGATCTTGCAGAACCCTGTAGCCACGCCACCCTCGCTCCGTTGGATTCGGCAGCGGGAGCACCGCGGCAGCATGCGGCACGGGTGCTCGCGCGCCAGCAGCCTCCGGCCATCCCAGTTCTCCAAGGCCACCGCCCCGTATTCGTCGCCGTATGCATGTTGCTCATCCATGTGCGCCTCGTAGTCGTGCTCGTAGTCCGCCGCAAAGTAGTCTCCGTCGCCGCCGTGCGGCGCACCGGCAAAGCCGATGACATTCCCGTTGACGATATCCCCTGGCATCACATCGGGCGGTGTGCGGTTTGCAAACAGGTCATCGACCGGGGGGAGCCCCGTATCGGTGAAGAACTCTGAATCATCCACGAATACGTCGCGTGGACCGCCGGCGGTGTCCCCATCTTCCGGTGCCGCGGCTGCTTCGTACTCGTTGCCGTATAGCTCGTAGAAGTCGTGCCCGGCTCCGGTGATTTCCCCGTCCACGATATCACCGGGCAGCGCACCGGCCGGTGCCGCGGCGCGGGCCGGCAGTGGTCCGGGCGGTGAGGGCGGTGAGTCCGCCGCACCCATGCACGCGGACATGATGGCCGCGGCGAGCACAGGTAGCATCCGGGAGATTCGCATCGCGGGGGCGCGTGAGGCGGACGCAGGCAAGTGTTTTGGACTGATGATTGGACTGATGATAGGGGTGGCTGGTCGTGGTCAGCCGTGGATAGATCCGGCCTCCTGTAGACAGAACGCGTGTCAACGGGCTGCAGAATCATCTATGGCAGGCTGATATGCGCGGGCACCAGGTCGGCATGCATATGAGTAGCACGTGTTCCACCCCGTACGGGGTAGGCGTGTTGATCACTGATTACTGGTGATCAACACTGAGTGAAGTGCGCGTGGTTGTGGTTTGAGGCGTGGCTGCCGTGCATGCCTGATGACCACTGGCAGCTGGTAGCTGCAAGATCTCTAGAGGCATGCCCAAACATATCATGATCGGCCGGAACTCCAGAACTGATTGAGCACATGCTCATGATGCAGCATGTACCCTGCTAGTTTCCGCAAAATGCTATGCACATCATTTCCTGGTGCTTACGATTGCTCTGATATCGATGCTGAGGTCGGGACCAGACTACCATCATTGGTTGTGGCCACAGGCGCGCTGCTGGCAATACTAATAGGATATCAGTCGAGATCGGCACACTCCTCGCGTGTGCGCACATGCAGCTACGCTCGACTAGCTTCATCAGCATGAGCATAATTCGCTAACGTTTCTCGCTTCATCAGCTTGGAGGTGTAATGCATGGTGGTGCAACCTGACAACGAGCGTGCGAGGGTGGTGAGCAGCGACGTACGAGCAGCGTGTTGAATTTTCAAGAGGCGAAAGACCAACGTGATTGAACTGCAGCACTGTCAAACACAAACAGTCTCTACATCTTCAGAGCATGGCCCAAACAATTCACACCTTGACGGGGATACTGGGCAAGTGCGAGAGGTGCCCAGGTTCGGGTTGAATGCGGCGTAGACGTCTTGGCTGCTTCTGTGTCAGCAAGGTACGCCACTACGCATCGAATGATGTGAAGAGGTCAGTATAAAATTTACGGGTGTGAGTACTTTGCTGCAAGTGGCCTGGGTCGTCATCGCGACGGCACTATATACGAGATGGTACCCATGCACGGCCGTCTCCGTATGGCTGGCCAGCCATGCAAACTGATGCCAGCGTGGTGGGCATTCGCGACGGACTATTTTACAAGCCAGGGATTTCCTGTTTACGAGCTCACACACTGACGGAGCGAAATATGGTAATTCTGGTGGTTGCGTGGTCAACGGGGAAGCATTACCGGTCAAACTCTGAAATTCGTTCGCTAACAGCACGCTCTACGTACAAGCCAGCCTGGCATGCCATCAATGAGAGTCAATTTACTCATGTATTGAGTGGGTCGTTCTGCAAGCATGTACGGAGCGTTACCAGTGCTTATCCTCGGGCGGTGGATTCATGTCCATGGCAAATGGCCTACGCCGCGTCGCACAGATTTGTTGATGCACGGCCGTGCCCCCATGCCAAACCACTAAGCTCAGCTGGACAGTACTGCATGCGCGTCGCAGAAACGCGGTCTCCGGTCGCGGATCGATACGAACTGCCCCACCTTTGAACACCTGATGTCGTTGCAGCAGATGTGAAGCTATTAGGCTGCTAGCTAGGAGTATGGCAGCTGCAGAATGGCCATGGCAAGTGTTACACGGAGATCGCCGCAGGAGCGAGGGAAACGAAACGAAAGCAAGAATTCGAAGTGTGGCCACGACAAGTAGTACTGGTGCACGCGCCACTTGCATGACAACAACGACATCGGTGCGGTATGGCTGCAAGTGGGGTGGTGTACAGCTATTGCAATGCAGTCCACCGACAACTTGTTGAACATGGCACAGTTGGCATCATTTTGTGCTAATCACGGGGAGTTGTCTGCACTGTGGACTCATGTGGCCATGGCTTTGGAATTGCATTCAAATGCACTCAGGCTGGCAGCTCAACGTCAAGACAAAGGACATCAGAAGAGCTTTCAGCATCATGATGTTCAGCTCGTGCACGTTGCATCCCCTACTGCTCTGCTGCAGCTGCGTGCACAGCATGTAGCCTCCAGATCTACTGCTTTGCTTTCGGGTTAGGGGTTCCTAACCCCCCCTAACTTTCGCAGTGGGGTGCTGTGTCGAGGTGTTCTCACCAAGGCACCAGATGAAAACTGTTCACATTCAGGCATGCTCGTGTGGGCCCGTTGCCCCTGACATTCGTTCACATACATATGCATGCGTCAACTGTATCTAGATTTCTATTTGAATTACAACTATATCTAGATTCCTATTTGAATTACGTGATGCACCCAACTGTGCCAAATCAATCTCTGAATTAGTCCTCATGTGGGTATGAGCACACAGCATGAATCTTTGTGACGCTGCCAACCAGCACTAGTTTTCCATGTCTTTTCTTTGTCACTGTCCATGCAATTCCAACCCTTAACCCCACCAATTGATGATTGATGATGATTGATGATGTTTGCCGGTTGAGAATATGACACACATGAGGGTGCGGAGAGTAGCCTTGGTGCTTGCGATGGGCTGTCTGTCTTTTTGCGTGTTGCCTGGTCTGTTGCCTCGGCGCTGCTGGGTCCTAGATCTATCACTGTGTAACACACATGAGGGTCCGGACTCCTCCTGGGTTTTGCAGGTATGAAGATGCTGCAGTTTGTTGCACAGCATTCTATATCTCTTCGAGCAGCTCACCTGAGGGAGCTGCCTCAGGGGAGCTGCATCAGAGGAGCTGCCTCAGGGGAGCTGCCTCAGGGACGATGCCAGACGTGCACTCAGACTTCAGACTTCAAGTTGTTCCGCATGGCTTTTCGGTAGCTACGGACCTCAGGACGTCCTGCCTCAGGGAGGGACGCTGCTAAATGTGAACTCAGACTTCAGCCTTCAGGTTGTTCCACACGGCTGTATTACACTGTGATAGATCTAGGACCCTGTGATAGATCTAGGACCCAGCAGCGCTGGGGTAACAGAGCAGACAACATGCAAACAAACAAACCACTACAAGCCCCGCACGGCTGTGTGGTAGCTATGTGGTAGCTATGTGGTAGCTACGGACCTCAGGACGTCCTGCCCCATCCTGCTCCATCCTGCCCCAAGCTGCTTACGCTAACATGTACCATCACTGTGTGCAGATATCGTACAGATATCTTTAGGCCACGCATGTTCAGGTCACAGTGATTATCCTGTACATACGTATGCATGGACTCATCATGATGTTTGTTGAACACTGCGTTCTTCAGGCAAGGCAGCTGATTTGAGGGATGCATGGTGAGTGCACGCCGCCACGCTGGGCTGTATATGCCTTTTTTGACTGCAGCAAACATGTGCAGCAGGTGCTGTTCGTTGAGCTTTGTGCTTGCTTTCAGAAGCGCCACTAAGGGTCACATTTTAAAGTACAAATTTGTACTGGGAACCGTGGTACCACCCGGTGGTTGACACTGGGGCTGCCACCGCTGTGGCTGTGAAGCAAGTGTGTAGCAGTATAGATATCAGCAGCACATGATGTGCTGAGGAAAAAACCAAAACCCAATCGGGCATCACGCCAAACCCAGACGGGCATCGGCCACAGCACCCCTGCGGACAGGGGCGGAAGAACGGTCAGCACACGCAAACTCAAGCAATGCGCACAACTCAGACGACCATACACGCAGCCGGGCCCAACGCGGGAGCCACACAGGCGGCACAGCAACGGGCTCAGACGCGCACAAGGCAGAAATCCGGGAAGCCGTGCCAGCCAGGAAAGCGGCCACAAGGCGACAACAGAGGCCACGAGCGGGCTGGGCGACACACGAGGGCAGCTGCTGGGTCAAGGAGGAAAGGAACAGTGCACGCAGTCAAAACACCATCACACCCGGGCGCAGCCGGAAAAGCACGATCGATGATGGCACGCGCAGCCACGTCACCAGCCACAGCGCGCACGAGATCAGACCGGAGACAGGACGCGCCACGAGAAACCCCCGGGGGGTGAACGCAAGGGCACGACAGAAGGAGATGTTCGATGTGGCGCCACCTGTGCTCACGCGGATCAGCACCACACAAACCAGTCTGCGCTGGAGGAACATGTATCGGTTTGATGGCACACGGCAGCTGTCTAGAATCTATTACACGCCAACAGGGCTTCTACCAAATCTATTCTTGAGGTGGGCCACTTGCGCTCACAATTGAACAAGCACCACTACGTGATGCAGCAGCGTCCACACTACTCCCTAGAAGGAAAACACAACGGCTCGGACACCAGCACTTGAAACAAGCACAATTATACGTCCAGGCCTGTGCGCATTGGTCCTCACGTTCCTGGCAGGAATGGCCATGACCCACGATGCAAACCGTGCCACTATAGGCACTAGCCACCGAAAACTCTCCTCTGCATGCATGCATGATTGCATGTGCGTATGCACCTCGATGCTGCAGCTGCATGAGTCTCAAACTCTTCAGTTGGCGTCACTTGCCTGTGCGAGCCCATCACCGCCGCACAGAACATCGCCACTGCTGCAGAAAAAAAAAAGGCAGCAGGGGCACCTATAGAGTATACTACTTGAAATCGCATGCAAACATTTTTTAGCAAATGGACTCGGGTCCGCATGCCAGGACCCCGCCCGACGAATCCGACCAATCCATTCACCATGGTCGGCCCTCTGTAAAGCCATCACTCCTAGAACTGTGTGACCTCCCACCTCATCCATTGTCTTAATTCGAGCCATCAAGGCTCAGTGAAGAAGCAGGAAACCATCATGAACTCACAGGCAAAAAACCAGCCCGATCCCGCTCAATGCGACCATCTCAACCATCTCGACCATGAACCATCCCATCGAGGCACCTTGATTCGGCGCCATTGCGATCTACTAGTACTGCGTTTGCGCATCCGCATTATTCTGCTCCAAGGCCTCAGCTGAGCATTGCTTGAGCTCGAGCTCAGACCATGCCTGCCAGCTGCAGCCGGTTCGGGCCAACCGCGGTGCCTCCGCGGGCAGGCGCCACCTCACGTTCAACCCCCCCACGCCCACCCCACTGCCCACCTCACAAGTGCTCAGTGTCGTGCGCATGCATGTGGCAGTCTCTGCCCAGGACTACGGCCTGTCACGCACATAGATCGACTGCGACCACATTCATACACTGGGAAGCGTTGCCTCCCATGCAACGCACCACACCATAACAGCCGCCCACTCTCCTGCCAGCCATCACCCCCTTGACCCTGCCACCCACCGCCCACATGCCGGAGCAGTCAGCTGATTCCATGGCAACATGTGCCCAAATCAGCATGCTGCCGCGGCTGCGGCTGAGCCCAGCGCGCAGACGCCGCTGTTGAGAATTAGAAGGAGATGGAGGACTGATTTGATGAACACCGCAGGATGGAGCAACCCGGTCCCTCCTTTGGCACCTTGCACAGTCCATTGCACACTCCGCTGGTGCACGACATGATGCGGCAGCGGGAGCAGCGCGGCAGGCAGCTGCACTTGCGGCAGCCGAGCAGCCGCCGCCCCAGCGCGACGTCCGCAAATGCCTCCGCCTCGGAGACTGGCTCCACGCTGTCAATCACCACATCATGGTCCACTTCATCACCCGGATGGACGATGGTATCAAACTCCACCACGGCGCTGGCCGCCGCAGAGCACGGCGTGCTGCCTGCTGCGGCAAAGGTGGCGCACAGCATGAGCATGACTGCGAGAATGAGGGTGGAAGCTGACTGCGCGAATGAGTTCATCTCTGCTCTGACCTGCATGGCTGACAGGGTGGTCGCATCGATTTATTATTATGAGCTGGATAATAGCTTTAGTGCTGCCTGGGTAGATGGGAACTTGCATGTGCTTTCAATGTGTGGGGCGCGGCCTCAGCTGTTGCAGAAGTACTAGTGCAAATACAACCAGCTATACATATACCACTACGGACTTCCGCAAGCCCGGAACCCTGCAGTGCCTGTTGTGGACGTTCATGGACACAGAGGTGCGGTCGTCGCATATGCGCACGCATGTACGGAGGAGGACTGACAGACCTGATCACTGTGAACGAGACACATGTTGAGCATGCATGCAGCCGGCCGCTGCCACATACACAGACTGGCAGCATGCTGCAGCATAGATGGTTCCGTCTGCGCATGCATCTGCACATATCATAGAGCGAATCTGGAAGACAACTTGCTGTAGCTCGGTTTCAAGTTGGAGGCAAGCTATTGGATTCTCAGCTGTGCAGGGACTACCGCGTGTGTCCACCAGATAGTCAACTTTGATCTATTAGGCACTTAGGTACTAGTAGTGCGTTGTACATGTGTTACAGTGTGATAGATCAAGGCCCCAGCAGGCGAAGGAAGCGAGCAGGGAAGAATGCGGGGCAAGTGTGTTGTGCTGGGCATGACAGCATCACCTTATAAGGTGTAAATAGTACTAGTCACCACATACAGATGAGCAGAAGGCTTAGCTCAGACCACTGCAAAGAAATTGGCTCAGCACAACGTCACTTGAGGTGGATGTCTACACAAGTCTACACAATGTCGCAGACAAAAGGTGTGATGAATTGCCTGTGTAACACAGTGATAGATCTAGGACCCGTCAGGCAACAGAGCAGTCATCAAGCAAACAGACAAACCATCACAAGCCCCAAGGCCACTCTCCGCACGAGCTAATTATAATGCTAGAACGGACCAGCGCCGGCACGAAAGCAAACTGCTGGCAGTGATAAATTGCCTGTGTGCACACGTCCGGACGTGTCCAGAAGGGCAGTGGACTACTTGATAGGTTCACCGTGCTCACTCAACTGTGTTGTCTCTAGCATTCTGGGTTTGCACAGGCCATGCATTTGTGTTGCTTGACTGCAGTGTCACGGGAGAGTTTGACATACTAACCGGAGAGTATGTCAAGCTATGTCAAAGCGGAGAGTATGCCAAGCCAGACCACGGTGGTCCCACGTGGGTAGCCACATCCCAATAGCCACATCCCAACAGTCAACGATGAAGCAGCTTCAATGGCTTCAGTAAAGCATCAGGATTCAACTGTGCACAAGCAACCTGACATGTGGTAGTGTTACACAGCAGCATGCTGAGTTATGTAGTTGGTGCAACAACTTTGTGTGTGCAATTTGTGAGACACGGTGCAGCTTCTGCGGCTGGGCCTTGACAAGCATCACAGGCTTTAACAATTCAATTGAAGCTTGAAGCCTGACGGCTGTCATTGCGGTGAGTGGTGATCACCTGTGATGTCTGAGTCTGAGTGCATGCATGCCGTTGACACGGAATGCAGGAATGCAGCTTTGCTACCAAACACGCATGCAGTTTCGCCTGTGTTTTGATAATACTGTCACCGAATGCCATTCGAATAAGGCAGAGCTGTTGCCGCTTGCAAAAAAGGAAAACCATGACACGAAACACACTGTGACACAGAGCTCACCCACAACTAGGCCCGGGCCCTGGGTCCAGCTGGGGTACCGGGGGGGGCACATGGGTCAAATTCAAGCTGATCCTGGCTAGCCTCGTGGGAACAAACACCTCAGCTGTACATGAGGTTTTATGGACCAGTACTGACCTAAATTCGCATGCACTGCAGCTACTAGTATATGAGTATACTATAGTGACTCAGATGCTGGATCGGAGAGCTTGATCGGACAGTTTGTTTTTCAAGGAAAGTGTGTTTTTCAATCGATGCCAGTGGTGAGGTCAGATGGTCTCTGCAGCTGTACATGCGATGCTAACTAGTGGGTGCAACAGTGGTAGCATGTGTGTTGCACTGTGATAGATCTAGGACCCAGCAGCGCCGAGGTAACAGAGCAGTCAACAGGCAAACAGACAAACCATCACATGCCCCAAGGCCACTCTCCGCACGACTCGGAGCAAAAGCTAGAACGGACCAGCGCCGGCACGAAAGCAAACACACACACATAAGGTGGTAGCAGGTGTGCTGAATCAGTAATGCTGGCTTGGACGGTCACACACAAGTTGTACAAGTGCAGTGGCCAAGTGTGCAAAGTCAAGCAAGCTTATGACACAGGATTCATCCCATACGGTCAAACACCATCATACTGGCTGGCAATCGAGCAGAACTGGCACTACATCCACTGCTCATGGTGCTGTATACTCATGCCTGTGATCGCTGCAAGGCGGCAGCTACTAGCGTAGTAGCTGACCCCAACCTTGGGGGCCATATCCGAACGAGTGCAGATCTAGGGCACGCGAACAGATCTGCTGCGAGCCAGATGAGTACACGTATGCGAGCGTGCTCCCGTTTCCCCTGTGCATCTGAGGTCGGCAGCGTGTTAATCTGCGGTTGTCAAGGCAAGCTGATGTATTGACGTCGACGCGGTCGTCGACACTTCCGTGAATACTTAGGCCACAGTAGCGCAATCGAGGAGCTGGGCTGCGGCGGAGCTGCATACCTTTGGCACACGTGTCAAACTGAAGAGGTTTGTGCGGGCTGACGGTTGCGTTGGCGTGGCGGCGATTGTAATTGACACCGAATTTGGGAGAGCAATGGAGCAGCGAACCGAAGGAGGGTATGCGATGGCGGTGGGGGTTAAGTAGCCTTGTGGGTTGCAGTTTGTGTGCGACCACCACGGCCCACGCCTTTATATCAAAACCCGTGCCATGATGGCGTGCGACGCATCGCGGTGGTGTCAGCGAACCGAGTGCGCCCACCTGGGCAGCGAGGGTCCAGCAGGGAACACAGAAATCCTGCAAACAGCGCGATGTAGGAAAAACAGCGAAATCAGCACCCGTAAGCCGCAGCAACATCGCACTGCAGACTCGTGAAGCTCCGTGTGCAACGCGTGCCGGGGCGTCTGCGACCCGTCCTAGCATCAGACGTGAGCACACAGATTGGTAATGCAGCGCAGAGCCCCGCGCGCGCGGCGCCCGATGACGCGATCTGATACCCAGTAGGGCCCGACGATTCACAAATGCGGCGCCAGCTTGCGTTTTACGCGCCGCTGCGTGCCGGTTGCAAAGATGCCTTGCGTACTTACTCCTTCGAAGTTGTGCACTGCCAGTACACTCGCGCCTCTCTTGTGGGCATGGTCGATTGCACCGGTGTCTATGTTCTGATCACGGGCACCAATCGCTTGCAGGTCAATCACCCGTAGCGCTCACTGTTCAGGTCTCTTCGCCATGCACGACACACAACCAGTTTACCAAAAGAAAAAGGAATTGGGTAGTATGCCAGACCCAGCCAGGCATCAGCCACAGCACGCCTACGAACAGGGGCGGACAAGAAGGAGGACACCGCCTCTGGGGGCAAGAGAGAGTGAATAGGATACATGGGGGTAGACTGCCAGTGTCAATAGGAGCCAGTGTCAATAGGAGACAGGGGAGCAGGCACCCAAGCCCGCACACATGCCCACTGCGCTGGCGTGTGTGGATGTGTTACACAGTGATAGATCTCAGAGTGTGTTACACAGTGATAGATCTAGGACCCAGCAGCGCCGAGGCAACAGACCAGACAACACACAAGCAGACAGACAGGCCACCTCAAGCACAAAGGCCACTCGAGATCTCCACACGAACAAATGCCAGAACGAACTAGTGCTGGCACGAAAGCAAACGCACACACCCACACACACACACCCCCACACACGCACACACACAAACAACGCATCTCAGAGTGTGTGGATGTTAGGGTGCGGTTGTGTCGTCGGGTGTGCAGGCATGCATGCCACAGGAGCATTCAAGAATAATCTAGCAGCAGGTGCGACGAGCATAGCGCCATGAGATCCCATGCCCCCGACGAGGGAGTGGATGCATATGGCGCGTCCGTCCAGCTACAGTGCTGCAAGCACCACCCAGTGTCCACCGGGGTACGACACCCGCGGCCGCTTGCGAATCCACAGCACGAAGCACGCAGGCACTCGAGCCAGCACACTGTGGAACCAAGCCCGCACCCGCAACCACGAGGGCAAGCACACGAGGACCGCCGGCGAGAACGCTCGGCACCGCATAGACATATGGTCAGATTTGGTGGGAACGCTCTACACAGTTTGTCGATTTCGGTCACGCTGTGTTGTTTGTCGCATGAGCTCAGCAGCGCCCAGCGGCGCAGCACGCCCATGTGGCAGCATTCGTCTCTGCATCAGCATGCATGCTCTCAGAGGCTGCCAGTGTCACTGCAGAACCAACCACACACTGCGTTGCCCGGACTGACTCGTTGCCTGTTGCCGCAGGCAGGCCCTTGAGGGACCAGCGCACCCTCATGATCAGTGCATACTGTGGATGCGGAACCGTAAAAGAATGACCTGAGGCAGCTGCAATTGCAAGTTGCCACAGTCAGGACTCGGAGTGGCCAGGAGTGCATGGCCGACTGACACAGCACTTGCGCAGGGGTCGCACTACGCAGAACTGGTCCTGGTCCGTTGATCATCATATGACGCTCAAATACACGGTGCTGTGATATTCTACACCCATTGGGTGTAGAATGCAACCCACCCTGACCTCTTGGGCTCTGATGTGGCGTTCACGTGGGCATTTTCACCCCCACTGCACAAACTCCCCAACTTCCGCACTCACCACGCCAATATTGTATGTGCATGCATATGCGTGTGCAGTTCTGTGCCACCTGGCGCGAATGATTCGCAATGGTCATGTGGACCTGTGTGTTACACAGTGATAGATCTAGGACCCAGCAGCGCCAAGGCAACAGACCAGGAAAAACTCAAACAGAAAGACAGGCCACCTCAAGCACAAAGGCCACTCTCCGCACGGGCAAATCCCAGAACGAACTACCGCCGGAACGTAAGCAAACACACACCCACACACACCCACACCCCCACGTGGACCTGTGCAGAAAGGGGATTAATGATCAGGGCATCATTGGCGGAGCGCTGTGCATGCTGTGCATGCTGTGCATACACTGGCAGGATCTCAGCTCCAAGGCAATGCACTGCTGTGACCGAATCTGTAACCGCTGTCGCCCTAGCCACGGAGATCTTCGAGGGCCATGGCCACGCAGACTCTCAAGGGCCCGGGCCAGGGTGTACGTAGGATGCATGGGTAGACCATGTCCAATACAGATCTAGATATGAACACATGTGTTACGGCATGACTGATACTGCGTGATGGCGACATGAAACCGTTTCGAGCTATCTGTAGTGCTTGGACACATGAGCATTGCTGCAGCCTTCCAATCTTCACGCTTGCAAGCTTGAACTGTATGTTTCAATTGTATCACACTTGCTGCCTACATTAGACTGCCTGCCTGCCTGCATGGTAAAACAATGATTTAATAACTAGTTTACTTGAAGCTTTGCCTTAGAAACTATTGTGTAAAACTGCAGATTACCTTGAGATTTACATGAGCACACATTCACAGTATCTCACATCATCCTCATGGGCTAGTTTGTTTGACCACTTGGCAGCAGTGGAGCCCTAGGACTACAACTGGCCAGTCCTCAAAGACTTGTGCCACGCAGCCTAGCTTCGAGCACAGGCATTGTACACCCAGCATGGAACTGCAGCTTGGAAGCGCAAACTGCCAAGTTGAAGTGCCCAGTCCTGCTACGGTGTGACTGCCTAGTGGAAGGGTGAAATCCTGCTACAGCAAGTACGGCTGCTAGCAGCTTGCCTAGGCATCCTGTACACGTGCTACCTGAGCTCTGTCGGGATCTGCACTGACCTGTGACGGTTCTGGATTCATAGTCCAGTATGCGTGCGTACCTAATGGTTGACCTCACCAGCATGATGGGTCGCAAAATATTGACATGGTGCCGGTCAAACTCGCGTGACCTCGACGGCCAGTACGTCACAAATGGCCATCCCATACAACCTAGCTATAGGATAATCTTCTTTCTATGATAACTGCAACCGCTGAAATTATGTCTCCTAATCTTGGATTGCTGGTTTCCCCTTGCCGTACTCTCCATGACCAGCCTTTACACCTGTTTGTTTGTAGCAAGGACCTGGTGCACTGGACATGGCATGCAAGGACCTGGTGCACGTGGCCACTGGACATGGCATGCAAGTGTTTAGTTCTCACAGACAATCCTGCGGACGTCCACACAATTCGGATCCACAGACAACCAAAGAATGTGTGTAGTGCTAGGATAGCATGACGTGGATGGGAGTGCTGCTTACGCTTACGCTTACGCTTCATAGCAAGCACAGATCTCTAGAGGCTCACAGAGCAGCACGCAGAGCAGCAGTGCTGTGAACACGTGCGGAAGCTCCTGTATTGCGACGCATGCACCTCTGCACCTCTGATGCTGCATGTGGTGCCAGTTGTAGAAACATGCCTAGTATACTCAGTACCACCTGTATTTCACCACTAGTCCGTGATTCTTTCTGAAATTAGTACTGCCACATGTGCACATTAATATTACTTTGGCACTTGCACAGCAGAATGTTCAGCAGTGGAGCACTGATGGAACCAACACAGAACTTCTGCAGCACATGGCAGGAACAATAGGTTGCACAGCAAAGGCTATGACTGTATACACTACGTAGTGATTGGTGATTTGTGATTGGTGGCGTGATTGGTGGCGTCAACTGGCTCGCACTATGATCGGCCGAAGTACCCTTGTAGGCAGGCAAAAAGATGCACGTTGAGTAGCGCTACATTTTTGAACTGGCTAGGACGAAGAGCTAGCAGTGCCAATTGCCAATCGCGCGTCATTGCCTCTGGCTTGGTACACGCACAGTATTAATTTCCTGACTTGCAAATCTTCCAAGTCAGCTCCTGACTGCCCGCGGACGTAAAGACCTGCCAGCAGTGCTTGGGTCACGGCCGACTTGTCAGCCAAAACTCGTCAGCCAAACAGGGTGGATTACGTGGAATGTAATCGCACTTATGGTGGGAGTGGCGACGGTGGACCGAAGGACTCTGGCCTTCGGTGTCTACAGGGGTCTGCAGCACTGCTGCGGACCGGAGGCTGTGCAGAGATGGAATGTTTTTAGGCTGGTGCGAGCAGCAGCTCGCCACGCAGAGTGGGTGTTCGTTGCTAGTGCTTCGCAGCTTTCAGCTAAGATCCTAGCACAATACCTAGTAATCCATGGCGGGTCATAGGAAGGATGGTCACCGGTTTGAGGAGCTGCGCTACGTCCGTGTCCAAGCCTACAACAGAGACTGAAGCTGGCTTTCTTCCTTTTTTGAATACGATGTGGCTGCATGTGGAGGCTGGTGGGCTGCTCGAGCGAACGCGCTACTCCCGTCCGGCTTGCGCGCAATCAGGTGTGCAATCGCGACGCTTCATTTTTTCATCTCTGAACTCGGCACAGGAGCAATCTGTTTTGGATAAATAATTACGAAGTCGTCCTCGTGTGGCTCTCGGCGCGTTTATGGATCCGTCGACGTTCGAGGTTCATGGAGGTGCACGACACATCCCGTCGTGTGTGCACAAGCAGGCGTTTGCACTGGGTTCCGTTTTGAAGCTAATAGACTTGGATGGCCAGGCATGCTTGCTCCAACAACCGATGCATGCCGAATCGATATCGCAGACGTAGTCTGAGTGCTCCTGCCAGATAGTAATCGGAGACTTCGCGCAGAAGGTGAACCTATTGGCGCATGCTGATCATGCACGTCTGAATGCGTTGCGTTACGCTGTCCGGTATTCGTGGAGTTCCGAGACGTCATCAGTTGATTCATATATAACGCGTCGTGGCGCCGCGGCACATCGAATGTGCACACGCAAGCGTCAGCTACAAGTATGTTCGACAATGCCCTTGGCAGGGGCACACATGTTACCTGCCCCACAAGGTACAAGCCTTGTACAAGACGCGGGGGATCCTCTTGTTTTTTCCCCCTTGTTTTTTTTTTTCCTCTCTTCTTTTTAGAAAGGCCATTAAACCATTTCCCCAGGACAGGGATCACTGGGATTTGGCGTGATGACGAGCACAAAAAAAAACAAAAAAAAAAAAAAAAAAAAAAAACAAAAAAAAAAAAAAAAAAAAAAAAAAAAAAAAAAAAAAAAAAAAAAAAAAAAAAAAAAAAAAAAAAAAAAAAAAAAAAAAAAAAAAAACAAAAAAAAAAAAAAAAAAAAAAAACAAAAAAACAAAACAAAAAACAAAAAACACAAAAAAAAAAAAAAAAAAAAAAAAAAAAAAAAAAACAAAAAAAACCAAAAAAAACAAAGCCATTTCGGGCATTCTCAAGTGCATCTCCATGAGCGTCACGGAAGTGCACTTTCGAGTCAATCACAGTCAACTACCACAGAGGTGACGGGACTCTGGCACTCGTGTTACCCGACCGCACAACGTCTAGATCGCATACGACTCGCGGGCCGGATTAAGTACAGATGTTTCAATCGCGTGGGAAACGTGTACTATGGGAGTCGTTTTGACAGCTTGGTGCATAGATGTGATGCGACAACCGTGCGACTGGCGTAGCATAGTGATGCTGAGCGGTGCAGATGCGACAAAGGTCAGCTTCCAAGTGGGACACGTGACGACGTTGGACCAAGATCGTGCGCGCGCGCAGATATTTGTTTATATCGCAGATCTATGTATATAATTTTGGTTGTGCGGAACAACAACAGTATTGAAAGCTCCTCGAAACCTCCGATGGACCGTGATTAATACGCACACTGGATTGATGTACGAGGGAGCATCGTTTTGACACAGGGATCACACCGACGCCTGCGATATATCCGGATAGCGCGTTGTTGCAATTTGCATGCACTGACTTTCGACAGCAGTGCGGCAGTCTGATAGACGGTGCAGCGGTGCTTGGGCCGATGACGCATGAGATTAGTACGTGAAGCCGGAGTGGTGCTTCAAGCACGAGGACGCGGACGTCTCAAACACACCAACGCCTAGGCTAGGGTGTTGAAGATGCGACTCTTGACAGTCAGCATGCACTGACTTTCCATAGCAGTGCGGGTGTTGAAGATGCGACTATTGACAGTCAGCATGCACTGACTTTCCATAGCAGTGCGGGTGTTGAAGATGCGACTATTGACAGTCAGCATGCACTGACTTTCCATAGCAGCGCGGGAGTCTGATATGTAAGGAAGAACGGATTGGACTGACCAGGCACAGAGACTTCAGGAAGGAAGACGCGCAGATGTGGCGGTGGAGCCAAACCGACTCCCACGCTAGGGTGTTGAAGACGCGCCTTGTGGCAGTCTGCATGCACTGGCTCTCCAGAGCAGGGCGGGAGTCTGGCAGAGGATGGAGAGGTGATTGAACTGAGGAGACACGGGATTTTCCAACAACAGGATGAACAGCTATGACGGCTCGGCGGCACCAACGCCTAGGCTAGGGTGTTGAAGATGCGACTTTTGACAGTCAGCATGCACTGACTTTCCATAGCAGTGCGGGAGTGGGATACATGAGGAAGAGCGGATTGCATTAATGAGGCACAGAGACATCTGACGGACGACGCGGAGCTGTGGCGGTTGAGCCAAACCGACTCACAATCTAGAGTGTTGATGATGCGCCTTGTGACAGCCTGCATGCACTGGCTTTCCACAGCAGTGCGTGAGTCTAGCAGAGGAGCGGATGGAGAGGTCGTTGGACCGACAAGAAACAGGGATTTCACGCAAGAGGATGCACAGCTCGGACGGCTCGGCGACGCCACTGCCTAGGCTAGGGTGTTGAGGATGCGGCTTTTGAGAGTCAGCATGCACTGGCTTTCCAGAGCAGTGCGGGAGGCTGATATGTGAGGAAGAGCAGAGTGGGCTGATGAGACACATGACTGCAGGAGGGAGGAGACGCAGCTGTGGCGGTTGAGATACACCTAATCCTAGAACACCTAATCCTAGTAGAACGGGGTGATCTGCTTGTGATGCTGCCCTGCGATACCATCGTGGCCGATGTGTGCGTGACCTGTCCGGTGGCCCCCTCCCGGGTCGTCGCCGCAGCAAACACGCCAGGCGCTGCCGCCCAGCTGATGGACAACAGGAAGCGCGACAAGTACGGCCGCTCCGGCACGGGCGCGTGCCGCTTTGTGTCCCTGTCGCATGAGACGTTTGGCCGTGTGGGCACGGGTGCGTTCGCCTTTCTGAACAAGATCGCTGACTTCGCTGCGGCTTCAGGGGCCGTGTCCAGGCGAGCGTTCTTGCAGAATGCCATGTGCGAGCTCTCCACCACTCTGTGCCGTGGGGTGACGCGCCAGGTCCTCGCTGCGGCTCCGCTGCGCATGCGGCAGGCGGGCCGGGCGGTGGTGCCTGGCCACGCTGTCCCGTCGGACGTGCTGTAGGCGTCCGCTGGCCGCCTTGCTGGGCTGGGGGCCGCGGTTGCAGCGGCGCAGGCTGGCCCTGTGTCTTGTCGTGCTGGCCCGCCCTGCCTTCCCGTGGGCTGCCGCGGGGAGAGCGATGCGACGCCGCCAGTGCGCTGCGCGTCCCACCCTTAGGCCCCTGCCGGGCAGTCGGAGGGGGTGGGCTGGTAAGCCGTGCTGTGTTGGGGGCGTCTGCCCCCGGGCTCTCATGGGCGGTGGGCCCGCGACGGAGTGCTCGATTGGGGCCGGCTATAGAGGGGGTGCCACTGTGGGTGGGGTCAGTGGTGGCCGGGTTTCCTGGGGTGGGCGGTAGTACGTAGTGTGGCCGGTGGTTGCTGTGTGCGGCTGTGGCGAGGGGGTCGTGGCGGTGGGGTGCGGGAGTGTGCGTGTGTGTGGATGCGTTGGTGTGGTTGTGTCCGCTGTGTAGGTTCGTTGTGGCTTTTCTCCCGGGACAGTTGCTGCTTGTTACTGTTGTCTGCTGTCGAGGGGGTTTTTGGCTGTCGGCTTTCCTGCTGTTGCCCTCGCTGCCGGGCTCTTGCGTTCATCTCCGTGTAACACCTAATCCTAGGCTAGGGTGTTGAAGATGTGCCTTGTAATAGTGTGCGTGCACTGAAGTGAAGGCCCTGACAAAGGGAGCAGAGCGGCTTGGACGGATGGCACACATCACCGTGTTTTACGAAGCAGAAGTACTATGTCAGGCTAGATGATGCGCAGGATTGAAACAACGATTACGCCATGGCGATGAAGATGCTGCTTTGAAGGGGTTGGGGTGAGTGACGCGATGCAGGTTGGAGTAGAGGGGCGACGCGATAGAAGTCGGCGGAAGCTGCTGTTCATAGCAGCCGGGGAGTTGTGTTACACAGCAGTTGGGGGGGGCCGCTTTCCATAGCGGTCGGGGGGGCTGTTTTTAAGAGCAGCCGGGGAAGGAGTCGGGATTCCACCGAAGTCGGGAGCGCTGCAAACAGGGGCAGGCAAATGACGGCTGGATTCGGGCAGAGGATGAAGGGCCGATTTGACTGATGGGGCACAAGTACTGTTTGGTGAAGCGGGAGTATTACGTAAGGCTAGATGATGCACAGGTTTAGCGGACGGATCACATCAACGCCTACGATACGGCGTTGAAGATGCTGCTTTGAAGGGGTTGGGGCGGGTGACGTGATGCAGAGTCGAGTAGAGGGGCGACGCGATAGAAGTCGGCGGAAGCTGCTGTTCATAGCAGCCGGGGAACTGTTTTGCAAAGCAGTCGGGGGGGGCCGTTTTCCAAAGCGGTCGGGGGGGCTGTTTTTAAGAGCAGCCGGGGAAGGAGTCTGCATTCCACGGAAGTCAAGAGCTCTGCAAGCAGGGTCAGGCAAATGACTAGATTCTAGCGGAGGATGAAGAGCCGCTTGGACTGAAGAAGCACAAGGCCCAGCATGTGCTACAAGATTCGTATTTGAAGAAGGAGGCTGAGCAGATGGGATACAAAGATCGCGCCAACGTCAAGCATACACAGTCAATTTGACGTCGAACATGCGACTTTCTCAGGTGGCATGCACAGGCTGTGTTCACAACGACGCGAGGGATTACTCTGTACAACAGTCAAGGGTTTGCTTGCCGCAGTAGCAGGGCGGTGTTGTTTAAAACAGCCGAAAGAGCAAGGGAGGGCAACCATGCGGATCATCACGCCAAAGCCTGT
>JALKAD010000175.1:277591-288033 GCA_024500015.1 Ulva compressa
GGAAAAAAAAAAAAAAAAAAAAAAAAAAAAAAAAAAAAAAAAAAAAAAAAAAAAAAAAAAAAAAAAAAAAAAAAAAAAAAAAAAAAAAAAAAAAAAAAAAAAGAAAAAAAAAAAAAAAAAAAAAAAAAAAAAAAAAAAAAAAAAAAAAAAAAAAAAAAAAAAAAAAAAAAAAAAAAAAGAAAAAAAAAAAAAAAAAAAAAAAAGAAAAAAAAAAAAAAAAAAAAAAAAACCGCGGCATCCCAAGCGTCGCCTCACTGCAGCGCAGCATTGAGATCTCTTGGCGCAACGGCTTTGACGTTGAAGGCGCCGCTCAGCTCGTACGCCCCGATCTTCGCCCCCGACCCCCCATCTCAAATGGACCATTTGTGTTGGCCCGTACCTGCATGCACCTGTACATTCCAAGGGGTGCCTGCCACAATACGGAGCCCGCCGTGGTTGACTGCTGTTGTGCCACAAAGAACAGCATAATCACGGTGAGAACAGCATAATGACGCTGAGAATCACGCTGTGAACTGATCCCCACACTTCCCCCCACCCCCACTCCCACACACGTGCCCTCCAGGGCCGCTCCCCCCGTCCGATTACCCCTCTGCCCGGTATACACACCACCCCACACGCACGGGCCGCCCAGCCACACCGTGTGCCCGACCGCAAACCCCGGCACACACCACCACAGAGACACGAACAACGGCCGCGTGTGTATGCACAACAGCGCGTCGCGTGAGCAGGGCTGGAACCTCGAGGGCAAGGACACGTGGATCGGCGCCACCGACGCCGCCGCCTTCCTGCGCTTCCTCGGCTTTGACGCTGTGCTCGTCGACTTCAGCAGCCCCGAGGCGCAGAGCGCGCGCTCCGAGGCGCTGCAGGTGCTCGGCCAGCTCCAGGCCGCGCGCTCCGCCGGCCACTCCGCCGTCGCCTCCAGCCTCGAGAACAGCCTCCACGCGCTGTGGGTGCATGCCGGATGTGCGCCCCCCCTCTCGCGAGAGCTCATCCCGACATGTAGCACCGCAATTCGTCGCGAAAACCCTCATTTTAGAGGGGGTTCACCCTGTCGGGCCTCTATCCCCGCCAAAACAAGGTCCCGCTTCTCGGGGGTGTCAATGTCTTCATGGATAAAGCAATGTAATCATATATACAGTCTCCGTTCCTCTCCGTACATTCTGCTGCCTGTGGCCCGTGCGGCCGCTGACCTGAACGCAGCACGTTCGTGTCTGTACAGCGCAGCATGTGCCTGCGCGTGCCTGGCGCTGTTGCGGCTGCTGTGACTGCCACGCAGCTGCTGCCGCTGGCGCAGGCTGCCTGTCTCCGCTGTCTGCTGCCGTTGCTCCTGATCCAGCCGGTTGCTATCCGACAGTTTTGTGCGTTCGCCGACGTTTGCTGTGTGTAAACAGCAACGCTAATACTGGCATGTGGTCGTGGTGTGTGTGCAACGTGGCGAACCGGTGCTGGTGGTGTTGCGTGTGCTGCGTGCTGCGTAGAGTGTGCGGCTTGCGGGGCAGATTCATCACCGCGGCCATGGTGCGCTTCATCACCGTGGCCATAGTGCACACATGGCCGCTGGTGGCCCGCTGTACAGTGTCCTGTGACTGTGTGGTGCTGATTTGGCTCTGTGTGCAGCGGAGATTCGAGTGAGCGGCCTCAACCTGCCGCCGTCCACCAGCCAGAACTCCCAGAGCCACAACTGCCGCGTCGCTCGCCCCCCCGGCCCGACGGCGGCCGCCAAGAAGATGCTGCCGTGGATATACAAGTACTTCTCCCACGCGGCGCAGGACGGCGCGCCGCAGCACGCGTCGCCGAACGTCGTTGTCACGCAGGCGCCGCCGCTGTACCTGCAGTACCAGGGCCACAGCACGACGGTCATCGGGATTGAGCGGCGGCCACCGGGGACTGCGGCAGCCGCCGCGTCCGCCGGAGCGTCGCGCGTCGGCACGCCCACCTCAGCCACCTCCTCGGCTGCCTCAAAGCGGCTCGCCACGCAGCGCAGCCTCCCAGAGATGCTGACATCATCCGCACGGCGCCGGGAGATGCTCGGCACCGGCGGGAGCGTCGGCGGCCTGCTCTCCCGCGGTGTGAGCATGAGCTCGTTTAGCCCACAGCGGCGCGGGAGTGCCGGCAGCCCACTCGGCCGGCGCCTCGGCCTGTCGGGGTTGGAACCAGGCGGCGGTGGCGGGCGGCCGCCGCTATCGCAGATCCATGGCGCTCGCGCTGCGTCGCCGCAGGCGGCCGGCATGGCCGGGGGTGGGGCGGCCGCGGCGCGTGGGGGAATTGTAGACGTGACCGGCGACGCGGGGGCAGAGGTCGGCGCCGCAGACGGCCGCGGCCGCGGGGCGGGGTCGTCGCGGGCCGGGGAGATGGAGTCGCCGCCGCCGGGGCGCGGCGCACTGCCCCCGTCCCGATTGGCGGAGGGCGAGGAGGCGTTTGACTTTGCGACGATGCGGGGCGCGTTGCTCGGAAGCCCGGGGGGCACAAGTGAGTCAGGCGTGTGCACCGACATGGCAGTGGCTGTGGACGATGTGTCTGGGGACACAATTCCGGAGGAGGAAGAGGAGGAGGACACGGATGGGGGCACGCCGGAGGAGCGCCCGCGTGGGGGCGTGGCCACGAGGGGCGGGCGCGGCAGCGGCGGCACTTTTACCGTGCAGCCGCGCGGCCGGACACGCACGCAGGCGCAGGAGGAGGAGGGTGCTCCTGGCCAGGAGGATCCACGCGGAGGCGGCGGGGTGGCCGCGGGGACGCCGCCGTGGCAGCCGCCGCGGCGCTGGTGTGGGCGCCAGCTCCGTGACAACGGCCTGGCCGGCGAGTGTCGAGGGGCGCGGCGGTAGGGGGGCAGATCGGATTCGGCCGGGCGCGCGCGCGTCGGCGGGGAACCTGCGCAACTGCCAACCGAGCAGGCAGCCGCAGCGGCTGCGGCGCAAGGCGCTCGGGCTGCGTCGCTGGCAGCGGAATGGTATGCGGAGCCAACCGCGCGGCAGCAGCGGCGGCCGAGGCGCGCGACGGCGGGCAGCCGCGGCGGCAGCAGGGCGCAGGCGGGCGGGGTTGTGAAGGCTGCACGTGGCGGCGCGAGCTCGTCTGCCGCCGCGGCTTCGGCCGACAGCGGCTCGAATGCCGCAGCGGGGGGCCCGGTGCATGCATGGGATCCCCAGGCAGCATGGCCCCCGCACGATCCAGTCGCTGGAGCGGCCGCCGCTGGCACCGCGCCGCCTCAGCCTCGGCACGGGACAGGCGCGCTGTCGCCCACCGGACAGGGCGCACCGGACGGCATGGACGGGTTCCCTCTGGCCGCAAGTGATCGGAGCGGCAAGCCTGGCAAGGTGGCGCTGGCACAGCCTGAGGAGGAGGAGTGGGAGTACGTGCTGTACGTGCTGGACCCGCAGGTGCGGCAGCCTCCCTGCCCAGCACGCCTTTTTTTTTTCAACTCATTATGAAAAACACATGAGGAACGATTACTATCCTCATGTCGTCCCAACACCTCTGGCAGCGCTGTCCTTGCTCGGCTTGTGAGCATGGCTCGCGGTCAGCATGGCATGCGACGTTTGCATCCTGTCCACCACTTACTATTGTATGGACTGGCATGGATTGTCGCACTGACAGCATCGCCCTGTCTACCTATGATCTGCAGCCCCAGGAGGTGTCAAGGCTGTCCAGAATGTTGCCAATTGGGCACCAGCCAACATGATGACTATGGACACTATGGACGTAAGCAGTCATGCATTCTGAGGCGAGCCACACCGCGACGCAATGGTGACCGTGTCCAGACATGTTGTTTGTTAGTCCAGACATGTTGTTTGTTAGTCATGCAAACGTCCGGATCGGTAAACATATCCCATGCACATACACATATGTTACACACGCAGCCGTCCACACCAACCCATCGTCTACATCGTGCTGCGCCTCATGCCATGCTGCCGCTGATGACAGCCACATCAGCGGGCTGCATGCAGGTCCGGTTCGAGGAGCTGCAAAAGTCCCTGAAGGAGGGCAAGGGCTGGCAAAAGCTGCTGCGCCGCACCGCTGCCACGCTGCGCATGCCGACCTACCAGGTCATGGCCGCCCGGGGCATCCTGCCGCAGGCCAAGCGCGAGCAGAGCATGCAGCTCACATCCACCCGGGTCATGTAAGGCACACGCCGCGCTGACATGGCGCGCACCGCGCTGACATGGCACGCGCCGCGCTGAACAGCAACGCCTGCTGCTTGTCGCGTGCGGACTCGGCACTGCGGAGCGAAGGCCCGGAGCAGAGGCCTCCTCCGCGTGCCCCTTGCTATTGTTGCTCTGGAGGCGCCTGTTTGTGCCGGCAGCGCTCCGGCACTTGCTTGAGGTTGCCCGCAGTTGCTGGGGGTTGTGCGCGCCCTGGCATGCCCTGCCGCCCGTGAAACTGGCCACGACCCCGAGAGGGAGCGTCCGGAGGCCACTGCTATGAATATAAGGGGGAACCTCACGGAGCCCGAGCCCATGTGCTCCGTGCCTCCAATGAGGGGGGTGGGCTGGTGTGGCTGATGTGCGTCCGGGCCGGCTGGAGCGGCCTGCTGCGTGTGGAGCAATGCATGGCGGCTGTATGTCACTGGCCGCAAGGTGAGGTCACGCCTGCGACTGTCGGTGGCGGGTGCTGCGGCTGAGCGGGTCATCGGGCTTCGGGCGGCGCCCTGCGAGAGCTCGGCCGCCAGCCTAAGCTGCTGTGGCGGTGCATGAGTGTGTGTGCCATGCTGAGGTGCGCTGAGTTCAGGACAGCAGCATGTGAGACCGATTGATCTGCGAGTGTGCCTTGGGCGGCGCGCCGCGCTTGCCCGAGCGGGCGATGCTGCCGTTTCGAGTTCGCTTTGCTGATGCACCGCTGCCGTGGGAGTGGCTGAGAGGGCACCGTGTAGGGACCGCGTTGCGATGTGTGGTGGGGAGTCTTGTGGGTGTTTGAGCCTTGGAAGAGCTGTAGACGTATATATTTTCTCGAAATCCGGAATTGCTCCCGCCCGGTGCAATCTTTCTGTGTCCCCAATCCGCCACTGGGCACCAGTGTGGCACAGAATCAGCTTCTTTCCTCTGCCATCGCTGCCATCGCTGCCGTGTGGTGTCCGCCGAGTGGCACTCTGGCTGTATGGGCTCTACTATTCGTGAGCATGCACCAAAGAGTTTTATCACAGGCTTCTGCAGGATGCTTCCCTACACCCCCTTCCAGCATCACTCGCAGCCTGCGATCAGCGAGCAGGTGGGTGCCTGAGCTCGATCCGGGCCAGACTCCCGCACTGATGCTACCAGACAGGATTTATGTGTTGTGAAGTGCCCTCACTCTGTCATGATGTCGGCACATTCGCCGCGCCCAATTGCACATGCATAGCCACGCTGCCCACCTTTACCATGGTACACGTGGTGTTCTCGTGGTTTTAACACGCTGCAATCCGGCACGATGTGCTGAACGCCATTCACAAAAGCACAACGTCCCGTGAGGCGCTTGGTGAAGGGCTCACGCGATGCCTCCCCAGGCCAACACCCACAAAGCCACTTATTGGTATTACATAGCAAACTCCCCCAACCCTCAAACTGCACCTAGTCAAGCCAGCCAGCCACGGGGGTGATCGGGCATACTCTCTCTGTACTACCTCTACGCGCCCCCGCCCTGCCCGCCCGCATGCCCGTTCATCCCGCGCTTCGCAGGCGAACCCAGCCCGTTCGCGGCCCCCTTCCCCCCCTTCCCCCTACCTATCGCCTTCATCTCAAACCCGCCTTCGTCACTCTCCGCATCCGGCTCGACCGCCAGCAGAACCTGCGCATCGTCTGTCAGACTCACAGCCTGCACCTGTCCGTGCGCCGCCTGCGCCTTGCGCCACTGCTGGTAGTTGAACAGCCCCACGCCGCCCAGCAGCACCGCGAGGCCGGCGCCGTTGAGCGCGGTGAACTGGTCGCCGTACGTGAAGTGCGCGACCATGACCGTCACGATCTCCTTAAACACTCCGGCGACCATGAACGTGAGCGCCGAGGTGCTGCTGATCAGCATGAACTCCACAAACACCATGAAGAACGCGATGAAGGCGCCGACGGAGATGAGGGCGAGGGAGAGGAGGAGGTGCGGCGCGGAGGAGAAGTAGATGTTGGTGCGGACGATGTGGATCAGGGGCTCGCTGGCGAGGGAGAGCAGCATCGTGGTGGCGGACATGACCGGCGTGAGGGACTCCATGACCTCGAGGGCCGTGCCGCGCTGCACGCGGTGCCCGCCGCCGCTGTCGCCGCCCTGCACAGCACAGCACGCGGCGTGTGTGTGGAGTCGCTCTATCATGGGCACCCAGCGCTGGTCAGTGTCTGCAATAGCTGCAACTGATTGATAGCCATCGCGGCGGATTGCCAGCCCGCGTTTCGCCACACAGTGTCCAGCAAGGCGTGCAGCAACTGACTGAGCTATTGCATCTGGTGCGATTGAGGCATGTCGGACGCTGGGAGGTGGTCGGGGCAGGACTGACATGCCATGGCCGGTGTGCATGCATGGCCGGAGGATCGACTCGCGCGGTTCACCACTCCGGCTGTATACGGCTGTACTGCGGACACTCCGGCTGTACTGGGCACACACCTGGAGGAGAATCTGCGTGATGGTCCACCGAACGCCGGACATGGCGGCGGCTGTCATGACGAGCAGGAAGCCAACGACGTTGAATTCGACCTCCCCCGCGACGAGCATGAGCAGGCCGCCCGAGATGACAGCGACCGTGCCCGCGAGCGACCACGTCGGCGACTCGATGCGCCAGATGAAGGCGCAGAGCAGCAGGAACAGCGGCGCGGAGGACTTGCACATGGTGTAGAAGGAGAGCGTGATGAAGACGAGGGAGAGGTTCGAGAAGCCGATGTCGAGGCCGGTGGCGACGCCGTTCGGCAGCACCGTGCGCGTCCACGCGGCCCACGTGCGCGGCTCGCCTGCATGCATACATCCTCCCTCTTGCTCTTGTCACTACGTGCTTGCTTAGTGCAGATGCTGTCCCCTGTTTGGATGGCTTTAATTTGTGACTATGTCAAGACTGCCGTGGTCGTGCACAGTTGGCATTGTGGTCTGCATGGCCGTCGGCGCCGCTGGCGCTGGGGTGTGGGCTTCGTTTGATGTGTGCGCTGCCTCAAGGGCATTGGCGGAGTGAGCAGTGAAGTACATTTGTTTGCGGTGGGTGTGTGCGAATAGATTAGACCAGCGGTCGATGGAGGTGATGCGGGGGTGTTGGTAGGGCAGACCGTGTGCGTTGCAGTGGGGCAAGTGGGATGATGCGGCGAGGGTGGGATGGTGGCTGGGGTCATGTCAGGTCGGATGGTGGGCTGTGGTTGCTGGGGAGGTGCACATCAGCTGTGGCAAGTAGATGCAAGGAGCCAAGGCGATGGTGCCAGGTGATGGTTGACCAGGTGATGGTTGACCAAAGCTTGGAATGGGCTAGTGGAACGTGGACAGGGCACTTGCATGCGCAGAACAACGCAGGTGCTGCAATGGGGCAGCCTGCCCTTAGGACTGACTGCTGCACACATACATTGACAGGTGATGTACATCTCTAGGGCAGCCACAGCAGGTGCAATCTGCGACTGCTTTGGGGGGATGGGTAGGAATACTGCGATAGGTCACACTCGGGACAGGTGTGCATGGCGCTGCCTCAGGCAGAAACGGTTGGCACAAGTGCAGAGCAGCGCCTGCATGAGCTGAGAGATGGTGTTGTGAGGCGATGGCACTGGCGTGCACAGCAGCAGCGGGAAGACTCGGGGCAGAGAGCAAAAGGCACACCTGGGTCAAGTGTGCGAGCTGCGACACACTTCAAGGATAGCCATGCCATGGCATACTGAGCCAGAAACTGGACGGAGGTCATAAGAAGAGGTGCCGGGAATGGCTCGTTATCAAGGATGCCGTAGCGTTTGCCCAAAACCTTCTTGTTGTAGATGGACAGAGCGGTGGACATGGTGTACCACGTGAAGATGAGAAGCAAAGCATAGCCAGTTGATGCCTTAGGGACCTGCGGAACAAGGCAAGCTTGTCAGGAAGGAGCCTGGTAGGGGATCCTCCACCAGGCACACTGGGCCAAGGACTGTGTCTTTTCAAATGCAGCTGAGGGGACCTGCGAGAGGTTTCAGATGTGACAACCCACGCAGGGTAGAAGTTCCGCAAGCAAAAAGGCGTTGGCGTCTTTGAGATCACAGGGATCCTTCGAATAACGTCGGAGACTGTGCGCTATGGCGTACCTCATTACTAGCTGGAGTCCTCGAATGGACCGGCGAGGACGCGACGACATGATGCTTGGGGGATGTACGCCCGACGCCATTATTCGCGTTCCTCATCTGTGATACTGCAAAGCCTGTGGCCGGGGATTCAAGACATGGTCTTGTCCAAGGCCGATGCTGGTTCTATGCTCATGCCCAGCGTAGTGTGACGATTGGGAGACTGGAGTTACCTGCATCCGTCGTGCCACATCAAGATATCAAGATTTTAGCACGGACTGGATGAGGTACAATATAGCGTATTGCGTCGCACGCATTTTGCGCAATCCTTCCTTTGTCGTTCAACTCGACGTCCAGGCAACGCCAAATACTCGCACGAACTTTTGGCGAGCACCGCCCAAGTACCGTGTACAAGCAGGACAGATGTCATGATGTATCATGCTTACAATCGGCACGAATTAGATCGTGCCTGATCACTTAAAGCGGGGAACGCGTGCTACAGTCCTCTTCACTGTTGCCCGCTCGGCGGGAAGTTGCACGCCGGGAGTTGAAAGGTCACTAGTGTCAGCCACTACTATATAGTGCTCATCATCCAATGCTTTGACTATGATGTATGAACGCTGGCCACCTAGTACTCAGCTCCTCTGCACTGCATCAAAGAAAGACTTGCTAGACGACCACACAAAGCGTGCTTGACAGCCGAGAACAGCCTTGAACAATCTAGTTGCAACAGCAGAAGCCTTGATGCACGGCAAAGCTGACGAGCAGGCAGCGATTTCTGTCGCCTGCGCTGTGAACAACGCACCACGCCACGAAATATCGGGGCAGGCCACATGCGGGCGCAAAGCTGATGCTCCCGATCGCAGATTATGCAGCCCTGAAACTGCGCCGGAGCTAACGCACAATTCCAGCTTTGCCGTAGCAGCGTGCTCGGGGACGTGATCGCAGTGCAGCCTGCCGCTTTGCAATAGACTGGATCGACTGTCAGTGGCCATGTGCACGCCTCTTCATACTCACGCGACGCCATGACCGCATCCTATGATACGCCACAAACTATCTCATACCGTCGGCTCCGCGGTATCGAGCTGGATTGCTGCATGCTCCAGTACTCCAACCAGTGCAATCAGCACTGGGTGCCGCCAGCTGCGCCTCTCCAAAGCATCTAGCAGCCTTGTTGGCCTACCAAGCTCATCAAGAGGTCATGGAGGCATCGTTGTGCGGGGCATCACCACTCGGCCTCTGCCGGAACACGTTGAAGACCCAACAGGTGAGCTAGTCTGCATTGCTTTCAGAACTGGCCGTGCCACTGTGCACCGGTGCACAGCTGTGGCCAGGATATTCCATGCGCTTGATGTGCTGGTCGGCCGTTCTCTAAACGTGGATTCGTGTCACACGCATTGTTCAATGTACCAGGGTCACAGCGTGGGCGTGGTACTGTGTCAGCTGCCTTGGCCATGCCTCCTGGAAAGCAGGCGCCAGCCGTACTGCCAACACAGAAATCCGATCAATCGTCCTTCTGACGAGCGTTGTCCAGTAACGGGGTCGGCGTAGGGCAAGGGCCTGTGCTCGCAACAACCTTGACTCGATATTGTCCAGGCCTCTTCCAGTACGAGGTCAACAATGAAGCAATCATGGGCAAGACCCGCGAGATACGCAACGACCTCAAGCACCAAGCTGCAAAAGCCATTCATGACGCGCTCGCTCCGGCTCTGAAGGTGCCCGTGCCGGCTCTGCCAGCAGACGACACCTCCATCGATGCAGTGGCCTTCCAAGAAGCTCGGGCAGCAGCCATTGGCGCCACTGTCGCCCTCGCTCTCGCCGGAGACGGCCACGAGCTGCATCGAATCGCGGAACTCGCGCCAGCTCTCGGGCCTGCGGATGATGCACTGCTGGACATCTTGCAGCACATCACCACAATGCCAGCAGGGCCAGGCTTTGATGCCTTCATGCAGCTCCTGCAGCAGCGTGCTAATGTGCGGATTCAACCGACTCACTCCCACTCTAGTCTGTGATAAGTCTAGCTGTCGTGTGCAGCATCTGCTGGTCAACATGGCTGCTTGCCCATCTGATGTTCCCTGGCGTTTTCTACAGAACCTCATGTCGCCTCGAACCGCCTGGTCAGCTCTGCACATGCTGACTTGACAGGGCGACGCAGTGTGTCGTTGTGCCAACTCCGTGGACACCTGATAAACCTTTGGGCCGGTCATCGTCCATCTATTGCTTCCGTAGAGCCTGCGGAAGCCGCGCTCTGTGCATGTACAGCTCAGCTACAGAGTGCCA
>JALKAD010000175.1:310137-325235 GCA_024500015.1 Ulva compressa
TCTTGTGGCTGCACAGTGCGCTGCCTGGGCATTCTACTTTGTATGAGCGGATGGGGTAGCTGAGGACTTTCTTGCACTGCGGGCATTGTACAAATTAGACTGCTGCTAGTTGGCCGGGCTGCCATTGGGCTGTCGGGTGATCTTGGCTGATGTGCTGTTGCGCCGCGGAGCGAATTGGAGTCCTGGCGAGCACACTTGCAGGTTGGATGCGGACATCGTAGTCCGATGGCTGGTGTTGGTCGGGTCATCTAGTGTTGGGGGTGGATGGTGTGAGGTGAATGTGGCGAGTTGCTGGCATGATGATGGTTGCTGGGTGTGACGCCGCTGGGCTAGGGTTGTCAAATCTGTCTGCGGGGACAGTGAATACAAGCTATTGACCACTCTGTTCCTTGAGTGGGTCTTTGTGCATGTTTTCTAATGGCACTTTCCTAAGGTCCTTCTTGCCGTGCTGCGGGGTACACCTGGGCGTGACTACGTGCGTCGGAACACGCACAGAACAGCAGTCAGCTGTTGATACTATACTAATCATCGATATCATCAACTGGATTCGAGGCTCACATGCTACCTAGCAGATTCGCTGTATGTACTCTTACATCGAAGGGCTCCGATCCAGTGCACCAAGCAAATTTCCAACTAAACGCACATGCTAGCCAGCAGATGCGAGCCGGCCAGGCGATCACCTGGCACTCGTTGTGTGTATGTATGAATGATTACATCGCCGTATCCATGAGGACATTCACACCTCCGACAATCGGGACCGAGTTCACTCTCAACACTGCAGCTGTGGAAGCATCAGACTACACCGGGCGCTTGTATTGCTGGGGTAGGCATAAATATGGTGCGCGCACAAGTATACGTATGGGGTCCTCCTCACGGATCTGGATATGCTGGCCTCCGCTGATCACTGCCGTGGCGCACACGCGCGGCAGCTCGTGCGCGACCGTGCGACTGACGCCGCGACCTCTGCCTTGTGCATGACCCCCTGTCAACGGGATTCGCTTCCAATTTTCCTGCCGGAATCTCCCCTGACTACGTGGGCACCGCGGTGCGCGCCTCTATGCATAAGCGTGATGCATGGCTCCGCAGAGCGGCTGCCGAGTACGATCTCGCGGTCGCCCACATATGCATGTATGCCAGTCCGCGGTGACATCAGCGCACGTGTGTAGGCCGGCGCCACTGCCAGCACCGCTGCTGACGTGGGTGGTCCCACCACACTTCGCAAATCCGACATCCGGGCCGGAATCACCGCTTTGACACGGCAACAGCGCTTTTGGGGCCCCCGTCTCTGCTGTGGAGCTCAGGCCCCTCGCTGGCCGCCTCAGGAAACGTCCTCGCCCGCCCCCTGTCCTGCGCAATCCGCTCGCTTGGGGGCTTTGCCTCCCGAACTCTGGTATTGCGCCATACACGCGGTTCCCGGCGCCGTCCTGCGTTGTCTACCCCATTCTGTCACTACGTTCTTCCCACCTGACCGGCGATTACGCTGTGCAGTACGGCGATGCGCGCCGCCCCCATGCATGTCTCCTGTGTGAGGGCGAGGTGTATGAAGCGCATGCTGATTGTGTGTTGCTGATCCGCGTGAGCACAGGTGGCGCCATATCGAACATCTCCGTCTATTGTGCCCTTGTGTTTACCCCCCCGGGTTTGTCGTGGCGCTTTCTGTCTCCGGTCTGATCTCGTGCGCGCTGTGGCTGGCGACGTGGCTGCACGTGCCGTCGTCGATCGCGCTGTTCCAACTGCGCCCGAGTGTGATGGTGTTTTGACTGCGTGCACTGTTCCTTTCCTCCTTGACCCAGCGGCTGCCCTGCCTTCGTGTGTCGCCCAGGCCGCTCGTGGCCTCTGCTGTCGCCTTGTGGCCGCTTTCCTGGCTGGCACGGCTTCCCGGATGTCTGCCTTGTGTGCGTCTGCGCCCGGTGCTGCGCCACGTAGACCTGTGTGGCTGCCGCGTTGGGCCCGGCTGCGTGAATGGTCGTCTGAGTTGTGAGCATTGCTTGAGCCTGCGGGCGCCCTCTCTGCTGCCCCGTCTCATGTGTTTGCGTGTGCGGATCGTTCTTCCGCCCCTGTCCGCAGGGGTGTTGTGGTCGATGCCCGTTTGGGTTGCCATTGCCAGTGGGGGGGGGGGGGGTGGGGGGGGGGGGGGGGGGGCAATGGATGTAATACACCATAGCAGACTCCAATATAGCAGACTTACAAAAACACTATTCAGGAGGTTGGCATATGGTATGTATGGGACTGCGCGTCAACAGTGTAAACGCCATACAAACCGTCATACACATGTCATGGCTAAATGCTATACTGTATGGGCTTGAACCCTTCCATCAAGCTATCAACTACATGCTGTAAACTTGCAGATCGATTGCTGTCAACGACCATCAACACAGCATAGAGGTGTTGCCGGGCTGCCTCTCGCTCTCCGGTGGATGGTGCTTCAGCCTGAAGAAGCTAGCCATGAGCGAACTCGCCATGGCCAGATGCACCTGTGGCAGTATGAGTTGCCGGAACGAGGGACTCCACGCAACAAACATCCTCCGGCAACGCTCCTTGGACCTTCAAGCCCTGCCATACCCGCATGGCGGGGTTGCCGCCGTGCTGCGCGCTGCACGCTGTGGCCAGCAGGCCCTTAAGCTTCTCCATGTCAGGCTGCACCCGCATCTCCCCCAGCGCACACAGCAGGCTCCATGCATTGCCGGGGCTTCCGAGCGCGATGTGGGCGTCAATGGTGATGGAGATGGAGTCCGCATCGGGCCCAGGGCGCTTCAAGATCCTGTTGCACTGCTCCGCCCTACATACGTATACATTGTTCACGGCTTGAACTTCCCACAGTCGACATGCTGGGTCGCTCCGACTAGCATGTAAGTACAGTTGTGTGAAGCTCGTGATCGGCACTGCATCAAAGGGCAACAGACGGGGGCAACAGTGCCGCTATATCATGCATAGCTGTGTATGGAAAGCATTGGAACACACACATCAGTTCCACGTCTAATCTGGAGCTGTTTCGTTGGAGCTGTTCAAGCAGGTCGGCTCACAACCATGCTCTGCCGGCACTGGTGGCATGTTCATGATTGCGGCTGGTGGTGGAGGCGCCACCGGTGACGCTGGTTTCTTGCAGTGGAATTGGCAGTGGAGGTGACACTAGGTCTTGGCATGGAGGCAGTGAAGGGCATATGTCTCACCGCAAAGTGACGTTCATGATCGTTCATGATATACATTCAGCGGCCGAGGGCAAGGGGCGCACTGCGCCATAGCTCTGAGGAGTGTGCGTGCGCGCGTGGCCTGAGGGGGCGACGCGTCACGGTAAGCGTGTAGAACGGCGTTGCAGCACGCTGTGGCTACGGGGGAGCCCAGCAGGTGCAGCGGCGCTCTCGTTGACAGCGGCATCTCCTGTCCCTGCACATGCACCTGACATTGGCCGTGTCATGGCTCTGCAGTGCTACTTAGTAGCCCATCGGCCTGATTCCTGCCACGGCAGTGGCGCGTACATGAGAAACGTGACAGGCTCGGAAGGATGCTCCACACGTTGTACGGCAGTTGAGCGCAGATGACACGCGTGCAGGTGTGCTGTGCTGCGACTGCTGACCGTCACAGGAGCGGCCGTAACACTGTTGATCATGAGGGAGAGTGGGGGTGGGGGGGGGCTGTGATGAATCGTGGTTCGAGGTCGGCACGCAGCCATGCTGCGTCGTGCTGCCACGCTGCAACAAAGCAGGTTCCCCGCCTCAGGCATGACAGCGAGGATGAGCCGCACCAGGCATGGCAGCTTGGGTTTTGGGGCATCCATTTCTCCCTCCCCATCAGGACTGATGGTGGTAGGCCGGGCCAGAGGCGTGCCGTCCGTGTCGGAGGACGCCCCTTCGGCTGATCTGGGGCTCTGCTGTGTTGGCGAGTCTGCAGCAGCATATGCATGCGTGCCGATTGTAGCGTGCGATGCAGGCATCAGTAGATGCGTGCGTGCGGCGCGTTGACTGCGGCAGCTGGTGCGTCTGTGTAGTCGGACTTGCCTCGAGATATAGAGTTCAACCAGCGGCAGTATTGTTAACCCTAACGAGCAGGTCAAGGCAGTGTTGATGAGAGCAGAAAGCTGTTGCTGCAAAACATGCGCATGTTACGCAGAATCCCCGAAGGGCCACATGCAAGCACATACCGGAGCATGCATGCCACAGTCGCAGCGCAGGTACGAGCCCTCGCCGGCCTGTACAGGAGTCTGGCACAGCCCATCGAGCACGGCACAGCACGCACAGTATGGCACAGCACGCCCAGCACGGATTTGCATGCACAGGATGCACAGCATGGCTCAGAACACACAGCAGGGCACATCATGGCTCAGCACGCACAGCATGGCTCAGCACGCACAGCATGGCTCAGCACGCACAGCATGGCTCAGCACGCACAGCATGGATCAGCACGCACAGCATGGATCAGCACGCACAGCATGGCTCAGCACGCAAAGCATGGCTCAGCACCCACAGCTGACAGGGCAATCCAGCTCGCGTTTGAAAGCACGGGTTCACCCCTCCACTGCTGTACTTGTCTTGCAGGGGCAAATGTCATGATCTTGTTTGGCATGCGCGTATATCGCATGCGAGCGCAGCGCACCTTGACGAGAGAACGTGACCACAAGTGGCGCGACGCTGCAGTAGCTCAGGTTCAGCAGTTGGTGCGCAGCACGGTCCGAGGCGGGGTCACCGTCGTCCCCAAGCTCATGCACCATGTCGGCGAGGGTGTTGAAGGGGGAGACTGGCAGTGCGCACAGCAGCGCCGCCTCAGCCACCCGCCACTCGCCGGCCCGCTGCAGAGCGTGCAGCAGGGCATGGCATGCGCTGCCACCCACGTGGATCCGGCTCCGCTGCATCCAAGTGTAAACCTGCGGCACAAAGCACACGCGCGTTGGGATCCAGCCGCGCGTTTCACATCACGAGGAGGACGCAGTTGGATCAAGTCCGCATTTCCAAATGCAAGATGGCATGATCATCTCCTGTTCATGTTACAGCGGCACGACAGTGCCATAGCTTGCGCGTGCCTCCGTAGCAGTTCATGAACAGAACAGTGTGTTACACGGCGATTAACGCGAGAGCCCAGTAGCGAGGGCAATAGCAGGCAAGCACACGGCCAAGACCCCGCAAGCAGGCAGGCAGCAGCAACCAGCACCACGGTGTGTTACACAGCGATAGCTCTAGGACCCAGCAGCGCCAAGGCAACAGACACGCCAACATGCAAACAGACAGACAGAGCACCTCAAGCCCCAAGGCCACTCTCCGCACGAGTAAATGCCAGAACGATCTCGCGCCGGCACGAAAGCAAAGACACACACACACACACGCACAAACGCAACGCAGGAACCGAGCGCAGCACCACGCAGTACCACAGTGTGCTACACAGTGATAGATCTAGCACCCAGTTGTACCACAGTGTGCAAAGCGGAACTGTTGGCCGCTCGCTTAAGCAATTGCTTTTCAAGAGCCCAGCTCTCTGTTTGTTGTAACAACTAGTGAACACATTAGATGATCTCACCTGTCCAAACATTTGTTCTCGACAGGAGACTCGAGGAAAGAGGTGTCCCGGGCCTGGTCAATGGATCGAGCATCACATCATGCGCTAGCAGGCTTATCTGCGCAGTAAATATTAGAACAGCATAGAGATATGTGCACTCGGTACACCTACGTGATAAGCAGAGAGATGAGCAGAGATGCTCTGCAGGGTTGAGGAGAAAATGACTCACAAGCGACGGGGAATGCGGGGTAGACTTGCAAGCGAGATCGCCACACCTCCACGCTGCGGGCCCACTCTCTGCTCTCAGCCAGCGCCGTAACCAGTGCCGCAGCCGTGCTCGCGTCGGGCCAGAGGCTAAGCTGCTGCACATGCATGAACACGGCCCACGCCGCCGAAGCGTTGCCGGCGCGGCAGCAAGCGCGTAGCACAGCGTTTGTCAGCGGCTGCTCCGGCAGCTGCGGCAGCGCGAAGAGCGTATCGATGACAGCAATCAAGTCCACGCGGCTGTCGGGCGCAGCGTACCTGCTAAGCAACTGCTCTACCGCCGGCATGCCCAGCGTGCGCCTGCGTGCCAGGCTCTGCAGAGCTGCAGTTGCAGCTAAAACGTATGTCTCCGCGCCGAGCGCGCCTTCAATAACCGCTCCAATTCTGCAGGCCACTACCAGCTGTGCTGTCTGCTTCGCCTTGTTTGGTGGCCATGCATGTAACCATCGACGATGCATGCTGATGCTGGCTTATGCTGCGGGCTGTGGCTTGGCGCTCAGCACGCGCATAGCAGCGGCTGCGAAGAGGTGCACTGCTTCAAGCAGCACATAGCGTCAGTACATGCAGACCAGACCGCATCAAACACTTCTATGTAGCATACAATCTTCCGTGCTGTGCCAGTGCAAGGTGATGCAGAAGGGGCTGGAGGAGGGATGGGGTGCACACTCTTCTGCGTCTGCTGGCGGCAGCGGCAATCGGCGCTGTGGCAGCACCGCGGCTGGCGAGTAGTCGGACGGCTCGGCCTGCTTGATGCAGAGAGTGCTGGCGCGCTGTGTCATGTCGGCACGGCGCGCCTGCCTCATCTGCAGCTGCTGCAACTCATGGATTGCACCATCAAGATCCGCAGGCTGTGGGCGCGGTGCGCGGCGCGCAGTGTAGGGGTAGCCGTGAGTGCAGCCAGGCTGCGGTGGCGCCGCGCAAGGATCGCCGCCGTCAGCCGGGCGGCTGTCTGATTGCTGCTTGGCCTGCAGCAAACAGCATGGCCGCTCGTCGGTGGTGACCGGCAACTTGATGTTGGCACGTGACATACGTTACAGAGATGCTTTATAGCAAGTTAAAGTGGGGGTGGTGGCGGTGTGGTTTGTATGTACGCATGCACAGTTGCACTGGCAATCAGGTACTAAGGTAGCCCATATCAACTATTTTGATGCACGCAGGAACTCATCTGAGTTTGTGCATATGCAAACCTTCCTTGGATCCATGTATGGTTGCAGCAAGACAGACAGGCATCAGCTGCAGGGGCATCAGCTGCAGGGGCTCCGCGCCGGCGGAAGGGGCACCCGTTCGAGCTTCCGATGGTCGCATGTGATGCGCGTAGCTAGGCCTAGCTACAGACTACGGCCCGGATGCATCTGCATTGCGCGTTGTCGCGCGTCACACACACGAACACATGTGCACATGCAAGAGAGAATCAAGTATACACAGCATTTTGTATTGGGACCTGCGTGTGATCACGGTGGCGGCAGCTCTCAAGAGCGGCTCTGATCACAAAGAGGTCTAAGGCCAACGTATACGGCACGTTCGACAGATCTAGAACTCCAGCCTTTGCTTAGGAAGCCTAGGCCTAGGAGGCCTATCAGTATACTACGTAGGGAATCTCCTATGGCCAAGCTCTGCAGCTGCGAAGAGATTGATTGCCTCTAACTATAACTATGGCGTCCGGCGACTGCAGCTAGTACTACACTTGTCGTGCACACTTGTCGAACACGCCCGAAAACGGGCAGCCAACGTTAACCATGCGCACGACATCAAGATCACAGCATAGCACAGCCCGCACTTGTGCTAGACCTGCCATTTGTCCAGTGCCCAAGGCTGCGGTGGATTGATGACCGCAAATACTACTGTCAACGACTCCGGATCCCGTTCCTCAGGCCTGCACAAAATCAACCGGGTTTCAAAAGTCTACGCGAGAGTATGGCAGGTCGACGTCATGCGAGTCTGCTCGGATGCCGCCCAGGTCGCCGTGGGACGAACTTTCGTGCTACGGGCGTTGACCATGCATATGCTGTGCGTAGCTATAGGCCGGCTGCCCGATCCTGATTGCAATATCCACATTGAGATGTGCCGCACATCATGTGCGTGATCACCGCACAAACATGCCCGCATTATCCACGCAATGATCCGGGAAAAGAAATGTTTTCTTGCATTTTCTCCAATTCAAGCTGTATCGGGAGGCCTTGATTATAATTAGGCGGGGATGCTTATGGGCGTACCGCCTGGTAGCCAACCTTCACCGATGTGCTCGATACTGACGCGCTCAGGCTTTTGCTACTGCTCATATTCCAATCGTCATTTTCAATCATGCGAGGCGCAGGAGATCCAGGCCTTGCACACTGACCGGGCGGAAAGCTTGCCACCTAGCTATATATATACTATAGTGCACCAGCTGGTGCTTGCTTTGCGTCAACTCCACAGGAACGGAGGCTGAATACACCTAGAACGCTGGTCGGAACCGTTTAGTCGCCCAGAGCCGTAGAGAAAGGCTCCGCAAGATCCGCATGCGGATTATATTCTAGCAGCGGACATATATCGGCAAGAATATGCATGCTAGTGCCTTGACGCGTCCTGACGCATCGGATCCGGCTGGCGATGGAGTGCTCGTGCGCAAATGATGTTACATGGTGCATCTGATCCGGATCCGATGCATCGCCAGGTTTAGCTTTCAATCCCCAACAGGTATGTACGCAGATCGCCCGTAACGTTTTTAGCATGTACGAGGGTGACTGCGCACATGTAGCTAGTATTTGTGAAATATCACGAAAAACGTCGTGGTGAGTTTTGTGCGGGCCACGGACGCCGAATTCGTAAGCCAAATGGACGCAGTTCTTTGCAAGTGGCTGCAGCGTGCACGCGAGAATAGGTAAAGCATGATCTTGCAGTCACACAGTATCAAACAGTCCATTGGACCGGGCCCACCTATCTCTGTACTGTGACGTGCACGTGGAGCTCTCAAGGCGAAGAATCAAGGCGATTGCCTCGAGCGCTCCTCCAGCCTCGGACTGTCGACGTCACATGTGCACCCTCCTCTGTTGCCTGAGGCTGCTGGGTCCTAGATCTATCACTGTGTTACACATGTGCACCCCACCCCCACATCCCCCACCCCAATTGAAGTGTGAACTGTGCGCACATGTTACGCAGGCCCGAGTCCCCTTACCTTCGGTTGTCCTCTTCATGACCAGGCCTCTTCATGACCAGCATCCCATTCAATCCTGCTGACAGTACCGTACTGTCTAGTTGGGTCTGGCGTGATGCCCGATGTCCCCCCCCCCCTTAATATTATTATTATTTTTTCAAACAATACCCCTTAGCCACTGCCTGCAGCAACACGATTCTGCTGATTTACGGCATACATTGTGTGCATGGGCCCTCTGGACGTTGTGCGCACAGCCTTAACAGTACATTGTGCTGTGCTGTGCTGGCATCATTGTGTCACCTCACAGATCTCCTCAGCTCGCGGATATTGATGTTTCACGCTCAGCAGCCACTGTAAAGCCACTGTGGCAGTCATGCACGGCCCGCTCTGCGTGGCCTGGGCCATGCCCAAACACTAGCAGTACTGCTTAAGCAATGCGTAAGCCAATTGCTAAGCAACAACGCGGTCATGCACTCGCAGACAGGGCGGAATGCAGACAAGGCCGCATATTCAACATGTGCGTCACTGCGTGCATCAGCACCTCGAAAAGCGATAGAAGCAGTGGCGAGCGCATACGGCAGTACATGCAGGCGTGGCCTCAGGCTCGGCTGCAGCATGCATGCAGTGTTGCACGGAGCTCAAAACTGGGAGCCATGCAGCAACCCGGCAGCAAGGCCAACAGGAAGCAAGTCCTTGTGTGTGTTTGCTTTCGCGCCGGCGCTAGTTCGTTCTGGCATTTGCTCGTGCGGAGAGTGGCCTTGGTGGTTGAGGTGGTCTGTCTGTCTGTTTGTGTGTTGCCTGGTGTGATGCCTCGGCGCTGCTGGGTCCTAGATCTATCACTGCCAGTGTTCAACACACCTGAGCACATCATCACGCCCTGCGTGCCACACCCACACATGCAGGTCCAGGTCCTCGCCGCGGCTCCGCTACGCATGCGGCTGGCGGGCCGGGCGGTGGTGCCTGGCAACGCTGTCCCGTCGGACGTGCTGTAGGCGGCCGCTGGCCGCCTTGATGGGCCGGGGGCCGTGGTTGCGGCGGCGCAGGCTGGCCCCGCGCCTTGTAGTGCTGGCCCGCCCTGCCTCCGCGTGGGCTGGCGCGGGGGGAGCGCTGCGACGCCGCTCGTGCCCTGCGCGTCCCGCCCTCAGGCTCCTGCCGGGCAACCGGAGGGGGCGTGCTGGTACGCCCTGCTGTGTGGGGGCGTCAGCCCCCGAGCTCTCACAAGCGGTGATGGAGTGTTTGACTGGGGCCGGCTGTAGTTGGGGGGTCGGTGGCGGCCGGGTCTGCCGGGGTGGGCGGTAGTACGTAGTGTGGCGGGTGGTTGCTGTGTGAGGCTGTGGCGAGGGGTCGTGGTGGTGGGGTGCGGGAGTGTGCGTGTGTGTGGATGCGTGGGTGTGGTTGTGTCGGCTGTGTTGGATCGTTGTGGCTTTTCGCCCGAGCCAGTTGCTGCTTGTTGTTGTTGTCTGCTTTCGAGGGGGTTTTGGCTGTCTGATTTCCTGCTGTTGCCCTCGCTGCCGGGCTCTTGCGTTCATCTCCGTGTAACACCCACACATGCCGACCGGGTCCGGGTCACACCACACTCCAGCCCACAACCAAAGCAGCATCTGCGCCCTCCATTCACGGAAGCATGGAAGCCGGCTGTTCTGCTTCTGCCTCTGTATCATTGCCTGCCTCCACTCTCTGGTGCAAACAGCCCACTGGCACACTCTAGCGCCGTCACTGTGTAGCACACTCTAGCGTCAATGCATCCATCATGCACACATCCCTTCCAACGTAATGACCATCAACGCGCAAATTGCAGTGCCTGAGAACACGCATGCTAGCCGCAGCAACACCTGTAGGAGGTGGCGTGCGCACCACGGCCATGAGCAGAACTTAAAATTGAAAATTTGACATGGCAGCTGGATGACATGTGGTGATGCTGTATCACCTATCGAGAGCAGACCCATGATTGTTCTACCTATGGTCCCATGATTGTTCTGCCTATTCATCGCTCTGCTCGATTGTACATGCTTGTTCTGCCTGTGCACTTCAGACTTGCAAGTCTGAATTGTATGGGGTACCATGATACAGATCTGTCATGTAGATCAACAGATATGCCATGTGATAGATCTGAGCAGATCCGGAGTCCTGGTGCAGAGTCGATCAATTGATGAATCTGTTCCCACGTGGGTGAAGCTGATGTGAATACCTTGGCTGTTGCTGCTTGTGTTGCGCACGTGCCGACCGTGATATCATATCAAATGATGCGCAGGTCGAACTGTAGCTATGTGCGCGATACCATGCGCACGTGCCGGCCGTGATATGCGTAGGTCGAACTCTCTACACCTCTCCGTGTAACATCAGCGATGCGCGTTGGCAGGCTCGAGCTCGAGCCACGCTGCCCGTCAACGTCGTGCACGACTGTCAAGCACATCGATATCGCGCATGCGCTGCACTTATATGTCAAAGAGGAGTACGCAACTCGCGTCTGTTACTAAATCGGTCATAGGCGCTTCTACCCGTGAGTCGCATCGGGGCCTCGGAGCTTTGAAAGTTTACGCGAGGCCTTGTCCAGCACGCCCGCTAGCTGCAGTCTTGCTTGCAGAGCTCCGCGCGGATCCTCCGGAGGGACTTCTTCAGCTGCGCCTTCCTTGCCGCTACACCGGTACGCTTTTCTGTTAGAATTCCTGAATAAGCTTGCCTTGACGTCTTGCAGTGTTGCCTGCTGCGGTGTGACGGACTCGACTCGAACTCGAGCATCAACTAGCTATAGGTGTCAGCTCGAGCCATGGCAGACCTGTCTACCGATGGGAACAGGGTCCAAATGGACCCCGTCAATAGACCAGTCCGTGTATGCAAGAAGCAATGCTGAAGGTCCTTGCTGTTGATAAACTCACTGCCGCTCCGCGCGGGTTTTTGTTGACCTGAGCATGTGAAGCGTGAGCACTAGTACTGGGCTTGCCAAACGCTCTGCGAGCGACCGCGACGCCGCAGGGCCGCGTCAAACTTGTAGAAGAGGCAGTCCATATTATGCATATGTTGAAAAATGCATCAACCAAGTGCTACTACTGGATCATATCGGCACTCTGTGGTCTTCCCAGGCCTCGGCAGGTGCCAAACAGCCCTAGCCGGCCAGCGCTGCGTCCGCACGCATGCACCAGTTGATATCCCGGGCCCGAGTACTTCCTTGCGTTGTTTTTCCTCATCAGGTGCAACTAGAGCTACTCGACCTACACGCACGATAGGCGCCTGTAGTGCGCTGCACGCTGTCGAGCCTGCGCAAGCGACTCGGAGCGATCATGTGTTGCAGAGCTACAGTACTCTCGTCGGGGGGCGTGGATACTTGTCCTCCCAGATAGCTCTGAACAACATCTGATTGCATCGTAGCTTGCGGGATCTGGTGTGTTGACGTGGTGCCAGCTGCTTGCGACTTTCTGGTATTCACTCATGTCGCAAGCTTGCTATTCCACCGGTACCCAAGCGCGCACGAAGGCTTGCAATTGGGCGTGAGAGTGGTGGTGGTCGTGGGTGTGTGCTGGCGTGGGAGCGCGCTGGCGGGTGCACGTGGTGGTGCGTGGTTTTGGCTTTGGCGTGGTTGCCGCGGTTTTGCGGGTGTTCGGTTGTGCCGGTTAGTTGTGGCTGGGGAACCTGTGTAACTCTTCAAGGTGCAAGATGCATGTGAGTCTCGTGATGACGCGCCGAAATCCTGAGTATGTTGATGTTTGCCGCTACCGGCTTGCCGGGGTTGAATTGCCAGCTCGCTTGCTCGTCGTTGCCCTCATTGCTCATGTTGAGATTCTGGCACAGGAAAACCAGCAGGAACGTCCACAGTCCCTTCAAGGTGACGAGCTGCTCTGTCGTACCTATATGTGTTACACGGTGATAGATCTAGGACCCAGCAGCGCCGAGGCAACAGACCAGGCGACACGCAAAAAGACAGACAGCCCATCGCAAGTACCAAGGCTACTCTCCGCACGAGCAAATGCCAGAACGATTTCGTTCAAACTTGCGCTGTCATGAAAGCAAACACACACATGTGCATGCCGTACCTATATGCAATCTGCAATTTGCAGGAACCATGCAGTCCTGGCATTGCCATCACCTTGAAACCCCGATCGGGGACTGTATCCGTACAGTCATGCATGAATCAACCAGCCAGAAGGCTGTGGCCCGTCGGGCGGAACAGGGGGGTGGGTGGGGGAGGGGAGGGGGGAGAACGGGAATTGTGTGTGGGGGTGGCTCATGCATGTGGCAGGATAGAGGGGGGAACGTCTGCGATTTCGCGATTCCGGTTGGCATGGGGGCATCCGTGTGTGGCATGATTACTGTGAAGGGACACCGGTTGCGATGGGGTTGCACGGCACCTTTGGGATGGGCTCTATTGCGGAAGACGATGTGTGGCTTGGAACCACGTGGACTGCGACCTGTTATGATTCAGCGATTACATATTTTTGAAATCACTAGTGGGCATGCTAGATCCAGAATGGATCCACAGTCTGAGTGGAGCCGTCTCGGTAGACCAGACCAGTGCACACACTAATTGTGGTACACTGTACACATGTGATAGATCAATTAACCCTTCAGGTCCTCAGATCGATTGACCTTTCAGGTCCCTAGCATCGCGGGGAATAGAGCACGTAACAAGGGGGAAAAAAATCAAAGCTGCAAGGCCACCTAGGCCACCCTCATCTGGTGGTCACGAGCTGAATGGTGCGCAACCGAAACGGAAGCAGCCCCAAACACATCTCAAAGCGAGCGCAACATCGATATCGCTCGCGTTGCATCGATTTGGTGGTGCTGCTGCTACCGAGTGGCGTCGGTAATGCGGTTGTGGCGCAGTGGTGGTGCGAGGTTGCTTGTCGCGGATGGCATGGCTGTTGTGGCAAGCGCGCTTTGTGTTTAGCGCCATGTGCTCTTAAGCTTGCTAGACTAGTCTGCAATGCCTATTCTGTGTTGGACCCATGGAAGCAGTGAACAATGTTCACTGAACATGTACCACGGCATACCGGTTTATGGGAGCGAACATGTTGAGCCTGCGCTGGGTTCAGCCTTCGGTGGCAAAAGTACTGTTTAAACTCCATCTTTGGAGACTTTGACTAATCCATGATAGATTGTACATGTTCATGACGGTCAAAAACCTGTTTTGCGCCAAATTTAGGGCTGGGAGGAAGTCAGCCACACCAGCTGCAAGAAAACGAGTGCGAGTCTATATCCGTGAACAGTAGATTCTTTGAGAAGGTCAAGCTGTGCACATTGTGGCTGTGAACATCCCGGCAGGCTACGTGTTTGCCGAGCTCTACGCCGAATAGCAACGCAAAGTTCGCATGAGCCTCGCCAGCGTACGACTAGCATGTAAGCGGCTAATGATCAATTATCACGGAGCACTCGTGTAAACTGTGTCAACGTCGAGTGAGCCTCGGCTATCACACCGTCCCGGCGCCGTGAGATGCCATAGACGGCCGCGGCCCGTGCGATGGATGCGCGATGCGTTGTGTCTCCCATGGCGGGGCCTTGGGGTGCGAGGCCCAGTCACCTACGTCAGGCGGGCCTTATGTGGTGCGAGTCCCAGTCACCTACGTCAGGCGGGGCCTATGGGGTGCGAGGCCCAGTCACCTACGTCAGGCGGGGCCTGTGGGGTGCGAGTCCGAGGCACGTGTTACAAGTCTCCTCTGTGCAGCAAGTCTCCTCCGTGCAAGATTGCGTTGTGTCTCCCATGGGGCTTCGCATTGCACGGACCCGGCCCTCCGGGCAATGAAGCTAGTCCCCACAGTCTCCACCACACATCAAGACGCTTTGCTCGTGCGGAGAGTAGCCTTGGTACTTGCGATGGGCTGTCTGTCTTTTTGCGTGTTGCCTGGTCTGTTGCCTCGGCGCTGCTGGGTCCTAGATCTATCACTGTGTAACACGTCAAGACGCTGTGTGTGCGTGTGTGTGTTTGCTTTCGAGCCGGCGCTAGTTCGAACGAATTCGTTCTGGCATTTGCTCGTGCAGGTAGTGGCGTTGTTGCTTGCGGTGGCCTGTCTGCCTGTTTGCATGTTGCCTGTTCTGTTGCCTCGGCGCTGCTGGGTCCTAGATCTATCACTGTGTAACGCATCAATACGCTGATCTCACGTGCACTGCAGTTTGGCGTAGGTTGCACGGATCAGCGATTACGTTGACATCGCCGCAGGATGCATGCAGGTATACGCGAACGCATCTGCGCAGGCACGCGAGACCGGGTTGCCTCTTGATGACGTTC
>JALKAD010000175.1:325335-335945 GCA_024500015.1 Ulva compressa
GCTGTGGCTACGGGGGAGCCCAGCAGGTGCAGCGGCGCCCTCGTCGACAGCGGCATCTCCTGTCCCTGCACATGCACCTGAAATCGGCCGTGTCATGGGTCTGCAGTGCTACTTAGTAACCAACTGCCCTGCATCCTGCCAGTTGAGCGTACATAAGAAACGTGCCAGACTGGGAAGAATGGTTCACACGGCAGTTGAGCGCAGATGGCACGCGTGCAGGCGTGCTGTGCCGTGACTGCTAACTGTCAGAGGAGCGGCCGTAACACTGTTGATCATGAGGGAGAGTGGGGGTGTCGGGGGTGGGGGGGGGCTGCCGTCAAACGTGTTCCGACATTGGCTCGCAGCCATGCTGCGACGTGCTGCCATGCTGCGGCAAAGTGGGTCCCCCGCCACAGGCGTGACAGCGAGGATGAGCCGCACCAGCTTGGGTTTTGGGGCGTCCGTTTCTCCCTCGCCGTCAGGACCGAGGGTGGTGGGCGGGGCCAGAGGTGTGCCGTCCGTGTCGGAGGACGCCCCTTCGGCTGCTCTGGGGCTCTGCTGTATTGGCGAGTCTGCGGCAGCATGCTTGTCGATTGCAGCGTGCGGTGCCGGCATCAGTAGCTGCGTGCGTGTGGGGCGGTGACTACGGAGTGCGGGTAGCTGCTGCGTTTGTGTAGATGGACCTGCCTCGAGATCAAACCAGCGGAAGTGTTCTGAACCTAATGTGCAGGCCAAGGCAATGTGGATAAGAGTAGAAAGCCATGCTCCTATGTCACGCAGCATCCCCGCTGCGCCACATGCAAGCACATGACTCAGCATGCATGCCACATGTACAGTCGCAGCGCACGGGCACGAGACCTCCGCGTGCACAGGAGCCTGGCACATCGCATCGAGCATGGCACAGCATGAACGGCACGTCACAGCACACACAGCACGAAACAGCACACACAGCACGGCACATCATGCCTCAGCACCCACAGCTGACATGGCAGTCCAGCTCGAGTTCGAAAGCATGGGTTCACCCCTCCAATGCTGTCTTTCAGGGGGCAATGTCAAGATCTTGTTTGGCATGCTTCTTTATCGCATGTGAGCGCAGCGCACCTTCAGGAGAGAGCGTGACAACAAGTGGCGCAACGCTGCGGTAGCTCAGGTTCAGCAGTTGGTGCGCAGCACGGTCCGAGGCGGGGTCAACGTTGTTCTCAAGCTCGTGCAGCGTGTCGGCGAGGGTGTTGAAGGGGGAGACTGGCAGTGCGCACAGCAGCGCCGCCTCAGCCACTCGCCACTCGCCGACCCGCTGCAGAGCGCGCAGCAGGGCATGGCATGCCTCGCCATCCACATGGATCCGGCTCCTCTGCATCCGCGTATAGACCTGTGATGCACACATGCATGCATTTATCCAGCCGCAATCTCAATTTCTCGCGATTTTGCATGCGCCATGGAATGATCATCTCCTGTTGCAACAGTTCTTGCCACAGCCTGCATGTTCTTCTGTGACGGTTCATGAACAGAACAGGTTGCGATGCGACGCTGTTGGCCGCTCACTTGCTTCTCAAGAGTCCGGCCCACAAAGGCATGGGCCGCTGCCACCTGTCCGAACATTTGTTCTGGACAGGGGTTTCGAGGAAAGAGCTGTCCTGGACCTGATTCAATGGAAAGAGTATATGATCATGCGTCAGCGGGCCTCATTGCAGAGATTGGAAAGCAGAGGAACACATCCACTAGATGTACCACCAGCTGAGGGATGAGCAGAGCATCACAGCTGAGGTAAGGAAAAGGAGAATTCACATCAGATGGGGTATGCGATATTGACACACCTCCACACTGCTGGCCCACTCCCCACTGTCAGCCAGCGCCGTAACCAGTGCCGCAGCCGTGCCCGCGTCGGGCCAGATGCTGAGCTGCTGCACATGCATGAACACGGCCCACGCCGCCGAAGCGTTGCCGGCGCGGCAGCAAGCGCGTAGCGCAGCGTTCGTCAGCGGCTGCTCTGGCAGCTGCGGCAGCGCGAGGAGCGTGTCGACGACGGCGATCAAGTCCACGCGGCTGTCGGGTGCAGCGTACCTGTCGAGCAGCTGCTCTACCGCGAGCATGCCCAGCTTGCGCCTGCGTGCCAAGCTCTGCAAAGCTGCAGTTGCAGTTAACACGTATGTCTCTGCACCGAGCGCGCCTTCGATGACCGCTCCAATCCTGCAGGCCAAGACCAGCTGCAGTGTCTGCTTCGTCTTCCTTGGTGGCCATGCATGTAACCATTGACGATGCATGCTGATGCTGGCTTACGATGCATGCTGATGCTGGCTTACGCTGCATGCTGTGGCCTGGCGCTCAGCACGCGCCTAGCAGCGGCCGCGGAGAGGTGCATGATTCAAGCAACATATGCAAATCAGACCCCTCTACATAGTATACAACCTTCTGTGCTGTGCCAGTGCAAGGTGATGCAGAAGAGGGGCTGGAGGAGGGGTGGGGTGCACACTCTTCTGCGTCTGCTTGCGGCAGCGGCGCTCGGCGCAGTGGCAGCACTGCAGCTGGCGAGTAGTTGAATGGGTTTGACTGCTTGTTGCAGAGAGTGTTGGCGCGCTGCGCCACGTCGGCACGGCGCGCCCGCCGCATCTTCAGCTGCTGCAATGCATTGATTGCAGCATCAAGATCCGCAGACCGTGGGCGCGGCGCGCAGCTCGCAGTGTATGGGTACCTATGGGTGCGGCCATGCTGCTGCGGCGCCGCGGAACGATCGCCGTCAGCCGGGCGGCTGTCTGCTGGCTGCTTGGGCTGCAGGACACAGCATGGTTGCTTGTCAAGCAAAATGGTCGGCGTGGGTTGGGGGGAGGGGGAAGGGGGGGGCATTGCACTGGCACCGTCAAAGATGTAGAAAGTACGTTGAATTCTGCTGGCTACATAACTAACACAGCCCAACGTGACTAGTTTTGGCCGGTGACAAGGCTTGCTGCACTCAGCCTGCTATCTTCCATCACTGGATCGAGAACAACGCGAGCCTGGATCATGCAGTACCGACATGGCTTGCGGGTGCATACAATGCACGCAGCATGCATGCAAGGCTGCATGCACCACAGTAGAGACAAAACATGTGTTACACAGTGATAGATCTAGGACCCAGGAGCACCGAAGCAACAGACCAGGCAACACGCACACAGACAGACAGGCCACCTCAAGCACCAAGGCCACTCTCCGCACGAGCAAATGCCAGAACGAACTAGCGCCGGCACGAAAGCAAAGACACAAGACAAAACATGCAGTATACGTGGAGACAGTGGCACAGTGGCACGACACCAGTGGCACAGGCAGTGAGGTACACAGCTATAGCTAGCCAACATGACGCACACAGCTGCTCAGCTGAAGGTGTGCACACACTGTTTTCGTTTCGGCGCTCGTCCGGCGCATTTGCTCGTGGGTGTGGTGGGTGTGGTGGCCTTGCGATGGTTCATCGCGATTTGCCTGTTGACTGCTCTGTTGCCTCGGCGCTGCTGGGTCCTAGATCTATCACTGTGTAACATACTCCGCGAGAGGGTTGCATCACAGCTGACACGTGGCCGGTGCACGCATGACAGCAGGGTTTGTCATGTGATTACGAAGAATGGCAAGACAGCACATCCATCTTGTGAGTATACTATTGTCAGTGACAATTGATCCGTGGGATGCATTGTCAACACTGCATCTGCAACAGTGCACTCGAAATGTCACGTGATCATGAGCTCCTTGTGTCTGTCTGCCTTGCGGAGTATGTAGATTGAGCTATTTGCCACAGCCGCCATTGACAACTAGTACTCCGGCGAACCGGGACCCGGGACCCGGGTAACCAAACAGAACCTCCCGCCAGACGTGCACATCGAGGTCACAGCCCTTGTTCCCGTGATATGCCTGTGCGTGACAGGCGACGTTGGGCGCCGCTACGGCCCCCGCGCGGGTGGACAATTTGTTCGTGCTCCCGACGTCGACGCTCGCTTGTGGTGCGTGTGGCAGCTAGGTTGCTACAAACAAAGTTGCGGCTGCATCGGCGTTGCGCGCGGTAGCGAGCCACGCACACAGAAACATGTGACAGAGAGTATTAATTAAACTTCATGGAATGTATCGGGAGCATGGTCTGTCCACGCTGGCGGCGACTCGCGAGAGCGGCAGTGAAGAGGTTTTCGCGTCTACGAGACGTTCGACAAAACGTCAGCCTTTGCTCAGGAGGCCTATAGCTGGGGAACCTCGAGCTCCAAGGACGAGCTCCAAGGACGAGCTCCAAGGACAAGCCCTGCGAAGAGATGGATGCGCTCTAGCTAGGGCGTCTGGCAAGCACTAATACTGGTCCGACAAGATGTACCACTTGCAATTGCCGTACACGCGGGGAAGAGGACAGCCAACCATGCGCACGCCAGCAGAGTAGAGCCCGCACCTTCGGTACACCTGCCATTCGTCCAGTGCCGAAGGCTGCGGTAGAATGATGACCGCAAATGCCAACGACTCCCGTTCCTCAGGCCTGCACAGGAGCTAACCGTTAGACGCCGTTGAAGAGCCTACGCCAACCATACACAAGAGTGTATACTCTTATATATGCAGCTGACCAGTGGGATGTCTGCTCGGATGCCGCCAATGGCCTTATCGCCGGGGGACGGATTTTCGCGCTGCACGCCAGGCGTTGTCGTTGACCAGGCTATAGCTATTGCGCAGGCCTGCGGCCAGGTCCGCCTTTGATGTGCGTGATCACCGCACAACAGTGCCCGGCATTTTCCCTGCAACGATCCGGAAAGACAGACATAACTGAGCCGAATATGCATTTTCTTCAATTCGTAATGTACCAGGAGGTGAGGCAGGAAGGTGAGGCAGGACTGCGACAGCTGGGCAATATTCACGACACTAACGCGCGCGGCATCATGCGGCTGGTCATTTTCAGTTCACTAGGCGAGACATGCACGGCACTAGACACATCCGGGCTATGAAGTTCAACGCTTGTGGCTAGAGTAACTTTCACGTTCCATATCCATGGCAGCAACTGGTGCTTGTTTTGCGTCAAATGCACAGGAAAATCTGAAAGATTAAAGGCAGACCCGACGTGTACAGCGCACCTGGGACGCTGTTCGGAACCGTTTAGTCGCCCAGAGCCCTGAAGATGTGATCCGCCGGATCCGCATGCGGACTATATTCCATGCGTTAACCTCTCTTCAAGTTGGCAAGCATGTGCATGCTAGCTAGTCCCTTGACGACGCGTTCCTTGGGTCTGGGCAGCTGGCGATCGAGTGCGTACACGTTCCATATCCATCGTTGCATATCCATCGGATCCGGATCCTCGACAGGATCTGCTTGCAATATCTACCACATCTACGAAGATAACGTTTCGATTATTCACGAGGATGGCGGCGCACGCGTGGCCATACATTCTTGATATCGCGATATCATGACAAACGACAAGTGAGTTTTGGATCTGAGCTGGCCAAGGGCCTTAGGATTCGAATGGACGCAGATCTATGTACTATCAAAGAGGTAGTAGATACACTGGATGCTGGTGTGACGCGCCAGGTCCTCGTTGCGCATGTGGCTGGCAGGGAGGGCGCTGGTGCCTGGCCACACGGTCCCGTCGGACGTTTTGTAGGCGCCCACTGCAGGACGTTTTGTAGGCGCCCGCTGCCATGGCTGCTGCAACGGACCGGGGGCTGCGGCTGCTGCGGCGATGGCCGGCCCCACGTCTTTCCGTGCTGGCCCCCCCTATCTTCCCACGGGTGGCCGAGGGCTGCAGCGGGGTAGGCGATGCAGCGCTACGAGCGCGCATCTTGCCTCGCCCTTACAACCCTGCCGGGCCGCGGTCGGAAGGCTGGTACGCCCCGCCCTGAGGGGGGCCGTGTGCCCCCGGGCTCTCATGGGCGGGGTGCCCGCGGTGGAGTGCTCGGGCGGGGCTGGTTGCCAGTGTTGGCCAAAGACGCGTCTTCACAAATAAACCGTCTGGAAGACGCGACTTTCAGAGAATCGTCTGCAGACAGTGCAGACGATGACAAGGCCACCTGTGGACAGCACGTGGTACCGCTACTAGTAGCCACGGGCATTGACAGGCCCGCAGGCCCAGGTGCAGAGCTGTGTGTGCAGCAGCATAGCTCAGCGAGCACAAACACCATACAAATTACATATCACAACTAATATGGAATTCCGTGATTGCGATGTTTTAGCAGTACCGTTGTGCACAAGTTCGTCAAGTCGCGCACCCCTGTAGCCATTATTTTGCAATCGTCTTCAAGCAAGTGACCGCCTTTGAATACCGTCTTCGCACAAAACCGTCTGCAGACGAAAAGACGAATTGGTCAACAATGCTGGTTGCGGTGGTGGTGGTGCTGTGATGGGTATGGTGGTGGCCGAGCCTGCTGGGGGCGGACGGCGGTGCGGGGTGCGGACGGTCGCTGTGCGCGGCTTTGGCGTGGTGGACACGGTGGTGAGGTGTGTTACACGGAGATGAACGCAAGAGCCCGGCAGCGAGGGCAGCAGCAGGAAAGCAGACGACCGAAACCCCCGAAAGCAGACAGCAACAAGCAGCAACTGTCGCAGGCGAAAAGCCACAACGAACCGACACAGCCGACACAACCACAACCACGCATCCACACACACGCGCCCTCCCGCACCCCACCACCGCGGCACCCACGCCACAGCCACACACAGCAACCACCAGCCACACTACGTACTACCGCCCACCCTAGCAAACCCGGCCACCACCGACCCCCCAACAGCAGCACCACCACTACAGCCAGCCCCACTCGAGCACTCCACCAAGGGCACACACGCCCCGCGCAGGGCAGGGCGTACCAGCCCACCCGCGGCTGCTCGGCAGGGACCTCAGCTGCAGGGGCGCGAAGGGCGCGTGTGGCGTCGCATCGCACACCCGCGGGCTTCCGCGGGCTGCCGCGGGAAGGCAGGGGGGGCCGGCACGGAAAATACGTAGGGCCGGCCCGCGCCACAGCAACCGTGGCCCCCGGTCCATCACGGTGGCCAACGGCCGCCTACAGTACGGCTGACGGGACAGCGTGGCCAAGCACCACCGCCGGTGGTGAGGTGCGCCGCGGGGGAGTGCACGTGTGTGGCTGCGGGTGTGGTTGTGTCAGTTGTGCCAGTTCGTTAACGAACGTTGTGGCTTTTTGCCTGGGACTGTTGCTGCTTGTTGCTGCCTGCTTGCGGGGTTTTGGTGGTCTGCTTTCCTGCTGTTGCCCTCGCTGCCGGACTCTTGCATTTTTCTCCGTGTAACACCGCATGCTGCTGGTTACAGAACCAACACAGGCTACCGTGACTAGTTTCGGCCGGTGCCAAGGGCCTCATCAGACGGATCGTGTGTAGCTCAGCAGTTAACCGTGACGGCGATCACGAGCGTAGGGCCCCTGATGTAGTCTCGAGGGTGCAACTGTCTCAGCCCGCTGTTTTCCATCACTAGATTGAGAACAACATGAGTCTGGATAACGGGACCGGCGACATCCACGTGGCTTACAGGTGCAAGCAATGCACGCATGCAGGGCAGCATCTTATCCGGTGAAACATGCAGCAGCAGCTACACGAGTTTAATGTCCAGGCCTGTACATAATCGACAATACCACCTATGCATATGGCAGCTGTACCATAGTGGACGGTGCGCATTCAGAAACAACTTGAATCAGATATGTGGACAACGGCTTACAGCTCAGCTCAGGCTGTCCAGGGTGTAGGAAGAATCTAATGCATGTAGACATGTACAGCAGTGCCCAACCCACAGCTCAGACATGCGCCGAGGGTGCTGGAACAATTCGGAGCCAGCATATATAGCGCTATATATACAGCGACCTCAGCTTGGCACAATGTACACGATCTCCGGGCACACAGGCCAGCGAGAGCCAATAGTATGTACAAAGAACGAACAATGCGGAGAGGCAGGCGGAGGGGTGAACCCCAGACCCGGCCATCATGTGGCAGCTGCGAGAACTCGCAGATGTGCATCCCTACCCCGGTGGAGCCAGTCCTCAAGTAGGCGTGGTTGGAAGGCGAGGATGGCCCGCCGTGTGGCTGTGGCGCGTCACAGACATGAAGATCAACGGGACGCATCTCCCTGTAACATCCACGTAACATCCACGAAACATAGGCTACCTACCCCCTCAACTGCAACGTCGACATGGACTCTGCACTGCACAGCCCTTCTCTCAGCCCCCCCCCCCCCCCCCCCCCCCCCCCCCTACCCGATGACGGCTCGTACCACGGCGTTCGCGCCGTTGGCTGCGGCTGCGTTCCCTGGGGCAAGTGGCTTGGGGCCGCGGCGGTGGCTGTGGCGCGCGGCTGCGCACCCGTCTGTACTACTGTGATCGGATCGGCGACCGCCGGGTGAGGTGGGCCCAGTGCATGCTGCCTGTGTTTGGCGTGTGCGTGGACTGCGCGACGCTGCGCTCGCTTCCTGCGCTACATGCGTGTGTGTGTTTGCTTTCGTGCCGGCGCTAGTTCGAACGAATTCGTTCTGGCATTTGCGCGTGCGGAGAGTAGCCTTGGTGCTTGCGGTGGCCTGTCTGTCTGGCTGCGTGTTGCCTGGTCTGTTGCCTCGGCGCTGCTGGGTCCTAGATCTATCACTGTGTAACAAAACCGCTTCAACCATGCTAAAGCCTCACACAGCGACCGTCCGCACCCCGCAACGCCGTCCGCCACCAGCAGGCTCCACCATTCTGATACCCGCACCAGCTGGTGTGGGGAGCCGCACTGCGGGCGGGCTGCAGAGGCGGGCAGCATGCACGCCCACGGGCGGGCGGCCCATAGGTGGCTGGGCGCATAGGAGGGTGCGGCCGGGGTGCATAGCAGAGGTCTCTACTCTGGTGCAGGCGCAGTTGCCCCGCGCTCTGGCGATGCTGTATCGGGGAGTGAGCGTCACCGGCTGGTCTGTGTGATCCTGCTGGGTGGGAGCAGGAGTGAAGTCGGGGTGTTACGTCAGGAGCAGCACCTCGCGTGCAGCAGTGGCCATGGACTCTTCGGAGGGGTGGACTTCAGAGGGGGTGGGCTGCAGCTGGATGGAGAGATCAGCAGCCGGGTGCGCTGCTATAGGCAAGGCATTAGCTATTCCTTGCCTATAGGTACCTGCGGTGCAGAAAGTTGCAGCAGCGGTCAGCGTGCACCGGTGCCGCTGCAGGCAGCTGGGCTGAAGCAGGCCGCCGAGGCGGTGCAGCTGCACAGCCATAGGCGTCACGGCTGCAGGTGACTGCAGAGGTGGTCTGTGTGCATGCCCTGAAGTGGCAGTAGGCCAACTTTGCGTGAGTGGGACGGTCTAAGAGCGCCTTACGCAGCCAGGAGTAGAGGACCTCATGTTGGCTGGTTTGCCGGCATGCGTGGGCTCGTAGATCAGGGCTTGAGGATCCTGCCTGCCATGTGCCGCGGTTGTGGGGCACGGGAGTGCGTGTGTGTGTGTGGATGCGTGGGTGTGGTTGTGTCAGCTGTGTCGGATCGTTGTGGCTTTTCGCCTGAGACAGTTCCTCCTTGTTGCTGTCTGCTTTCGCGGGGTTTGGTCGCCTGCTTTCCTGCTGTTGCCCTCGCTGCCGGGCTCTTGCGTTCATCTCCGTGCAACACCGTCCTCGCTGGCGTCGCTCGCTCGCTAGCATAGCAGCAGTATAGCAGCACTAACCACGTCCCGTTTTCTGCACGCGCGCGCAAACGGGATTCCCGTTCATTTCCTCAATCATTCGTCGGGCTTGCCCGGCGAGTTTCAGCTGCCCCCACCAGGAATCTCGGCCAGCCGCTTCGCGGCTGGCTGGGATTTTGGTGTTTTCAGCTTTGTTGACCGGGAATCCCGACGGGATGTAGAGGCCTGCCGACGGACGTCTCTCTGCAGCAGCGGAGACGAGACGGTAGCTATAGCATGCCGTAGCATTAAACAAAAACAGCAATGATGTCAAGAAGGACTTGGAACGGAAGGAACTGGTCTCGCAGGTTTGAGAGGATATGCGACAGGTACATAGATACACGCGCGCGCTAATACTATCAAGGGGATATATACATGCATTTATATGCATGCATTTATATGCACTGCCCTCCATGTAAGCCCTCGATTTATATGCATGTGTCCGGTATTCATATGTCCTGATCATGAACCCACGATTGAGCTCGTACTAGCTGACCATTCGTACATGCAACAGGTTTTCGACAGACGGAAGGCTTCTGAGGATGGCGTCGGGGGGGAAATGTTCGAGTTTCCGACGAATTCGAAGCGTCACTGCAGGCTTTACAGAGACATTGCAGCTGTACAGCCGCGGAATACGAGTAGCCTCACGCGCGTGATCACGGCAGTCTTGCCATGACTAAAAGACATCTTTCGGTTCAATCCGTCGAGTCTTGGTCGAGATCTACTACAGAATGTACACCCACACACCACTGTGTTACATGGAGATGAAACCAAGAGCCCGGAAGCGATCGCGAGGGCAACAGCAGGAAAGCAGAAGGCCAAAACCCCCCCGACGGCGGACAGCAACGAGCAGCAACTGCCTCAGGCGAAAAGTCGAAACGAACCGACACAACCGACACAACCACACCCACGCATCCATGGCCAGCAGCCGCCGCGGCCGGCGAGGCCGACGCCATGGAAATCGACGTCCCCGGCGAGGCGGCCATCGGCCACAGTCGCGCGCGGGAGCTCAGCGCGGCGGCTGCCTCCGCCGCCGCCG
>JALKAD010000175.1:336045-372547 GCA_024500015.1 Ulva compressa
CCCACGATTGAGCTCGTACTAGCTGACCATTCGTACATGCAACAGGTTTTCGACAGACGGAAGGCTTCTGAGGATGGCGTCGGGGGGGAAATGTTCGAGTTTCCGACGAATTCGAAGCGTCACTGCAGGCTTTACAGAGACATTGCAGCTGTACAGCCGCGGAATACGAGTAGCCTCACGCGCGTGATCACGGCAGTCTTGCCATGACTAAAAGACATCTTTCGGTTCAATCCGTCGAGTCTTGGTCGAGATCTACTACAGAATGTACACCCACACACCACTGTGTTACATGGAGATGAAACCAAGAGCCCGGAAGCGATCGCGAGGGCAACAGCAGGAAAGCAGAAGGCCAAAACCCCCCCGACGGCGGACAGCAACGAGCAGCAACTGCCTCAGGCGAAAAGTCGAAACGAACCGACACAACCGACACAACCACACCCACGCATCCATGGCCAGCAGCCGCCGCGGCCGGCGAGGCCGACGCCATGGACATCGACGTCCCCGGCGAGGCGGCCATCGGCCACAGTGGCGCGCGGGAGCTCAGCACGGCCGCTGCCGCCGCCGCCGCCGTGGACGTGAAGGCGGCCGTCCCGGCAGGCGAGTGCATGGTGCGGTGTGAGCACCTGCCGCAGGTGGGCCCGGCGGCCACTGCTCCGCCGCAGTGCCTGCCCGAGGGTCGCCGGGGCCGCGCGGCTGCGGCTTGCGCCCGGCCGCTTACCCCCCGCCCGCAGCGCGACCCAGAACGGGGCGATCTGCTTGTGATGTTGCCCTGCGACACTACCGTGGCCGATGTGTGCGTGACCTGTCCGAGGCCCCCTCCCGGGCCATCGCCGCGCCACAACACGCCGGGCGCTGCCGCCCAGCTGATGGACGACAGGAAGCGCGACAAGTACGGCCGCTCCGGCACGGGCGCGTGCCGCTTTGTGTCCCTGTCGCATGAGACGTTTGGCCGGGTGGGCACGGGTGCGTTCGCCTTCCTGAACAAGATCGCTGACTTCGCTGCGGCTTCAGGGGCCGTGTCTAGGCGAACGTTCTTGCAGAATGCCATGTGCGAACTCTCCACCACTCTGTGCCGTGGTGTGACGCGCCAGGTCCTCGCAGCGGCTCCGCTGCGCATGCGGCTGGCGGGCCGGGCGGTGGTGCCTGGCCACGCTGTCCCGTCGGACGTGCTGTAGGTGGCCACTGGCCGCCTTGATGGACCGGGGGCCGCGGTTGCAGCGGCGTGGGCCGGCCCCGCGTTCTGTCGTGCTGGCCCGCCCTGCCTTCCCGTGGGCTGCCGCGGGGGGAGCGATGCGGCGCCGCCAGTGCCCCTCGCGCCCTGCCCTCCGGGCCCTGCCGGGCAGCCGGAGGGGGAGGGCTGGTGTGCCCCGCGCTGTGGGGGGCGTAATCCCCGGGGCCCGGGCTCTCATGGGCGGGGGGCCCGTGGTGGAGTGCTCGAGTGGGGCCGGCTGTAGAGGGGGTGCTGCTGTTATTGGGGGGTCGGTGGTGGCCGGGTTTGCTGGGGTGGACGGTAGTATTCAGTGTGGCTGGTGGTTGCTGTGTGCGGCTGTGGTGTGCGTGCCGTGGTGATGGGGTGCGGGAGTGCGCGTGTGTGTGGGTGCGTGGGTGTCACACGGTGTACCACACACACACACACACAGGGGCGAGACGCTGCGGGTAGGGACACAGATGTGGGCAACGATGCAACAGAGGGTGCTGGGCACAGGGATTCGGGCCAGGAGGGGGAGGGTGAGCCGCAGCGCGGGGAAGATGCACAGGCAGATGAGCTGGATGATGCCGTGCCGGCCTCAGGTGTGGTGCCAGAGACGGACAAAATCGGGGATATCTTGTATGTTCCGCCCAGCGGTAAGCTCCGCATTGCGGATGTGTCTGTGACTGATTCTGTGGCGCAGACATTTCGTAGAGCGGCAGCCCGTGGGGATGGCTCTGCGGCAGCAGTGCGCGATACGCACAAGCTCAAGGCAGCTGCTTATCGTCGCTATAATCCGCATGCGTACGACTTTGTTGCGTTGTCGCATGAGACATTCGGCAGGTTGAGCAAGGGTGCACTGTCGCATGTGAAGTATCTGGCTGATATTGCTGTCAAGTGTGATATACGGGATCGGGGGCAGTACATCAACAATGTGAAAAGGGAACGGAGTGTGTTACACGGAGATGAACGCAAGAGCCCGGCAGCGAGGGCACCTGCAGGAAAGCAGACTCGTCCAAAACCTCCTGAAAGCAAGGGAACTGAGTGTAGGTTTGTGTAGAGGCAACGCGCTGTTGTTCAGGATGGGCTTGCAGGTCATGACTGGTGTGTCTGGAAAGGCAGCCGTGGCGGGCAGAGTCCGCCCGGTTGCTGAGTTGTGAGGTAGTGCGTCGGATGTGCCACTGGCATGACTAGCGCATAACGCCACTCTGTAACCACACACGCCACAGCCACCAGTGCGGCTCAAAGCCACCTGGCCCAGGGGCCACTGCCGCAGTCGCCGTGGTATGAGCCGTGTCCGAATCTGCGTCGTCACCGATGGGCTTTTGTGTGGTGTTGCTTGCTGCCGGCCACCTGCTGGGATTCTGTTGCTTGCTTACAGTTGTTACCCTGGCTGTCAGGCTCCTGTATCGATCTCTGTGTAACACAGCGTGTGTTACACACGCGCAGCATGGGGGTGCTGCTGTAGTGACTTTCGTTGGCTAAGTAAAGCGTGATGGCTGAGCGGGCCTATTCCAGCCTACCCCCTGCTTCATATGGACTTTTGTGTGTCCCTTCGAGACCGTCCCGTTGTTGTTGTCCGGGCCTGTACGTAGGGGTGCTGTGACCGATGCCCGACTAGGTTTCGCGCGCCGGCCACTAGCTCGTATTTCTGGTGCTTAAGTGTACATCATGATGTGGGCTCACATGATGAGCGAACCCTTTTTACAGACGTATCCGATCCGTCCCCCCTTTGCATGTCAAACGTGGAACTTGAGCTATTCGAGGCCTTGGGAGGTAGAATGTGCACATCGATGAGGTGCCTGCCGCGAAAGGCGCCTTTTGTTGAAGTTGTCGCCACAGCGGACTTTCGAAAGCACAAAGTGTTAGGTAAATCATCACCTCCCTTGGAAGGGGCGCCGGCCGGGCCCCTGCCCGTTGCCCTCAAGCCGCCGCTTTGCCGCCGCTTTTTAAACCCAGTTGAACCAGCGCTCAACAGTGCTGACGCCGTTGAGATGACCCGCACACGTACAGTGTGCAATGCAATGCGCGTTCCGTGTCTCACATGCCGCCTGGCCTCTGACACCCTGATGGAGAAGAGATATCTCTTCTATCGATGGCGCAGCGCAGCGCATGCACATGCACATGCACACGCGCACGTGTGCACATGCATGCAGTATCTGATGGCCAGGCCTAGTGGTCCCGGAGTTGGCAGCTGGGTCTGCATGCATTCCATTCAGAAGTTCTAGCAACTCTATGAGGCCTCGACGAAATGGCGACGCGGTTGCTTACTGCTTGTACTGTGGCCGGCGTCAAAACCGGCCGTCGCACGGCGGTCGCCATGCCATGACTTGCAAGGGTCGTGTGATGGTATCATATGCTGCGTGCTGCTGGGGCTGCTTGCACATGAGCTCGTGCCAGCCCAAGTGGGAGGAGCTGTATGGGGCAGCTTGAACGTGGTGTGGCAGTGTACATGTGTTACACAGTGATAGATCTAGGACCCAGCAGCGCCGAGGCAACAGACCAGTCAACATGCAAACAGACAAACCATCACATGCCCCAAGGCCACTCTCCGTACGAGCAAATTCCAGACCGGACCAGCGCCGGCACGAAAGCAAACACACACACACACACAAAACACAGGAAGCGAGCGCAGCACCAAGCAATATCATACAGTCCACGCGCACGCAGAACACAGTCAGCATGCACCAGGCCCACCAGCGGGCGGAGCTTCAGTGTACATGTGTTACACAGTGACAGATCTTGCGCCCTGCAACAACCCCCCCCCCCCCCCCCCCCCGCCCGTCCCTCCTCCTCCCTCCCTCTTCCCTCCTGCCCGCGCACCTCCGCCATTTCTCCCCTGCCCCCCTTCCCGGACACCGCTGGTCAGTGTTCGACAAATACGCGTATTCCCGAAAAAAACGTACTCAATACGCGTATTTTAAGAAATCGTATGGAATACGTAAATACGATCGACCTGCCAAAACTGTTGATGCTGCTGTGTGTTCAAGCCAGCCACACGCAAAACAGTCATCGCTGAGCGCTCGCGCGAGGATGAATGGCGCGCCCTTATGTAAACAATCGTGACACTCATGGCAGTGGTTCATACAGTCCGCGTTTCGTACAGTCCGCAGTGCTGACTGTGCACTCTAGACTCCGCGCGCACCCCGCACGTGCACCTGACACCCCACCCTCCCCTCCCCCGTTTATTCGAGTCGTATTCCCAAAATACATCGTATTCAATACGCGTATTTTAAGGATTCGTATTGAATACGAATTACGAAATGTCAAACACTGCCGCTGGTACAGCCGGGCTGGCTGTGGCTGCAGCCCCTGGGACCGGTGCCTCGCGGTCTCGGAGATGGCCGTAGCGCACAGCTGCGCGCCCGTGGAGACTGCTAGTGTGGAGTCGGCGCCCGCCAGTGGGCCCTGAGCATGCTGACTGTGTTTGGTGTGCGCATGGACTGTGTGGTACTGCGCGGTGCTGCGCTCGGTTCCTGCGTTGTTTGTGTGTGTGTGTGCATGCACATGTGTGTGTTTGCTTTCATGCCGGCACAAGTTTGAACGAATTTGTTCTGGCATGTGCTCGTGCGGAGAGTAGCCTTGGTGCTTGCGGTGGCCTGTCTGTCTGTTTGCGTGTTGCCTGGTCTGTTGCCTCGGCGCTGCTGTAACACACAGTGACAGATCTAGGACCCAGCAGTGTACATGCGGGCGTGTTGGAGTGTGGTGTGGCTGAGGTGGCGTGCACCTGCACATCGTTTGGCGTGGCTGAGTTCCGCGGATCAGCGGAACATGCAGTGACCTTGATCTGTCTCGAAGCAGATCCAGGTGCGACACATGATTTCATGTTCAACATCCCCGACCGGATACATTATCACCTAGAGTAACTAAAAATATACTGCCACCATGTTCACTTTAAAGCCAGCAGGCCGGTCCAAGTCCAACAAACTAGCATATGCATTGCCTTCTAGCACAAAGGCGGATCCTAGGATTGTAGATCATGTAGCACACTGTGAAGGCGGCTCCGCTGCGCATGCGGCTGGCGGACGGGGCGGTGGTGCCTGGCCACGCTGTCCCGTCGGACGTGCTGTAGGTGGCCGGTGGCCGCCTTGATGGGCCGGGGGCCGCGGTTGCAGCGGCGCAGGCTGGCCCCGCGTCTTGTCGTGCTGGCCCGCCCTGCCTTCCCGTGGGCTGCCGCGGGGAGAGCGATGCGACGCCGCCAGTGCCCTGCGCGTCCCGCCCTTAGGCCCCTGCCGGGCAGTCGGAGGGGGTGGGCTGGTACGCCCTGCTGTGTTGGGGGCGTCAGCCCCCGGGCTCTCATGGGCGGTGGGCCCGCGACGGAGTGCTCGATTGGGGCCGGCTATAGTGGGGGTGCTACTGTTGGGGGGGGGGTCAGTGGTGGCCGGGTTTGCTGGGGTGGGCGGTAGTACGTAGTGTGGCCGGTGGTTGCTGTGTGCGGCTGTGGCGAGGGGGTCGTGGCGGTGGGGTGCGGGAGTGTGCGTGTGTGTGGATGCGTGGGTGTGGTTGTGTCGGCTGTGTAGGTTCGTTGTGGCTTTTCACCCGGGACAGTTGCTGCTTGTTACTGTTGTCTGCTGTCGAGGGGGTTTTGGCTGTCTGCTTTCCTGCTGTTGCCCTCGCTGCCGGGCTCTTGCGTTCATCTCCGTGTAACACTGTGAAGTGCGCAGCGCAGTACACTGCAACATATGCATGCGTTCCGGTCATGGAGCACCGTACACTAATGCATCGGTGTGCAAGGACAATACAACCCTTATGACAAACAAGTCTTACAAAGCTGCCACTACCAGATGGCTATCGCTGTCAACCTGGTGACAGTTATAAGCACTTCACACAACATCCAATCGGGCATCACACCGAACCCAAACTAGAATCGGCCATATCACCCCTGCGGACAGGCGCTGCAGCCTGGAACCCCTTCCCCGAACAGTCGCATGGACGCTAGTCATGAAATGCATGACACACATGCATGTGTGCAGTAGGTGGCGACGACGCCTGCGGCTCTCGTGATGTCACAATCACCGAGTCACGCCAGCGTCCATGCCCTGTAGTATGCAGTGAAACCAGAAATAAAGGCACTAGTACATTCTTTGGCAAGAATGCATGCAGGCCGCCCAGCCATGGCTATGCGTAGGGGTCTGGCATGCGGCCACCTGCGGCCCTGCCAGCCCTTTGCAATCGCAATGGCATGGAGGCCGGTGCTGAACAAATTTTCACTTCGGAGTGGTACGATATCCACTTCAGAGTATACACATGCTGCGCCCCCCATGGACATATATCTACTTATCGCAGTCGTCTGGCTGGCGGACTTCACAGTCCGCTCCAAGCGTTGCGCGGCTGTGGCAATCGACCACAGCCCCGCAACGCTGCCGTCTAGCCTTCCGCCAGCCAGCTCCACTGCATCTTGTTTCATCACTCGGCGCTCCGTACATGCGAATTCTCTCTACTTCATTCAGACAGAACCTCCGCCTGTCCAGCCTCGCAATGATGCATTCCAGCTGCTGTGCACTAGCACTGTGCTGTGCTCAGCATGGGCAAGGCGGGTGCGCTGCGCTGCTGCGGATGTATGGCAGCGGAAACCCTGACCCACGTTGGTATTGCGCATTAATTGGTGCACAATGGCATCGAGCCGCAGCAGAGTTGATGCAGATCGTCACATCAGATTGCTGACCTGACGAATGCTCGACCATCTGGTGCTGCTCCACCTTCATGCGCAGTAGCGCAGGTGGGGGCCGCTTGGGGGCCGGAGCGCACAGCTCCAGCCGTGAGTGGCGCACCCTGCATGAACCGATCTGGAATCGGCGCTTGCACACCAGCATGCATCTTTGGTGGTTGCCGGCACAGCGATGCGATTGTGCGATGGCATGCACATGGTTTATCTCAGGTGGATGATCATGGCGAGGATTTGTGCTCCGGCGTTGTCAGGGGTTGCGGTGACGCGTGCAAATGCCAATTAGCTCGCGGAGGACAGCATTGTGGGCAGTGTTGACCAAATATGCGACTTATTCAGCAAGAAAAAGGCAGAAGCACTTGCATGTGAGGCTGAGGACACCGCTGTGGGCAAACAAAGGTGTGTGTTACCCTGTGATAGATGAAGGCCTCAGCAGCGCCGAGCTCAGCTGGGAACAAAGCAGGGAACCAAACAGGCAAAGAATCACAAGCAGCACGGCCGGTCGTCATCGATCCGTACAAGCATGATCCACACCCGCCGCTAACGGAAGCAGCAGCAGCTCACACACATTCAAAGAGGTGTGTGTAGCTACTAGTACATATAGGCACACACCAAGCTGGCCAAGGGATCCAGGCGCTAGAAGTGCACCAGCATGTCGGCCGGCGGCGGCGCAGTTGCTGCGAGGCAGGCACCACTGCTGCCACCGCGGCGCATTGCAGCTGGCACGCAGCATTGGCAGCCGCGCATCTTCATGTGCTCGCAGCACAGCGCGGCCATCGCGTCGCTGACGGTGACCCCGGAAGCTTCCAGGCTCTGCATGGCGTCCGCGGGCACACAGTCGTCGCTCGTTGTGGCCAGCACGCTCAGCATGAGGCTGGCCTCGCGCGAGATGAATGCAGCAGCAGTCGCAGGCATGTGCCACTGCCAGTCCGAGTCAGCAGCAGAGTTGAGCAGCAGAGATTCAGCTGCTGGCTCTGTGCCACCTGCAAGATGGGTTTGCTTGTTTGTTTGTTTGCTTGTTGATCCTGTGCATCAGACCCCGTGCATCAGACCCCGTGCATCAGAATGTCACCGTGTTTCAAAGTTGTACGTCCGGAAGCTGGAGGACGTGCATGTCACGTTCAGATCACTACGAAGTTCAACAATGCTTCCATCTGACATCGGGCGGTATAGCATATACTATATAGTATGGAGCTTCGAGTCTTAGATTAGGGCACTGTGGTGCAGGTTTCCGCTATGGCATTGCATTCGGATGTACGTCGCAGGGGGTGGTGCACCACCCCTGCGACGTGGTAATGCATGGGTAGGGATGCGGCATGCATGCAGCGTATGTGCTCAGGCAGAGGGACGGCGCACTTGTGGACGCCTTTGCGGCAGCACTAATAAACATGATGCAACAGACGCCTGTCGGCGTGACCGCCTCAGACTTGAACATGCTCCACCACCGCAGCGCTGCATCCGCCTCCACCGCCACCGTGGTGCGTGCTGTGGCCGCACGGGGCACAGGCCCTGCGAGCGTGCGCCGGAGCGGCGCATGCACTTGCGGCACGCTCAGCGCGAGGCGGTCTGATGTCGGCAACGCCGGCTTGACCGCCATGCTGCGTGCGGCGGGCTGCGACATGCTCAGGTGCATGCCAAATCCCACCGCTGTGACGCTGGTAGCGGCGGGGCGCAGCTTCCGCCCGCTGCTGACAGCGGGGTTTCTGTCGGCGCCGCGCACAGGAGCCCCTGCTACGGTGTTCTCGTCAGTGGCCGCCTGAGCCTCGTGGATGTTGGTGAGCTGCGATGTTCTAGCTGCTGAGTCAGCGCAGCGTGACACGAGCCTTGCCGCCATGACCTGCCCTGCTTGCGAATCATCTGCATGTGCTTGGCGATCTCAGCAGCAGCTGTGCTTCTGCAACTGTTACACAGAGATGGAACGGCTGAGATAGATAACAGAGATGGATGGACTGAGATGCATGACAGAGATGGATAGACTGAGATGGGTCAAGGCCCCAGCAGCGCCGAGGGAAGGAAGCAGGTATGAATCACATCAGGTAACAAAACACCTTTCGCAAGCAGCTCGTGCACGCCACATGCTGCTACGAACTACACTCGGAGACAGGACCGCAACTTGAAGGGAAGCCACCGGCAGAACGCACACACAGCGCTCTGACCCAGCGCAGCAGGGCTGTGGCTCAAGTGCGCTGTAAAATGCACGTCACACGGCATGTAGCGTGCCCTAGTGTGGGCTTCATGGTCAACAATGCAAGCCTTTACGATGTTGCTGGCGGGAGACCTGCCCTGCTGGTACCGGTCGGCGATGCAGACGGGCTAGTTCTTTGACAGAGGGCAACACGCGCAATCATCGATGATCGGTCATCAACCAATCGTCCGCACCTGCTCCCCCAGTGACATCGCCCTCATGGACTACCGCAGTGCAGACATTACCCTGCAGGTACACCCCGCTGGCTGCGGCGGCGCGCTGCGTGCTGAGCATGGCGGCGTGGTCGCCTGCGGCGTGTGCTGCAGCCAGCATCGGCTCAAACGTGGCCTCCGTGGGCCGCAGCTGCGACTCGAGCAGGACGTGCGCAAGGGCGCGCGCCTCCTCCAGCAAGCCGCACACCGGGTTACACAGGAGCTTGATAACGATGTTATAGGACAGAGTGTCGGGAGCCAGGGCCCCCCCGGCCGCATAAACCCTGCACGCAACAACCACGCTTTGGGTGAAGAGCCAACATGCCACGCTCTCGGTCATCAGGCTAGTGATCTACTAGTAGCAGCATGCACTGTGTTTGTGATCTATTGCGCTGGACGGCTGCGTTCCGCAGCGGCTGGGTGTACCTGGTGTACGAGAGTTCCTTCTGTCTGAATGCGTGCTGACTGTACGTGCTGGGGTGATCGCAGCATGTTCACGTGTCCGCGGAGCAACACATCTGGATATATAATTGGCTTGCAATGTACTTGGGGAGCGATGAACATGGCTGATCTGCGATTGGGTTGCGCGATTGAGACATGGATTATCTGGTGCAAGAACAATCAACGCCACTTATGTGGCGCAAGAACAACGCCCCTGCCGCTCAAGAACTGCTTGCCAGGGCATGCCTAATGCATCATGATGTCAGGCTTCTACCGGCGATGAAAATCGATTAACGGGTGACTACAATACCTATAGAAGGATCCATTCGAGTTCAGGTACTGACACAAGTTGGCCGGGGTGGCGGCAGGGGCGCACTTGGTCATGGAGACCAGCAGAGACACCGCCCGGGCCGGCTGCAGGGGGGCTGCCTCCGCATACATAAGCAGCAGCGTGTTGCAGCAGGCAGTGACGAGCGGCTCATCCAGAAACGGCGCCTGCTGCCGCTCTACATCTGTTACCACCTACAGGCAAGTTCTGAGCTATAAATTTCCAAGCAAAATTTCTGAAGGGTGCAGGTCCGGTGCTGGCTCAAGTTTTGAATTTTGACTGACCCAGGTGCAGGTCCGGTGCTGGCTCAAGTTTTGGATTTTGACTGACCCAACTCTCTGCTGGCCATGCATGTGGTCCACAAGGTTCTGAGAGCGGCACTCGCCCCCCACCTCGCACGCGTCTGCAAATATCATGTGTTGCATGAATGATGCGGCCATCAAAGCAGCGCATGTCTCACAAAGGATGTGCATATCAAAGCATGGGTATCCCCCAAAGCACGGTGCGTACCATGCCGTGGTCAGATGGCTCCACCGCTCCCGTCGGTGTGATGTTGCGCAGGGTAGCAAGGAGCGCCTGCACGCCGCACACGCTTGGCTGCACATCACACATGCCCCCCTGGAGGAACCGCTCATCGAACTCATCTGCACATCAACACAACAGCAGTTGGTAGCGCCCACAGCACAGCACAGCACGGCACGGCACAGCACGGCACGGCACGGCACGGCACGGCACAGCACGGCACAGCACGGCACAGCGCAGCACAGGCGGTTCGTTGTGAAGCACAGAGCTTCCTGTTGGCGGTGGTCAGCCAAGAAAAACGCGATGGGTGGCGGCTGGTGACTCACGCAGTGCTGAGCCTCTACAGTCAGCCAAAGATCCAGGACACGGCTTTCAGCGTGCAGGATCAGCATCACGATCAAGAACCACGCTCAACCCATGTGTACGTACCCAGCCAAAGCTGCAGTCAGTCATGCATGTGGGGCTGTGTTGCACTCAATGAGAAGAGAAGTCAATGCAGGGATATCCCACTCGATGCGGCGTAAGCATACCAGCCATTCATGTCGTGTGATGCATGTGGCATGATTCACTCTGCCATGATTCCCAGTCATGCATGTGGTTTGAGCACACCTGTGTCCGCCACAGCCCGCAGTCTGTCGAAACTGATCTCGCACAGTTCATACAGCGCATGCAAAAAGGAGCCGGGGCCGTGGTTGGCGACTTCAACCGCCGCCACCGCGCACTGCTCTTTGTGCGACAGCAGTGCTGGGCAGGGCAGCATGCAGAGCAGTGCCGCTTCCGCGAGGCGCCAATGGCCGGCCCGTTTGAGCGCCTGCAGCAGTGCGAGGCACGCGCTGCCGTCCATGGCGGTCCCTCGGCGCACTCCAGCCATGAAGCACTGCACAGCACAGCACAGCACCGGTGATGAAGCACTGCAACAAGGTCTTGAGCTGCTCAGCGTTGTGGACTCTGTGGGCTAGCGCAGGTGGCTGCAGGAGGGACTGCAGCAGGGGCAGGAGCAGGTTGTGAATGTTGTAACGAGGGCCCGGACCCCCTGCATGTGCGGCATGTCACAGTGTCAGGCGCTGATTCAGTGCTGTGCTGTGACATGCCGTGAACGCTACCTCACAAGATGCAGGATGTCATGAAAGTTCAAGCTCGTTGCAGCTCTAGTCTGCGTCACGCGGAGAGTGTGTTGGACCTGTGGACCAGGTCCAAGTTGGGACCAAGTGTTGGAGCGGCAGCGCATCGGCGAGCGCAAATCCAAGCAATTAACTTCAGGACGCGCCGTCGCTGGAAGCCATGCTCGCAGCTGCGGTCATGTACTGTGTTCGTCATGTACGCAGGAAACCATGGCTACATGTGTTTGCACATGCACGTGCATCATACATGCAAGCATGGCATGCGTCGCACACCTCCAGGCAGGCCTGCCATCTGCCGTCGCCTGCAAGCACCGGGAGCAGCGCCTTGAAGGAGACGCGGTCCAGTGGAACAAAGTAGTGCTGCATGGTCATGTACACGCCCCACGCTGCGCCCGCTGCGGCGCCCGCTGCGGCACTGTCGCCGGCGCGCAGGCACGCAAACAGCGCCGCGTTGGCAAGCTCGGTGTCCGGCATGTGCCCGAGCAAGTGAACGTTGGCAAAGATGGCAACTCCACGGTGCCACAGCTTCGACTTGCCGTAGCGCGCGATGAGCTTGGTCAGAGTCGGCAGGGTGGCTCTGCGCGACTCGGCAAAGCGCCGCAGCGCGGCCGCCACGTCAGCGTCGGTGTCGCACCCCTCCAGTTCCTGCTTGAGCCTGCAGCAGATGCAGCTGTGTCGCGAGCTGTGCTGTGCTGTGCTGCGTTCAGTGCCATGCTGCGTGCTGTGATGCCCTGTGAACAGAACTGACGGCTGATTCCAAGGCTCGCTGCAACGCTTTGCACTTCAGTGCAAACCAGCATGATATGCTGGCTCTTGGCGGCCAGTAATCAAAAGTACATTTAAATTCATGTTTACACGGTGACTCAGGCCTGATCATTGCTGCCAGTATCACATCCACTGAGGCTGCAGGAAGAACGCATGGATGGCCGGGTGGGAACCTCTGCGACTCCAGCGTGCGGGAGTCACCCGCATGAGAACCAGCAGTGCAGTGTGTTTCATGCATATGTGATCATATGACATGCATATTCACACACTCGCAGCCCTCCTCCCCATGGTACCGCCAGTAGAATCTTGCAGGTGCACTCAAATGGGATATGGACAGTTGGGCTGCACGTGCGGAGCACAGCAGCGCGTCGGCCTGGGGTGGCTTAAACAGCATGGATGCACAGCACAGCACAGCATGGGACAGCAGGGCAGAGCATGCCGGCGATGGCTGGATCCAGAGGCACGAGAAGCCGACGCGCCCCACCCCTACTACGATTGCTGTTGCATAGGAATGTAAGGAAGCCACTAGTGGCCACGTAGACTGTGGCTGGGTTTAACAGGCACAGCCGCAGCGTGCGCACTGCACAGCACACGTATGCGAAGCAGCAGCGCGCACAGTGTCAGTGTCGGCTTCTTCCCTCCTGGATCCATCCGAGACAGCTGCACGTGGTGCGCATGCTGTGCATGCATGTGAGAATCGTGCCCCGGCCCTGTGTCAGGCCATTGACCGTCCTGTGGAACTGCGTGCTGCAGCCCTGCTTCGCTGTGCTGCGGCGCAATGCGCGCGCGCTGAGTGCAGCCGTGCTGTGGCGATTCGATGTACATATGCCACGGCGCGGCATCATGATCAGTGCAGTCATAGCCAAGCTCGGGCGACGGAGGCCGTTGTGGTGGACTGGAATCGTCGGAGCTTCCATCCGTACACGTTTTACAGCACACGTCAGTCGCCATGCTACAGTGGCGATACCTGCATGCACGACTCGGCAATGAATCTACTAGTACCTACAGAGCTCGAGGTGGCGCGTGATGCGGTGGCGCGTGATGCGGTGGCGTGTGATACGGTGGCGCGTGGTGCGGACGGTTGGAGTGCGTGGCTTTCATGTGGCTAGCACGCGTACGCTGGTGGATCGCGCTGGTTTGAGGGCGTGTGAGTGTGTTACACTGTGATAGATCAAGGTTGCAGCAGCGCCGAGGGGCACAAACATGCAACAAAACAACCCAATCAAACGACCAATCACAAGCAGCATGGTCACGATCTGCACCACCATGACCCACACCCATCGCCATCAGAAACAGCAACACACACACACACACACACACACACACACACACACACACACACACACACACACACACACACACACACACACACACACACACACACACACACACACACTCACTCAACATAGGAACTCGCCGGGACAGATACGCACGCGCAGAGCAGCATTGCTCGGCGTGGGGATGGGGCGAATGGCGGGAGGCGGGATCCAGGCAGGGCCGACGACGTGGTCGGGATGGGTGAAGCGGCTGGGCGAGACGCTGCGGGTAGGGACACAGATGTGGGCAACGATGCAACGGAGGGTGCTGAGCACAGGGATTCAGGCCAGGAGGGGCAGGGTCGGCCGCAGCGCGGGGCAGATGCACAGGCAGAGGAGCTAGATGATGCCGAGCCGGCCTCAGGTGTGGTGCCGGAGGCGGACAAAATCGGGGATATCTTGTGTGTTCCGCCCAGCGGCGAGCTCCGCATTGCGGATGTGTCTGTGATTGACCCTGTGGCGCAGACGTATCGCAGAGCGGCAGCCCGTGGGGATGGCGCTGCGGCGGCGGTGCGCGATAAGCACAAGGCGGCTGCTTATCGTCGCTATAATCCGCATGCGTACGATTTTGTTGCGTTGTCGCATGAGACATTCGGCAGGTTGAGCAAGGGTGCACTGTCGCATCTGAAGTATCTCGCTGATATTGCTGTCGAGTGTGGTATACAGGATCGGGCGCAGTACATCACCAATGTGAAAAGAGAACTGAGTGTAGGTTTGTGTAGAGGCAACGCGCTGTTGTTCAGAATGGGCTTGCAGATCATGACTGGTGTGTCTGGAAAGGCAGCCGTGGCGGGCAGAATCCGCCCGGTTGCTGAGTTGTGAGGTAGTGCGTCGGATGTGCCACTGGCATGACTAGCGCATACCGACTCTGTAACCACACACAGCCACACCGCGGCACCCACGCCACAGCCCCCCGTTGCTGCTTGTTGCTGTCTGCTTGCAGGGGTTTGGTCGTGTGCTTGCCTGTTGTGGTCCCCGCTGCCGGGCTCTTGCGCATGCGTTAATCTCTGTGTAACACAGAGCTCTAGATGCATGGTGAACCTTCAACAGGGTTTGGTAGTGCTGCATGCATGTGTTACACTGTGATAGATCTAGGTCCCAGCAGCGTCGAGCACAGAGCAGTCACCAGGCCTCACACAAGTCCCAAGGCCGCTGCATGCATGTGCCAGCTTGCTGGGTGGACTGCAGATGAAGAAATGTGGAAACGTGAGCAGAGAAAATAGTCAACAGTTTTACAGGTTGTACGTATACGTATACCTTCATGTACAGACAACTATAGGCATCCAGGACTCTTCCTCAGGGCCGGGGGTACCAGCCTCCCAATTGCACTTGCAACTGCGGCCCGGCCCAGCGAGGTATGAAGGGCGTGGCGCACGCTAAATGTGTGCTAAGTCAACCAAAGATTCTCTTAACATTTCGGCGCGTCATCATGTTACCCACATGCACCTTACACCATGAAGAGTGCCGGGGTGGGCGGTAGTACGCAGTGTGGCTGGTGGTTGCTCTGTGCGGCTGTGGCGTGGGTGCCGCGGTACCGGTGGTGGGGTGCGCGTGTGTGTGGATATCGATGCGTGGGCGTGGCTGTGTCGGCTGTGTAGGTTCGTTGTGGCTTTTCGCCCGGGACAATTGCTGGTTGTTCCTGTTGTCTGCTGTCGAGGGGGTTTTGGCTGTCTGCTTTCCTGCTGTTGCCCTCGCTGCCGGGCTCTTGCGTTCATCTCCGTGTAACACCATGAAGAGTACACTCGGCACATGCTAGCGGCGCTGCTCCTACCGGGTCGACTGGCCTAGGTCGCCAGCTGCAGTGGCTCGCCACCCAGAGCTTCGTCCCACGTCAGTGAGGCGTCGGCTAGGGCTTTGGCCGTTTGAACGCGGGCGGCACCGGCGTGAGTTGGTACTTCGCATTTTGGACACATGTAATACCGCGGTACCGGCAACCCCGTCGTGGCGCAGCGGGTACGTATACCTGCTAGAGGGACGCACGCATTTCACGTCATATCATCTACTTCACTAGAAGCTATAGCTCCCAGGCCTAGGACGCAATCACATACAGCCACTGGCAGATCTCTCTAGAGGCGCCCACGAAATATGGTGGTCCAGAAGCTTAAGGTCGCCAAGTCGGATGTAATTGCGCTGAGTACGGGCACGTACCTGCAGCTGGTGGGGTTGTCTCGAGCGGATATCGATGCACGGAAATGTTCGAGCTTCCAAGGTGCCCTGTCCACCGCGGTCCACCGCCGGAGTTCGAGCCGCCGGAAGGTGGTGCCTAGCTGCACAGCCACGTCACACCTGCGCGCGAACAGGCGAGGTGGCTAGAAGGGCCACGGTTCCACAGCTGCAGGGATACTGTGTCATTGAGCACTGCGAACAATGCTTTGGCACGGACTCCCATACTGCACAACATTAGGAGAAGCGTGTCTAGATCTGCAGTCAACCCTATAGAGACGTTGACTACTCTAGCTAGTGACCCGCTCAGGAAAGAGCCGGCAGCTCGGGAGGCAGTGCGCGCCACAAGCTGGCGGTGCCCGCCGCACGTGCACGCCCTCGGGATCCGGATGGACACAAACGAGAGCTCCATGCCATATGGCATCAAACAAATACTCGGTAGAATCAGCACTAGTCTGATCCTTTGTATGTGCGCGAATGCCGCGAGTCAGCCATTTCCGAGATACAGGGCCAACATGTGTTCGCGGCAACGTTGACGTCCGACAGTTGAACGGTGATGAGCAACTTGCAATTGACATGTAACACGGAGATCAACGCAATCTCTTGAGACCCCGGCAGGGAGGGCAACGGCGCTAGCAGGCAAATGTAAGCACACGACCAAGCAACTTGAGCACGTTGACTCGGAGGTGCAAGATGAAGTTGGTACGCATACCTTTGATGGCAGAGCTCTCTGCTTGCTCAGTCGACACAGCTCCTGCTGGAAGCACGACAGCAGCTAGTGTGTGCGACAGTGCGCGTGAGTTGCGACGCCTCAACCTTTATGCGCGGCACCATCGCGGCACTTGTGGTACCGCGGTGGGGTCGACTTGCCTGTGATAGGCATGCTGAACGACTCCAGATCCATCTAATCTAACGCTCACAGACTGTATATCTGGCAGATCCAACATCCACCAGTACTACATTTGTTAACGTTGGTGACGCGTGTCATGAGACGTCTCGACGGCCGTCCCATGACAGATCCAGAGCTCCGCGGAGGTCGGTCACTAAACGAAGGGAAGTACTCCATGACGCCGGTAGGACGGCCTCGGGATATGTATGGTGTAGCCTCGGGATATGTACACTTACATCGAGGGGCTCCGAGCCAGCGCACCAAGCGAATGTACAACTATAGATTCTAGACTCACATGCTACCCAGCAGATGCGAGCCGGCCTCGTGATATGTAATATACTGCATATTTGGTGAATCTGCGTGATGGATCTACACTAGATCTAGATCTAGATATGCAGTGATGATCAGACGCGGTGATCAGGGTGGATGTGTACGATCATGTGCCTTAACTGTCTAGGACTCAGATCTTCCTAGCTGCCTGTATGCAACTTTGACATGTGGCTCCGTTGGGAGCCACGTCAACCTACTGGGTTATGTACTATCAATGAGGTAGAAGATACACTGGATGCTGCTTGTTACAGAACTGACACAGGCTACCGTGACTAGTTTGTGACTAGTTTCGGCCAGTGCCAATGGCCTCATCAGACGGATGGTGTGCAGTCCAGCAGTCAACGGCGATCACGAGCGTAGGGCTCCTAATATCGTCCTCAAGGGTGTAGCTGTCTCAACCTGCTTTTTCCATCATTAGACTGAGAAACAACATGAGTCTGGATGACGGGATCGGCGTGTCCACATGGCCCACAGGCGTGAGGAAGTCGCGCAGCATGCAAGCAAGGCATGCATGCATAGAAGCATCTCATCCTACGAAACACGCAGCCGCAGCTACACGAATAATGGCCAGACCCGGAGGTCACTTGACAAGCGCACAGAGAGCCTCAGTCATGAAAGCAGCAGTGCCTGACCGCCTGCGCAAACATGAGCAGAGGGCGCCGGAGAATCTGGAGCCAGCATACAGCGGCATCAGCTGGGCACAAACAACACGAGCCTCGGGCACAAACGTGCCAGCAAGGACCCATCATGTACAGACAACAACAGGCGGAGAAAATGCACCCAAACTTAATCCCCGGCCATCACGTGGCAGCTGTGAGCAAGCGCAGAAAGGCATCCCTGGCCCGGTGGAACCCGTCCTCGAACAAACCTGGTTGGAAGGAGAGGGGAGCATGGCGTGTGGCAGGCGCGCTGTACCCGAGGTACGCAGCTTCGAGCCACACGGCCAAGACTCCCACAGCATGGAGGAGGCCGTTCAGTGTAGCGGAGGTGCTTCGCGGAGGCGGGCACGGGCGCCCATGATCCAGGCGCGGAAGTAGAGTCGACCGGCGCGTGATGTGCGCGGGAAGAATTACAACCTATATCTGGCTGTGGTGCACAAGTACGGAGGGCTGCCCAAGAACATTCTTTATGGCAACTGTGACATGTCCTACACAGCGTGTGGAGTCGCCACCAGCCGCGCCGCCAGCGGGCTTCGGATGTGCCCCACACCCCGCATGGCACCCAAGCCCCGGCCCCGGCCTCCCCCACCCCCACCGCCGCTACCACCCCCCCCGTCGCCGCCCAGACCCTGACGCGCGACGTGCCCCCCGCCCCTGATTGCGCGCCAGCGCCGCCGCCCGCACCCCCGCCGCCCCGATCGAAGCGGCCCCCGCAGCGCGGCGACCTCCTGGCATTTCTTACCACGCGCATGGCGCTGCTGGATGTGAAGGTGATGCACCCGCTTGCCAGGTCGCATGTGCGCGTCACGTGAGGCTGGCGCGACCGCTGAGAAGGGCGAACGGCAAAAGCGCGACAAATATGGCGCCATCACAGGTGCCGCCCAGTTCATCCCGCTCGTGCATGAGACGTATGGCAGGGTTGGACGGGACGCATATCGCTCCCTCCTCCCCGCGCACCTCCGGATCCGCCATTTCTCCTCTGCCCCCCTTCCCGGACACCGCTCGTACTGCTGGGCTGGCTGTGGCTGCAGCCCCTGGGACCGGTGCCTCGCAGCCTCGGAGATAGCCGTAGCGCGTGGCCTAAAGGTCTGTGCCTGTGTTGCGGCTTGTTGCTGCCTGCTTACAGGGGTTTGGTCTCGTGCTTGCATGATGTTGCCCTCAGGCTCGCTGCTGGGCGCCCTTCAGAGCGCTCTTGCGTTGGCTCTTGCGTTGATCTCCGTGTAACACGGACAGTTGTAGTCCCAGCAGGGGGTACTCCCAAGAGGAGTGTAAGTGGCTGTGTAAGACACGTGTACGACAAGCAGCTGCTGAAGCAGCTGCAGCATCTGTAGCGGCAGAAGCACACCGTCTGTGACAAGGATGCACCATCGTCATGGCAGTTGAACCATGGCAACAGTTGACCTGTGACAATTACAATTACAGGCAATTACAGTTACAGGCAGCGGCATCCTGCCATTCCCCCCGGACACAATTGATTTAAACCACCCCTGTCAGCTGTCACGGAAAAAAGGGGTCAAAAAAATATTCCGCCGCGGGCGACCGAGATTATAAGTTATAACCCAAGTTCGCCCCAAAAAGTCGGTATCCCAACGGCTTGTAGAGCCCTGGTTGTGTCGGTTGGTTGTGGCTTTTCGCCTGAGACAGTTGCTGCTTGTTGCTGTCTGCTTGCGGGGGGTTTTGGTCGTCTGCTTTCCTGCTGTTGCCCTGGCTGCCGGGCTCTTGCGCAAGAGCCCGGCATGCGTTCATCTGCGTGTAACACGACGGCGGTGTTGAGTAAACAGCGGTGCCCGGCAGTGTTCGACAAATACGCGTATTCCCGAGTAAAACCCCTTACTACAATATTTATAGGAGTAAAACCCCTTACTTAATATTAATACGCGTATTTTAAGAAATCATATGGAATACGAACATACGATGGACCTGCAAAAACTGCTGCACGTTCGGATTTTTTTGAATTCAAGCCAGCCACACGCAACACAATACTAGTCACCGCTAAGCGCTCGTGCGAGGATGAATGGCGCGCCCATGTGCAAGCATTCTCGAAACCCATAGTAGTGGTTCGTACAATCCGCGGTTCGTCACGGTGCAGTCCGTAGTGCTGACTGTGCACACATGCCCGGGCCCGGCCGAGCTCCGCACCCCGCACCCGGCACCCACCCTCCCCTCGAGGAGTTCCCCCCTTTCCTCGAGCTGTATTCCTAAAGTTCAGCGTGTTCAATTCGCGTATTTTAAGAATTCGTATTGAATACGAAATACGAAATGTCAAACACTAGTGCCCGGAGGCACGTGCAGGTGGAGCCCAGAGGCCGGCTCCACCCCTTGAGGAGCTCCACTACTGCCCAGAACCGCTGAGAGAGAGGCCTTGGGCCCGATCCGATTGGGGGTCAAAGGAACGCTCCAGCAGCCCAAACGCCGCGGCGCGGAGAAGCCTCACGGAGCACTTGGAATCCTCTGGATCATCTATACCTGCACATCAGAAAGGGCCCGGGCGGGTGAGATCTCAGCTGAAAGCTGCGAAGCACTAGCAGCGAACACCCACTCTGCGTGGCGAGCTGCTGCTCGCACCAACCTAAAGACAACCAATCTGTGTACAGCCTCCGGCCTGCAGCAGAGCTGCAGATCCCTCTAGACACCGAAGGCCAGAGCCTTTCGGTCCACCGCCGCCACTCCCACCATAAGTAAGATTACATTCCACGTAATCTACCATGTTTCCCACAATAGAGAGCCGGACCGGGCGCTGCTGTGCTTGCAAGCAATCCCGCGATCCGCCGCCGGCTTGGCCACGGCAAAGATCTGGCAAGTAGATTTGGCGATGTCGATATGGCGATGTGGACATACACACATGACACTTGATCATTGAATTCTGGTTTCGCCGAGTGCCTAAAGGTCTGCAAGGCAAACTACATCTCTCCCCAACTATTACAAGAGTGCTGTTTCCAAGACCAAATGCAAAGGCCGGTCCAAGCGTCTCTTGAACTCGAAGGTTCCAAGGGTGTCCCCGCCGAGCGACCATTCTCCAACCTAGAGCACCAAGAGAGCAAGGCCAAGCCAGCCACGTACACCATATGGTGGTGCATGTCACAGCGCTTTGCCACCACACTCTCAGCACCACCACCGTCGCTGAGTGGCACTCATCGACATTGTGGCATGCATGAAAATCAGGTACCCAAGTTGTGCCACACGTCCCGCCGCAGTCGGACTGTCACCCACCTTGCCACTAGTCACCACCACCACCGGCAGATACGAATTTGTGCGTCTGCTTGCGTTTTGCCCTTCCGGCCAGGCTGCTGCGGCGATCGGTCGACGTTATGCCCATACACCGGGCTGTACATCAGGTGCCACAATCGACCCTACCGCCGGCCATCTGAACTACAACACGCTGCACGCCGTGCACATGCATGTCAGTAGACCGCGTGGACTCCTCGGAGCTCTGCGGCGGCCACGGGGCCACCTGTGGCCCATGTGCCGTGTGATGAGAGCAGCGGTGGGAGATGCGCGACACGGCTTCTGACACACGCCGGCGCGTGCTGCGTGCTGCGCGAGTGACGGCCGAGAGGATGCGGCGCAGGCCAATGGCACTCACGACAAAGGTGCCGAGGGTGAGAGTTACGGAGAAGGCGACGTAAAGCACAGCCTCGCGCGTGCTGCGGCCGTCGGCGGCCACAGCGTGGTCGCCAGCAAGCTCGCGGCTGACGTTGAGGTGAAGCGCGTACACCGCCAGCATGCCCGCCTCGCAGCACAGGGACGTGAGGCGAACAGCGATGTTGACCCTGCACCAGCACGCATGCGATCGGCGTGTGTTTAAAACAAATTTGATCTAATCTTTGTAGTACACACAGATATATCCAACCCCCAGCACCGCCGTGGGAAGGAGGCAGCGGCCACAACAACCAAGACAAGTAGCACGGCCGCCAGACATCTTGACATGATCATCAGCTCGAACCTCACTGACAAGCATATGCCACAGAGAGTACAACTGGCAGTTCAGACGCCCGGTGTCCATATACAGCGCAACAGGAATGTCGGCTCGCACACATGTGTACAGCAGATGCTGAGCACGCATGTACGACATGCTGGGTACGCAAATACCAGATGCTCGGCCACCCCTGGTTGTAGCCGGCGCCGAATCAGCGCAAAATCGTAGCCGGGGCAGCCAAGGCGGCCATGGCGGCCACGGCCGACGTCACAAACCCAGCATCGGCTGTAATAACGCACAGGGCGGAAGGAAGAACAAACGAAACGCACCACCGCAGCACTGACTGAACCAATCAAGCAGGCACGCACTGCGCACACAGCACACAGCACGCAGCACACCGTGTGACAGCACCCAGCACAAGCGGCACCGACCAGGAAACACCTCAGAAAACCCAGAGCGGTGATCTGGCATAGTGCACATGCATGTGATGTGATCCGCGACCTTCAGTGACTCCGGCTTGCAGACACATACACCCACTGGCAAGCAGCAACACGCTAACCGGAAGGTTGTGTGGCAGGCCATAGGCAGCTAGGCAACTAGCAGCTGAGGTCGCACCGGCACCGCCATGTGCGCACACCAGAGTTGGACAACAGCTTAGAGGCAAATTGCAGGATGGATGCAATGATAAAGTCCACAGAGGCCAGGGTCAGCTGCACAGCAGCGAGGCTCCACAGCAGGCCACAGCGTGGCACGCCGTCTGAGACAGGGCAGGTCTTTGATCGCGCCTGCACACATTCCGGGCTCTTGATCTCTTCCGGGCGTTGACCTCTGTGATCTCTTCCGGGCGTTGATCTCTGTGTAACACACAGTCCGAACCAGTTCTTGGCAGCTCGAAACATTGCAGAGTCAAAATTGCCTTCTGCCGCATGCATGCGCATGTGAGCACGCATGTTGTCCATGCATGTCATGCATGGGATGGCATCATTGGCGGATGGCCAGCATTTTGTAGGTCCCCATCCGGCCATGTGGATATACAGACAAATGCAGACATCCAAATGGTGCCATGTGCAGCATGCATTTTCCAATCGCCACAAACTTGTTGTGAAACCTGTCTGTGCATTGTCTCCAGTAGAGAGCTAGCGTCTAAGAGCAGGACAAAAACTTGAAGGCACATGGAACCGTCGGGCAGGCAGTACACAGCCTCGTCTTCACTACCAAACCATACGTACCGTATCTCGCCATCGGAAGAATGTGGATCGTTTTACAACGACCAGACTTGTCGTGCGCAGGGATGACAGTTTGGCTGGAACAGAACGTCTTGTGCAGAAACACGTTACCTGCTGGACTGTTCCTGGTGGCTGTTGCAAAACACGTGTAAAAATAGTGTCATCTGCCCCCAGCTGTGAGTCAAGATGCAGGGCCGATGACGACGATGAACAGCGGAGAGCTAGCCACACGTTGGAGTGGAGGAGGACAGCAGACGAAGGTGGCACCAGTGCCTGAAGCAATGGCAATGGCGACTGGGGTACATGACGTCATGTGTCAAGTTGACAGGTCAGTGGTTGGAAGCAAACCTCAGACAGGATGATATATCCGACCTCGAGGTCTGTCACACTGTCTAGACGCCGTACAGCAGAAACAAATCCTCCCAGGAGGACATCTTCGCAGAAACTGAGAAGTCGTTCTTCTGATGGCTGGATCACCTCGAGGCTTGACGTCGACAAGAAGTTTGAAAGGTATATGTCAAGAGAAACTGCCATGAGATGGACAACTGTATTCTTGAAAGGTTTCTGCACATCTGGGTTGTTTTGGGCCGGCAGTTCACCAGATGGTTTGTGGCCAGTGCCAAGACTTTTCTCACACCTGGTCTATTGGCAGGAACGTTGGAAGCAGCACGTGAAACATCTGAAGCAATCCTAGGACAGGTCCAAGCAAGGAGCATCTACAGGCTGGCCCGTGCATGGTTATTGCCACGTTGTTGCAAAAGGAGAGGAGTACGTACAGCATGACTGGGACCAGCATCATCACAGATGCACCAGCCATGCGCCAGCCCCACAAGTACACCACTGATATGAGTACATTGTTCAGAAAGCAGTGTACAGTATAGCAGAAGCGCAAGATTTGTGGCCTAGCAGATATAATTTCCCACTGTTCACGCGCAGGGAGTTCTGCCAGCTCTGTTGGAGAAGGCCGGTGCATGTATACAGGTTGTAATGGCGCTCCCAAACGCACTCGAACACGTGCCAATGCAATATGGTCTATCGTGAACTACAATTATGCTGTATTTGTCCTATCTGTCTGTGCCGGAAATACGAGCGACGAGAAAAAATACCGCATCAGGACATGACAACCTCTCCATTGCGATGTACAACGAGCTCAACGGGATACAACGCCCAGGAATTTGCGTGAAATAGGTTTTTTGACATAGACGTTGGTTTCCTGCTACCTGATCCGTGCACCTCGGCCAGCCTGCACGATTCTGGCCTGGAGCGGTCAACGCGACGCAACAAGCTCATTGCTTCTTGCACACATGTTACGCCTCACGCGCAATGCAAGCATCTTACGCCATACACACTGTTCACACCCATGCATGCTCAGATATGTCGGTCGCTGTTTCGAACACTGTTGCTTCAAAGTGATCAGGCAACGTGGTATGTGGACCGACTGATGGCCATGAGCTGCACAGTGTTGCTGGCTGTGCCACACTTACAGCCCCCCGCCGTTCCTCCTCCTCCCTCCCTCTTCCCTCCTGCCCGCGCACCTCCGCCATTTCTCCTCTGCCCCCTTTCCCGGACACCGCTGGTACGGCCGGGCTGGCTGTGGCTGCAGCCACTGGGACCGGTGCCTCGCGGCCTCGGAGATGGCCGTAGCGCGCGGCTGCGCGCCCGTGTAGACTGCCAGTGTGAAGTCGGCGCCCGCCAGTGGGCCCTGACCATGCTGAATGTGTTTGGTGTGCGCATGGACTGTGTGGTACTGCGCGGTGCTGCGCTCGGTTCCAGCGTTGTTTGGGTGTGTGTGTGTGTGTGGGTGTGTGTGTGTGTGTGTGTGTTACACGGAGATGAACGCAAGAGCCCGGCAGCGAGGGCAACAGCAGGAAAGCAGACAGCCAAAACCCCCTCGAAAGCAGACAACAACAACAAGCAGCAACTGTCTCGGGTGAAAAGCCACAACGAACCAACTCAGCCGACACAACCACACCCACGCATCCACACACACGCACACTCCCGCACCCCACCACCACGACCCCTCGCCACAGCCTCACACAGCAACCACCCGCCACACTACGTACTACCGCCCACCCCGGCAGACCCGGCCGCCACCGACCCCCCAACAGCAGCACCCCCACTACAGCCGGCCCCAGTCAAACACTCCATCACCGCCCGTGAGAGCCCGGGGGCTGACGCCCCCACACAGCAGGGCGTACCAGCACGCCCCCTCCGGCTGCCCGGCAGGAGCCTGAGGGCGGGACGCGCAGGGCACGAGCGGCGTCGCAGCGCTCTCCCCGCGCCAGCCCACGCGGAGGCAGGGCGGGCCAGCACTACAAGACGCGGGGCCAGCCTGCGCCGTCGCAACCACGGCCCCCGGCCCATCAAGGCGGCCAGCGGCCGTGGAAGCGAGGTTAGAGGTAAAAATAGAGTTACTCAGAGGGTTGGTACCTTGCTGCTCTTGCTGCTGCTCCCTTGGCGCAGACTTGCCAGGCCTGGAGGGCGGGAACAGGTCCGGAAGGGACCGTGGAGCGCTCATCGAAGGCGCCTTGTCCGCCTTGGATCCGCGAGGTGGAAATAGAGTAGCGCTAGATGAATAATCTAGGCCGTTGTGGGGTGTCGAGCGGCTCTTGCTTGAGACGCCAGTGGTGCGGGCCTCCACGAAGTCCACAGAATTCGGCCGTGGAAGCGAGGTTAGACGAGCTCGGAGGCTAAGAACGAGGACGATACTCACTGAAATAGTCAGTGAGCAATTCCAGTGTGTGTGTGTGTGTGTGTGCATGCACATATGTGTGTTTGCTTTCATGCCGGCGCAAGTTTGAACGAATTCGTTCTGGCATTTGCTCGTGCGGAGAGTAGCCTTGGTGCTTGCGGTGGGCTGTCTGTCTGTTTGCGTGTTACCTGGTCTGTTGCCTCGGCGCTGCTGGGTCCTAGATCTATCACTGTGTAACACACTTACAGCTGAAGCCCGACGCTTTCGCAGTGTACGCATCCATGTAGCACAGTGATCTGCTTCAGCTGGGACAGCACATGTGCCTCAGCAGCTGCTACAGCTGCTTCAAAGCAAGGCAAATGTGTGTCTGGATGTTTGCTGAACTCTTTGCTGTCGACTGTAAATGCTCTTGCTCCGGAGCATGTGATCCCTTGTGCTACCAGCGAACAGGCCCAGGCAGATGACCTGACACCTTACCAAAGTCATCTCCGTGTAACACATATTATATCAATGTTTACAACTTGCAGCATTAGCGGAAAGACCAGTCAGTGTCCATGTCCCGGCCAGCCATGCTGGTGACCCATAGGCTACCCAGCAAGCGGTTACGGCATATGTGTTTTAATTTATACTTTACAGTTTACAGTGATACATGACTCATGTGACCGTTGCTGAACATGTGGGCGGGGTGACAAGCAAATATGCACCACCCCTCTTGCCCCCACTGGAGCCTAGGCACTGGTCAAGCTGCAGGCTCGCATCAACGTCGACGGGAGGGCATGGCTGGAGATGGGCAAGGCCCGGCGGCCTGGGGGCCCCAGTGGAGACATTGACTGGCGGTACCTCACCTCCTTCCTCACCACATGTAAGCAAGCTGGGCACCAGCTGACATGGGGGGACCAGCAACCTACCTGGAGTGGCTACCAGCGCTGTCATTTTGCAGGATACACTTGGATCACAGGCAGCTGCCTCCGGCATATGCCTGCCTCGCTCATGACCACAACGACCATGGGGGACGGCACACCTTGCCAAGGTGTGCAGATCTCGAGAGGTGCCACCGCTTACGGGATGGTTCAGCAGTGCCCAGCGGAATCTTGGTCGCTGTTCGAACGTGCGGATGCGTCCACTGCCGTTGACTGCCGTTCCGCAGGGGTGCTGTGGCCGATGCCCGTTTAGGAGTGGCGCGATGCCCAAATGTTTTTTTTTTTTTGGGTGTTTTTTTTGTAACGCGATTGTGCCAGTTTGTGGTTCAAAAAACAATCTACGTGTACACCACCTGTTTGTATTGGGCCGTGCCTGATGCCCGCTTCAGCTTGGCGCGATTTCGACGCTCCATCCTCGATTGTGTTTCAGCCGGCCCACCTGCAACTCTCCACATGACTCCTGTGACATGAGTAGCTAGAAAGAGCACGGGAGGCCCCGTAGGAGTCGGGGCCTCAGTGCCCCCGTAGTGCCCCAGCCTGAGCTGCTGAGCTCGCATGCATATGAGCTGCTGAGCGCTCTGAGCGCTCTGTGCCCACGCCCTGCCGCTGACCGGTCGGAAGGCCTCCGGAAGGCCTTCGCCGCCACATGGCTGCCAGGGGCTCAGGTATACTATGGCCTGGGGCTGTGGCCACAGCTGGCGCGTTGGGCCGCGGCAGTTGCCACAGTGCGTCGTCGGGCCACGGCCGTGGCCCTGCTACCTGCTGCGGCCAGGTCCGGAGCCGTGCCGAGTACGGGCGGCACGCGTGGTACTACCCAGTAGTACCCAGCACCTTTTGCCTAGATGTGGACTCTATGTATGTGGACGCTATCATGCTTCGCTACGTCAGGAGCCTATGTGTTTGTTACACGGAGATGAACGCAAGAGCCTGGCAGCAAGGGCAACAGCAGGAAAGCAGACGACCAAAACCCTCGACAGCAGACAGCAACAAGGATCAACCGTCTCATGCGGAAAGCCACAACGAACCGACGCAGCCGACACAACCACACCCACGCATCCACACACACGCGCACTCCCGCACCCCACCACCGCGGCACCCTCGCCACAGCCGCACACAGCGACCACCAGCCACACTTCGTACTACCGCCCACCCCAGAAAACCGGCCACCACTGACCCCCCAACAGTAGCAGCACCACCACAGCTAGCCCCACTAGAGCACTCCACCACGGGCCCCCCGCCCATGAGAGCCCGGGGGCGGAGCCTATGTGTTTGTAGTGCCGGTAATACTATGTGTGGATAGTTTCGGCAGTGCGGTTCGTGACAGCATGCAGGAGGGCCATGCTGAGTGTGCTTCATATTTTGTAATTACATATTAGAAGCTGCTTGCTCTTGCAATTGGTGCGGCTGGGGCATGCGCGTTGACTGTATACATCTCAGTGTAACACCAAACAGGGGACTTGGATGACCCTCAGGCCCCTTTCCCCAACTCCACCCCTTCTCCGTCTTATAGCCCACCCGTGCTGCCCGCTGCCGTCAAAGACCCTGCGCACCGAAGCACGGCCGCCGTGTGCAAACTGGCCATGGAGCCGCGGCAGAGGATGCCCTCTGCGGCTGACTTCGTGTTGAAAACTCCACTGTACAGTGGAACAAGGACAGACCTGTCCTGACACGCCCACAGTGACTACCAGCACATATGCCACAGCGGTCTGCTGAGCGCCAACTCTGTCAGAGCATGCTCTGGCTGCAGCAACACACCTGTCACCACAGCCATGCATGGCTTCAGCCTTCAGAATTCATGGTCAGGGCGATCTGGCTGCAAGGCTCTGGTCGCAGACCCAAGTCCACCGATGCGGACAGCAACGGCATGCCGGCAACACATGCCAACTGCAGGCTGCAGCTGCATGCTACTGGCCAGGTCTATGTAGGACTACTGGCCAGGACTACATACGTGCATGGTGCACGTGCAAGTGCGCACTTGCATGCGCACTGCAGTATTATTGCTAGTAGTCAACACACCGCAATCATACTCAACAAATCATACTCAACCGTTGCACAATGATGTACATGGCGCATCGAAGCAGACAGCTTGGTTTCCTGGTCTCAGGCAAGTGGCGCCACGGTAACCGCCGTCCTTCGCCTAATTGCACGCACCATCTGGCGGCCAATCCTGTAGTAAATATATCTCGTTGCAGTGGAATGTCGTCCGCTACCTTCTTCTGTAAAGACCAACTACTGCACGCATGCATGCACGTGACCGCAGACCCATGTACATTTGGGACCGTGGGCGTGATCCAAGTGCGCTGTAGATCGTGTCACACCAGCTGCACTCAGCCAACTTTGTACGACTCATGCATGTGCACATACAACACCCATTCTCCCCAACCTCTGCATCAGTAATCTCCCACAGCGCATGCATGAATCCCTTGCTGTCCAACCGCACGGCCGTGTTGCAGCCGCCCTGTCAAATGTTCCAACTCTGGAGCCCGCTTACCAACAATTTTGAAAGCCCGTGCCACACCAAAACCGGATAACATTCCTCCACACATGGCCCATCTGTCCAAGCTGGTTTACTACTTGGCCTGCACCCGATCCGCGCATCGATCTGCACCGCCCATGTGTCCGCCCATGTGTCCGCTACCCAAGTGCCCATATGCATCAGGTCACAACGACCCCACCATCGCAGCGTGCCGAACTTCGTTGTGAGTGGTGTCGGCAATGCCAGCCTGGCAATATATGCTAGCAGGCTACGGCTCATGCATGTCGAGGCCTCATGCATGCGTGCCATCTGTTTCGGTAAAGCAGACAGACACCATGGCCTTGCCATCGTGCAGGCCTGCTAGTCCAGCCACCTTTGCCCCAGGCGCGACGACCAGGTGATCACTGCCGTGACACTCTACACCATCACCAGCGCACGGCAGTGTAGCATGGCATGGTTCTCCCATGCATGCCGCCGACCGCGGCGCCACCTGGGACCGGCGTGTCCCGTGCGCTGCGTGCACGCTGTGAATTGACGTGTGTGACAGCGCAGCAGACACATGCTGGCGCACGCTGCGCGCTGCGTGCCGGACGGCCGCGAAAATGCGGCGGAGGCCGACAACGGTTGCGGCAAAGGTGCCGAGGGTGAGGATGACTGAGAATGCAACGTACAGCGCAGCGTCATGCGCGGAGCGGCCGTCGGCCGACACGGCACCCCCATCCCCGCCGTCGCTCGTGAGGTCGTGGTTCGCGTTGAGATGTAGCCCGTACACAGTCAGCATGCCGACCTCACAGCCGGCGGACACGAGGCGCACGGCGATGTTCACCCTGCAGCAGCGCACAGCTGTGAGTTCCACACTGACTACTACGTTGGTGGTGGAGTGCGATGGTGTGCGCTGGTGTGCGTGTGTGCGGGTGTGTTACACAGTGATAGATCTAGGACTGCGTGCGGGTGTGCGGTTGTGTCGGTTAGTTGTGGCTTTGCGCCTGTAAATGCAGATGTAAATTGAATTACTTCCCTGTGCATGTTGCGACTCGTTCCTGCCTGATTGCAGGGATTTGGTTGGTTGGTTGCTGTTGTTCTCGCTGCCGGGCTCTTGCGTTGATCTCCGTGTACCACTTACAACTACTCGCTGTAAAAGAGTCATCCTGTGAGAGCCGCTGTTAGCCTCGACATGCGTGTGCCACGTCAGGCTCGGTCAACGCCGTGCAAGTCCTAGCGTGCATTGCACGACCAGTGTGCAGATGACTCTGCAAACACGGTGATCGCGACTGCCACGTCTCAGGCCAGCCTGCATTGATCGTGCGCTATGCATAATTGCAGGGTACATGCATGTCACGAAAGCCAGTAACACCGGCTTCTAAGCGAGGATAACTTCCGAGAGGATGGCACACAGATGTGGTATTAATGGGCATGCACGTGCTGTCTTCGACCGATGTCGTCAAACGCTGGACCGCCGCACAAAAACTGTCGAAATGTACAGCGAGGTGGCTTTGTAAGAAGTGAAACGCCTATTCAGCTCATGCCACTCGCCCGGTGCTCACAGCTCTGGCGCGTTTCATGTGTCAGGGGTAAACAAGGCTAGTTCGGGGTGTGCGGCGCCTGCCGGGGCGTAACATCTTCGGCAATATTAATCAACCTGCACCGCGGCACTAGTGGCGTGCTCTGGACAGCATGATGTGCACCAAGGGAAATGGACAAGCTCCTGCATGCACTGCTCGGCAGCAGGAAGATGCATCTGAGAACATCTTGGTCGACACTGCCACATGCTGTGAGCTGAGACACGGCAAGTAATTCAATTTACGTTGTCATTTACAGTTACGTTTACTTTTCACGCCGCCGCATGGCCTCTCACTCACCCACATGGCCTCTCACTCATGGCAGATGGCAGGACGGTGGAGGCGCACACCTCCGCAGATGGCTCCCCGAGGCTGAGAGCATTTTGGCTGCAAACTGAAGTACGGATGCGATGACGAAATCCAGGGCAGCGAGGGTTAGTTGCACCACGGCTAGGCGCCACAGAAGGCCACACTTCAGAGCTGTGCTGGATGTCTGGCATGCCAAGGACTGAGCCTGTAATTGGCAGGCAACGTCAAGACTGCAGCTGCTCCAGCCTGGGGCTGCGAGTGGCTGCGCATGGCCTTAAGAGAGGAGCATGTGGTGCGATCACGGACGCCGAAGAGCTGCTGTACATTATGCAGGCTTGATTCTGGACCAACGCCTTGCCAAAACCCTTGCAAACAGCACCCTTGCTCAGAAGCAGCGCCGTTCTTGAGCAATGAGCAATCACGGTGCCCTGACGAAAGGCAATGGCACGGCAAAGTTGTGAGGAGCAACAGATGGGCGTCCGTGAAGGCTGTTCCAATGGGCACATACGCTTTGGCAAAGGTCGTTGCACCGGCAGGGCATGACAAAGCACCTCAGAGAGGATGATGTATCCGACTTCGAGGTCTGTCACACTGTCCAGGCGTCGGATGGCAGACACGAGGCCTCCGAGTATGACGTCGTCCACCACTGTCAGAAGCCTTTCTTCTGACGGCTTGATCACTTCAATGCATGAAGTGGCAAGGAAGTTGGTCAGGAATATGTCCAGGCACACAGCTACAAGGTGGACAACAGTGCTGCTGAACGGTTTCTGCACACAGACGTGGTTGCCACCAACTGATGCAGCATTGCAAGTGTCAATCATACACCGCAAAAATGTCGAAATACATACCTTGTGTACTGGCAGGAATGTAGGCACAAGCACATGGAACATCTGCAGCATTCCGAGGACCGGCCCAAGCGCGGTGGCTTTCGAGCTTGGCCCGTATATGGTAACGAAGGAGCATTTGGTGGCACAGAGGAAAAGATATAGAACTACAGGGATTAGTAGCTGTACAGATGCACCCACCGTTCGCCAGCCCCATACGTAAACGACAGAGACGATGGCATAGTCTAGCACACAGAACACAGTGTAGCAAGCTCGATGTAAAGCTGGCCTCGCTGAAATAGTTGCCCACTGGTCATGTACGGAGAGCTGTGCAAGTTCCGCTAGGGCTGGCCGCGAGCGCATGGACCTCAATTGTGACAACACGGCCTCACGCATGGTCAGAAGACCACAAGCGCGGCTGTAAAAAAATCTACAGCATTAACCAGTGGTAAGATCCGTGCACAATGTCCACGGCAGGAAACCAAGAGCGGGTACAAGCTGGCAGCAGCGCCGTAGGCCTGTCACGATCACATATGGTATTTGCCATGCAGGGCAAGCCGAACACGCATCTACACATGTCATTAACCACATGCGGTGGCCTTTGCTCGATTTCTGGGGAGCCGGCTGCTGCAGCGAGGCCTATCGATGCAAGCACAGCTGGTTGATGCCCTGCGACACCATGCTCACAGAGCTGACACTCGATCCACACATATTACACGTGTGTTACACATGCTGAACGGCATGACCAAATTCTTCTCCACCTCATGAGGCCTGCGCAGAAGACACGATATGCGAAATCCATAATCGTGTTGTTCAGGATGGGCAGTGCACAATAAACAACATTTCGTAAAAAGTCAAGACATTCACAGAGCTCATGCATGGCGCCTCTGCACAGCAGCGCCCGGACAGGTGGCTTGGGGCCGCGACGGTGGCTGTGGCGCGCGGCTGTGCGGCCGTCTGGACTGCTGTGGTCGGATCGGCGCACGCCGGGCGCGGTGGGCCCGGTGCATGCTGACGGTGTTTGGCGTGTGCGTGGACTGCGCGATGCTGCACTATGCTGCGCTAACTTCCTGTGTGATTTATGTGTGTGTGTTTGCTTTCATGCCGGCGCTGGTCCGTTCTAGCATGTGCTCGTGCGGGGAGTGGCCTTGGGGCTTGTGATGGTTTGTCTGTTTGCCTGTTGACTGCTCTGTTGCCTCGGCGCTGCTGGGTCCTAGATCTATCACAGTGTAACACAGCTGCGCAGAGTCTGCAGTGGCAGGCGGGAACGGCCACCTGTGCACACGGCATGGAGGCATACAACCACAATGACGCCTCCGCAGCCGCAGGGGCACAGACTGAAATCGATGAATACATACAGTTCGGCAGCACACCTTCATTCCTGATCGCAGGCATCTCCCAACCCACAGTGGTGCATCTTCCCCCAACCAGCTGCCACAATGTTTTGGCGTTAGCACGATCCGCCTGCAATGATTACTCATCATCATGATGATGGCGAGTCTCAGGTCCCTCAAGCAGGCATGTGACGCAGTTGGCCATCGATATCATCCATTCAGACGACAGGGCTCTGACAGTGTTCTGCCAGACATGACGTGCATGCACACGTGCATGCATGAACGTCTGTCAGCGGGCATCTGGGTGGCGGGGGGCAACCACCTCACGCCTACCCCCAGATGTCAAGGTATGCCCTTAAACTTCGAAGTGGCTGTGTGGCCGTCCGACGCGATCGGGCGAGCCTTCAGGGGTACTTACACCAACTAAACCGGCGGCGCTGGGAGTGTGGCCACATGGCCGTCCGTACCGCCTACATGCCTCGCAGCCGGAAGATGCACAGGTGCTCTGACACAACGCACAGCACACCCAGCACATGAGCACCTCCATGCATCCCACTGCCAGCTCGCTATTTTTTTTTTTCAGCTCGCCGCAGACTCTACTCCATATACAGCCGCCACAGCACAAGTACTGGCAGCGCCTCGGTACTACCGTCGCATGTAGTACTAGTAGTACGGCTAGCTAGCCTCGACGCCAGGTTCCATACCCCCCCCCCCCCCCCCCCCCTCTGACGGCTGCACAGCACAGAACAGGACAGTGGTTGATACGCTGCTCGGACAACGCTTCAAGTGGCCGCGACTCCAGTTGGACATCGTCTGAGAGATCAATGCCAATGGTTCCATCTGGCCAGATGGCATTCTCGCTGCGCAGCAACTTGTTCAGCGCTCCTCCTTGATATCTCGACGGGCAGCATGTGTTACACTGTGATACATCAAGCCCTCAGCAGCCCCGAGGGAGCAAAACATGCAACACCACCAACAAAACAAACAAACAAATCAACACAAGCAGCACCGTCACCGTCCGTACCAGCATGATCCACACCCACCAGGAACAGAAACAGCAGCGCACACACACAACGCACGAAGCGAGGGCCACACCGCAGAGTGACGTGCGCCGCAGTCTATGTACATATGTACATGCATTCCAGGCACCGGGCAACATGTGGACATGCACATCCACTTCGCACATTCAGACATAGGTCCAGCACGTGCACAGAATGCAGATGCCAGCGAAGACAGTGCGCCTAGTCACAGGTGCTCCTCGTCAACACACAACAATGGGAGACCGCTATACACAGCCATGTCCTCATGAATCCACTCACCGTCCTCGGCGCGGCGGTGGCCATAGCAAACACCACTAGGAAACCGTTACACAGCCATCTCCTCATGAATCCACTCACCGCCCTCGGCGCGGTGGTGGCCGTTGCAGAGGCGATGCGTCACCCCGCGCCTCAACGCGCGGGCCTGCCGCGCACGTATTGCGTACCACACCTTGGCGCTGACAATGTTATTGTACAGATCCAGCGACAACTTTCGAGTCCTGCCACCTGTCAAGACAGCCTCGGCCAGCGCAATCACCCCCGCATCCCCAATCTCACAGCCCTGCATGCCGAACCATTCCAGGCCTTCAGCACGGTTCAAGCACTGGGCGAATGCCGCCCCGCCGGTGTCCCCAATGCAGTTGAAGTCCACTGACAGGGTCGTCAGCCTGGGCATGCGTGCGACCCCGCGCGCAATAGCACGCGCGCCAACGACGCCGATCGCGTTAGACCTCAGAGTCAGCTGCGAGAGCTGCCCTAGCCGGGGGAGACACCGCGCAAACGCGACGGCGCCGCCGCACTCCAGAAAGTTCCGTGAGAAGGAAAGGTCCTTCAGCTTCAGGCCAGCGCACGCCAGGAGACCGTCCGCAACAGCTGCAGCACCTTCCGCCCCCGCAAGGTTGGCGTCGAGGCCAAGCTCCTCGATCGCACGCATATCTGGTAGCCGCCGCGCCACCGCCGCGACACCCTGCGGCCCGAGCAGGTTCCAGCCGAGCTCCAGCGTTCCAAGCCGCGCTGCGGCCGCGGGGCGCAGAGCGGCCATGACCGCGGACACACCCCGTTCGCCAAGATCATTCCCGGAGAGGTCAAGCCGAGTGAGCATATCCAGCGGCCGTAGCGCAGCCGCAAGCGCGACCCCGCCCTCGGACCCCATGCAGTTCCGCCGGACGTCGAGGTCCGCCAGCGCTGTCAGCATGGAGAGCCGCGGCAGCAGAATCTTCCCTTCAAACGCGCCGAGTGCAGTGTCGCCCAGGTCGAGGCACGTCACCGATGTGAGCACGTGCATGCTTCGAGCCAGTGCAGCTGCGGAGCTCCGGTCCAGCATGTCTCCATAATGCATGCGGAGATGCTGTGGAGCCGGCAGCGCCGCCAGCAGCGCCGGCGGTATTGCGATCCCTGAGCCACGATGATGCATGCGCACCCCCTCGATGCCCCACCCGGCTCTGAGCCCCTCAACAGTCACACAAGGGACACCCCCACCTGCCAACGCAATCCACACGGCCTGCACCGCCGCTGTGGACCGCAGCTCCACAAAGCCCGTCTCGTCGACCCAAGACTCGGCTATGTCCAGTTGTTGCGCGGCAGCACACGCCGCGCCCAGCACACTCTCCATCGGCCGCCGCCCCTCGTATCTGAGCGAGTCCTCAAAACTAACACGCACATTCTTCAGCCCAAGCAGCCGCTCCCGGGCACACTCGCCGTTTCCCCCGTTTCCATACGCATGCCTATACTCTGCCCTCAGCCGCAGCACTCGCAGCGCAGGTAGCGCAACGCAAATCTCGTGCACACGCTCGGCGAGCCGGCAGCCGGCCTGTGGCGACGATAGAGGCAAGATCTCTGCGGTCAGCCCCAGGTGGAGCTCTTGCAGCTGCGCCATCGGTGCAAGAGCCGGCAGCAGCGTCCAGAGCAAGGAGGGCTTGGCGGCTTCCACACCGATGGCCCGCACGTGTGGCATCCCGGCAATGCAGGCCATCCCGCTGAGGTCGGTCTTGCTACCTTTGCGCAGCCAGTCATGCGGCGTGTTTGCGAAGTTCAGCGACGTGAGGGCGGGTACGCGGCCGAGGTGCCGAACGACAAACTGCAGGGCCGCGTCAGGTCGGTGCAGACGCGCGGTGGGCGGCGACCCGCGCGCGTGGCACCCCCCGCGCCACTTTGGGATGCACACATCGCAGGCGCACTCCTTGTCATGATTCGCGACACAGCACGTTCTGGGCGCCTCCAGCGTCACCTCAGAGAGCCCGCGCAGCGACGCGAGCTTGGCGGTGGCGCGGATCGCGCGGCGGAACGGCACAGGGTTGAGCTCCGGGAGTCTGAGGGTACGATGGGATTCAACGCTGGGGTGGGCAGCGGAGAGGACAGCAGGGTGGTGGCGGCAGGGGAGGATGAGGAGCTGAGTGCCGAGGGGGGCCTCCCAAGCGCGCAGCA
>JALKAD010000175.1:378362-402592 GCA_024500015.1 Ulva compressa
GTGCAACATCAGCACCCCCACTACAGCCGGCCCTAGTCGAACACTCCATCACCGCCCGTGAGAGCCCGGGGGCTGCCGCCCCCCACACAGCAGGGCGTACCAGCACGCCCCCTCCGGCTGCCCGGCAGGAGCCTGAGGGCGGGACGCGCAGGGCACGAGCGGCGTCGCATCGCTCTCCCCGCGCCAGCCCACGCGGAGGCAGGGCGGGCCAGCACTACAAGACTGTGTGCGTGTGTGTGTGCATGCACATGTGTGTGTTTGCTTTCATCCCAGCGCAAGTTTGAACGAGTTCGTTCTGGCGTTTGCTCGGGCGGAGAGTAGCCTTGGTGCTTGCGATGGGCTGTTTGTTTGTCTTTTTGCGTGTTGCCTGGTCTGTTGCCTCGGCGCTGCTGGGTCCTAGATCTATCACTGTGTAACACATGACTACCAGAACTTGTCACCTACCCGCTCTGCCAAGGCCCCCATCTGTTGAGCACAGTATATCCGCAATTGTACCTAGCTGGCTGCCATAGACTGTTGAAGGCTTGCACCGAGTCAGAATTCAAGGTCTGCAGCCCTGACACCTTGCCATGTATTTTATTGTAGATACTTCAAGGTACCTAGCCGTCAAAGCGATCCATCATATGCTCCGTGCAGAGTCAGGGGCACTAGGGAGCATGTCTCTGGCTACATGCGAAGCCACTCTCATGTGAAGTGCGGCAATGGCCAAGCTGTGTTACACAGTGATAGATGTAAGACCCAGCAGCGCCGAGGCAATAGACGGCCAAGCTGTGTGAGCCGCCCTAAGCCAGCAGTATACGTAGCTAGCACTGAGCTGTCACTGACTCTGGATGCACTGCCCTTATCAATGCGCAGCTGCATACATCTGCTGCCGTGATACGCGATACATATGCCGCTGATGCTTCTCCTCTTGACGTCCACAGTATCGTCACCAGTTCGGCCTCCACTCTAGAAGGCAGACAAGACCTGTTCTTTGCCTGCTCTCGTGCTGAAATGGTTGCACCCCCAGCGATTCTGTAGCACAGAGCCGGGATGACCGACGACCCATACGCACCTGAGTTGGATGTGTTACAAAGTGTAAGTTACAACGCAGCATGTCAAGGCCCAGCAGTGCCGTAGAAAGCATGGACACGCAAAAACAGCTAGCCAGCTCAGTCAGCCTGCACATCGGCGTGAACCGCACTCACAATAAATGCAACCGGCAGCGCGGAGAAATTGCACAGTGACCCAGCGGAGCACAGCGTCCACTCAGCGGAGCATGGCGCCGACGGCGGCCACACAGCGGAGAACGGCGCAGCGGAGACCGGCGCAGCAGAGCACGGCGCAGCGGAGCCCGGCACAGCCTGCTGCGTCTACCATGGTCAATGACAGGGCTGTGACAAGCACCAGGTGCGGCGGAATGCGGCACCCAGCTTCTGCGAAAGAGTTGCGGAGCCACCTAATGCAGCCAGCGCGGCCACGGGAAGAACATGATGCCCCGCTCGTCCGCGGCCAGGCGCCACCGCCTTGGCCGCAGCTCCAGACCACATGGTGCCGGTGTAGCCCCTCTTCCCGCCAGAACCACATCGGCCTGACCCATGCCAGCCTGACGCGTTGAATTGTCCCATGCAATAGCCTATAGCCTGCAATAGCCTGAGGGGCGCCTGGTCGCACGCGGCCGGCTCGACGCGCTGCCCATCGCCAATCAAATGGGCGCAAGCTCCAGCGTGCGCACCGCGCGGCAGATACTTGCATACATTAGCGTGCATATGTTAGCGGGCCATCGGACATCTACTGCACATATCGACCTGTGTCGAGTCCTGGATTTATCACAGTTTGACACGCATCGACCATGGCGTGGTCGCAGCCGTGGGGCTTAAGCTTCATCACGAGGACTATCAAAACAGTCACTGTAGCACATGTGCCATTGGCGCTACGTCCATGCTGCCACTGCCACTGTGCCCTGCAATTGTTTGCCCATGCTTGGGTTTTGCCCCAGGCAGTGTGGCGATTGGGCACAAAACAAGGTTCCCCCGGCCCTCCTCCTCCCTCTTCCATCCAATCCCCGCGCCTATGCATCTTCCCCTCACTCCCTCCCTGGACACGGATCGTACCACGGCGACCGCGCCAGAGGATGCTGCTGCGGCCCCTGAGACAGTTGGCTTGTGGCCGCGGCAGTGGCTGTGGTGCGGCAGTGGCTGTGGTGCGCGGCGGTGCGCCTTCCCTGACTGCTGCGGTCGGATCGGCGCCTGGCGGGCGCGGTGCCTGCGGCCTGTGTTTGGCGTGTGCGTGGACTGCGCGAAACTGCGCGACACTGTGTTCGCTTCCTGCAATATTTGCGTGTGTGTGTGAGGAAGTCGTTATGTGCTAGTCATGCCAGTGGCACATCCGATGCACTACATCACAGCTCAGCAACCGGGCGGATTCTGCCCGCCACGGCTGCCTTCCCAGACACACTAGTCATGCTCTGCAAGCCCATCTTGAACAACAGCGCGTTGCCTCTACACAAACCTACACTCAGTTCCTCTCACATTGGTGATGTACTGCGCCCGATCCTGTATAGCACACACGACAGCAACATCAGCCAGAAACTTCAGATGCGACAATGCACCCTTGCTCAACCTGCCGAATGACTCATGCAACAACGCAACAAAGTTGTGCGCATGCGGATTATAGCGACGATAAGCAGCCGCCTTGTGCCTATCGCGACGCGTGCACCGCCGCCGCAGTGCCATCCCCACGGGCTGCCGCTCTGCGATACGTCCGCGCCACAGGGTCAATCACAGACACATCCGGAATGCGGAGCTCACCGCTGGACGGAACATACAAGATCTCCCCAATTTTATCCGCCTCCGGCACCACACCTGAGGCCGGCTCGGCATCATCCAGCTTCTCTGCCTGTGCATCGTCCCCGCGCTGCGGCTCACCCTGCCCCTCCTGGTTCGAATCCCTGTGCCCTGCACCCTCTGTTGCATCGTTGCCCCCATCTGTGTCCCTACCCGCAGCGTCTGGCCCAGCCGCTTCACCCATCCCGCTCACGTCGTCGGCCCTGCCTGGATCCCGCCTCCCGCCATTAGCCGCATCCCCACGCCGAGCAAGGCTGCTCGGTGCGTGCGTATCATTCCCTGCGAGTTCCTGCGCATGCTGCGTCAGAAAACAACGAGTGTTGGGGACCTTAGTGCTGGAAACGCTCGCCCGCGACCCCGCCCCGCGCCATCTCTGCTGCAGAATATTGTGGCGCACGGTTCGGATTCCGGACAGCGATTTGCACTTCATTGCATGGTCGAGGTCGTCAGGCAGGATGAACTGTCCGCATTTGCATGTGACTCCCATTCACATGCAAATGCGGGTGCATGGGAGTGTGCATTCACATGCATGGGGGAAATCCCACATCAGTGGCGGAGAGAAAATTCGAAGTCGACGTTGGACAGCTGCAGAGACGGCGCAACAGGCAGGGTGTCAAGCCAGATCGCCGACTCACGGCACGTGTGTGTGTGTGTGTGTGGTTACAGAGTCGGTATGCGCTAGTCATGCCAGTGGCACATCCGACGCACTACCTCACAACTCAGCAACCGGGCGGATTCTGCCCGCCACGGTTGTGTGTGGTTACAGAGTCGGTATGCGCTAGTCATGCCAGTGGCACATCCGACGCACTACCTCACAACTCAGCAACCGGGCGGATTCTGCCCGCCACGTGTGTGTGTGTGTGTGTGTGTGTGTGTGTGTGTGTGTGTGTGTTTGTGTGTGTGTGTGTGTGTGTGTGTGTGTGTGTGTGTGTGTGTGTGGGTGCTTTACTGCCGACGCTGGTCCGTTCTAGCATTCTCTTGTGCGGCGAGTGGCCACTCCCTATGACTTGTGATGGTTTGTCCCTTGCCTGTTGACTGCTCTCTTGCCTTGGCGCTACGTATACTGAGTCCTAGATGTATCACAGTGTAACACAAAACAAGGCCACTTCCATGAGCATGCCGTGACTATGTAGAATTTGATCAGAAACGTGAGAGTGGTAAGCCAGGTCCGTTGGTGGTGTATCCTATTGTCCCATTGTGGTGCTCCGCTCGTCGCACCTCCCTGGAGTTTGCGCTGTGTGTCATAGCGCGCATGGGGTCGTTGATTGCGGTGTGAACACGATGCATGCGTATGAGGCCCATGCGGGTTTTCCTGGCGACGTCCCCGCTGTTGAGCACAGGTGGCACTAAACTGGGGGCCTGCTCCTGATCTCTGCCCGCATATGTGCGACCGTGCGGGGCGTCTTGGCCGGTCCGGTCTTCCTTTGCGCTTACCTGCTGCGTGCGACGGAGACGAACCCAGCAGCTCGCGCGGTAGTGCAACACTCGTTGTGTGTTACACTCTGGTAGATCTAGGACCCACTGGCAGCACCGCCGATGCAACAGAGCTTGTTCTGTGTTACACAGTGCACTCATCATGATAGATCCTGAAACAGTGCACTCATCATGATAGATCTAGGACCCAGCAGCTCCTAGGCAACAGACTAGTGAACATGCAAACAGACAGACAGACTATCTCAAGCACCATTGCCAGAGCTCGTTCTGTGCAGGCCGTTGTGACGCTGCTGTGACGGCCAGTGTTGACCCGGACGCCTCTGGCCACTCCGTATGTGTGCGCTTGGTTGCAGTGTTTGTTGCTGGTGCGGCTGCGACAGTGTATACCATCTGTTCCGCTGCACATGTGCCCTGTGATCCCGCCCCAGGTCCTGTTTCACATGTTGTTTCTCCGCCCGCCCCCCCCCCCCCCCCCCCCCCCCCCCCCCGCACGCGGGCTGTGTCGATTCCTGCCGGGCTATAGCCTGTTGGTCCCCCCCCCCCCCATCCCCTTCAGTGTGTTGGCACGGTACCTCGCATATCTCTTGGCTTGCCCCCGCTGAGCTGTTTGTAAAATATACAGCGTGAACGCCGTTGCTCACGAGGTCCTGCTGTACTACGCCCAAGCTTGTCCTGCCCAAGCTTGTCTTCCCAACAATGACAATACTCGCATGCGCAGGAGGTAGAGCTCTCGACGGGAGGTTTCAACCGGTGAGTACACCAAACCGTCCAGTCACAGAAAGGAACGTGGCAATCCACTTCACACAGTCGATCGTTACCCCAAAATGAGACTGCAAGTAGCAGCTATGCGTGGGCGCTTCCCTGACGTCAACGCAGGCCTAGGTGATTGGAGGTACTGGTCACTGGATCAGAGCGCTAGCGGTACCGAATTAATGGCAGTATACATGTCTTGCCCTGCAGCGTAGCAATGATTGCAGTGCTGTTGGCTACATCAGTTACATTTCTTGGTTGTAGCTGATGTCAGTTTGTCGTTTCTACGCGCAAGAACTTCATTTTCAACCAGACAAGGTGCAGGCTGTTCCATGCACGTAGACCCCCGCGGATGGCATCGTCAAGCATGCTGAGGCAAGCGAGAGGCTACTCGCTTTCATTTTTGCAGCTAGCCTGGATGTGGATGCCACTCCAGGTCCGGCGACCATGATTATCAATGAGAGGTACGTCCAGCTGCAGCCACGCGAAAGCGCATGTCCAAGTTTACGGAAAGCCTGTGCACAGCCATTGCAGCACCAAAGCCTGGACGATACAGTACAACAGTCCGATGCAGGCACAGAATTGGGATCACTGCTAGCGCTTCTCGGCAGCACAGCCGCAATGCTTCTGATCGTGTCAAGCTCGCGCGATAGCAAGCTGACAGTCTTGTCTGCGGTGCTGCTGGCGATATTCACCATCGCATGTTCCCCGGAGCTCTGCGATGGCAGATGCTTTGCCACTAGGAGAACAGACTGTCGGCAAAACGCAGTGCACGACGGCCGACACCTGCTGCAAGATGAGGCGGCCACGGCAGTCGTCTCACGCCGTGTTGCCAGTGTGACGGAGGTGATCCAGGCGTTTCGGGACGGTGTCAACGACATCGTGATCACCGCCGACATTGACATCACTGGCGTCCCTCAGGACGTCCCAGGTCAACAAATTATGCTTCCCGTTGTGCCGATTAGAACGAACATGACAGTCCGGGTGCGTGCGCGTCACTGGCGCCAGCCTGATACTTGCAGCGTGGCCCGGTCCAAGATCCTCGGCTAGCTCTACGTTGCATCTATCAGTCGACATCACCTTCCAGCGCCATTCGGACCATTAGCAATATCGATATTAATTGTGGCAGCCTTCGACGCCTGCTCAGGTGGGACGAGAGGCGTTGCCATGGCTGCACCTGCAATATCAATATTAATGCCGGTCTTGCACGCTACTGCAATGCTGTGACTGCCTCAATCATGCTGGGCGTGACTTCCTGCCAGTCTGCACGTTCCAGGAGCCACAGAAATAGCACTGCAAACATTTTTGCTCAGTACTGCCGTGCTCTTCTGTGCTATTCACCTTGACAACGTGCCTAGCCCACCTTCAGCCTGAGAGAACTGCAGCCTAGGCGTAATATTAATGAGCACGAGCCCTCCCTTTCGGCTCGCACCCGCACCCCAACCCACACTGGTTTAGATGCTCAAGCTTGTTCCATTGACTGCACATTTATATCAGTGTAATCTTTGCCCCCCACCACCGGTGTATGCTGCTATGCAGGGTAGGTGTAACGTCACGGCGACCCCGGAAACCACTGCCCGTGCGTCCAGCGCATGCACCATCGTCACATCTGCCCCCCTCATTGCCACCGAGGGAGACACATGGCTGCAGAACCTCGTAGTCCGCTTTGTCTCACCAGCAGATGTCGACACCGTCGGCCCCGCCATCCTTAATGTCATTGGCCCGGGCCGCATGTGGGCGTCCGACTGCGTGTTTCAAGGCGATGGCATAACGTCCATCAGCGGCCTGAGGGTCACCTTTGGCGGCAAAGCATTTGTCAAAGGTACAATCCCACTGCCCAGATTCCACTGACGCATCCATACCGTTGTAGAATACATCTGTTTCCATCGCTCCAACATGCCACACACGTTTCGCTTGTGGTGTATCATTGCTGACCTATGATTTAAGAGATCCTTGCATGCTTCGTTAGACCTCGACCGAGCCAACCGAGCCGACGTCGGCTGCCAGCGGTAATACATACCATCTATGTTGCCCAATATGTGCCCGAACTCATAGCTATAGCCTATAGAGTCTGCATCTGACATCTCCTGGCCTTGCGTTGATCAACTGATGCACCCAACGCCTGCAGATCGCCGCAACACATGATGGCACTGTACACGTGAGCATGCATCATCCAGTGTCACTCAAACTCCGTCATCGGCCATAGCAGTGTCCGTGGATCTCTCGTACACACGCCATTCGTTTGGTCATAGCCCACCTGTGTGTGCGTGTGTGTGTGCGTGTGTGTGTGTGTGTGTGCGTGTGTGTGTGAACAGCTGTTCCTGTTAGCGACGGGTGTGGATCATGCTGGTACACACGGTGACCGTGCTGCTTGTGATTGTCCGTCTATTTTGGTTGTTTGTTTCCTGCTTTTTCTCATTGGCGCTGCTGAAGCCTTGCCAAAGCCTTGTCGGTGATCGATCACAGTATAACACACAGCCTGCCTCAGGCTACACCACGCACCATCAGCCCACTGAACTCTACCATGCAACTGCCTGCAGACAGCGTCTTCCGGCAGCTTGGGGGCCAGAAGCATGTCATCCGTGCTGACGCTTCCCTCTCCCTTTCCAATGTCCGCTTCTCGCACAACGCCCTAAGCCAGTCCCCCAACGGCCTCCCACTCGCTCTCATACTAATTACCGGCCTCCCTGTGGAGGGTGGTGGTGGTGCGGGCCTACGGATGGAGGCGGTGGCGTCCATCAACAACCCCCACCCCTTCACCGTTGCTGCCAGCGTTGGCCCTATTGCAACTGAAGTTTACGCCGACCACCCTGTTCTAATACTCAACATCGGCAATCACGCAACGCCTGAAACCGGGGAAGGCCTGGAGGCTGTGGTGTCGCACGACCTGGCTGCGCTGACGGCACAAGTGGACAACGAATTAAGATTCATCTCGATGCGGACTCCGTCCTTTGTCGACCGCCGTGCAGTGCGTACCCGCATGCATGAGCTCTCTCCATAGCAATTTTGATGTGGCGTCAGTTCGTGGGGCTGCTTGCTGCTGGATTGTGTGTGGCCGTGTTGGCTGGAGCGTGGACAGGTGGCGTGCATGATATGACGGTGCATGAATGTTGCAGCCACCAGCTACTACAGGTGCTTGCTTGCTTGCTTGCTTGCTTGCTTGCTTGCTTGCTTGCTTGCTTGCTTGCTTGCTTGCTTGCTTGCTTGCCTGCTTGCTTGCTTGCTTGCTTGCTTGCTTGCTTGCTTGCTTGCTTGCTTGCTTGCGCGCGCCGTTGCGCCGTTGCGCCCTCGCCCTTGCGCCCTTGCGGATGGGCTGCTGCATGTAGCGCGCTTCCCAATTATGCAGACGAGGCTCCTCCCGCTGCTGCATACCAGGAATTGGCAGGAAGCACACGGATCCCAGGCCGCATATACCTGCAATGTCACTGTTGACGGAACCCCCTTTAGCTTGATCGCTACGTATACACATGCCGAACATCCTAAATATTTCAGCAGAGTAGCTCCGCTGTCATTGCAGGTCATCCAACCGCTGTTCAAGCGACAAACTGTTATGTCTCCCCCCCTGTTCGAGGTGAGTCTGGCGGTCCCGAAGGAGGAGGCCATAACTGCGTCCGCCAGCGCATCAGAGTTTGTCCCTGTCAGCGTCACGCGTGTAACGACCGTCAGGCAGCTACTCGACGCCGTCGCCGCAGGCACAAGGGACATCTCAATTGAGGCGAACCTGAATCTTGAGGATGCCCCTGTCGACGACCTTGGCTTCGCCATGACCATTCGCCCCACCACTCGCTCCATAAGGGTGTGCCCCCTGCGGTCCGGGCTGTAATTCACATTTGCAATATTACACAGTTCACAGGAACTGTGTAATATTTTAACATGTCTGCGACACGCGAGGATTGCCATGTAGATCTCCCGCGCGTCAGTGCTCCTTTCACAGAATGCCTGTAGCCTGATGTAGTGACTGCTCGGGTGGAGCCTGACGCCAGATGTACTCTAACTTTTTGACTGTGTTGCCACTCTGTTGCTCACAGGCACGAGCAGCACACAATTGGCCAGCAGCCACAGCTGGCCTTGCGTTGTCAGGTGCGGTTGTCCAGAAGTCAACGTAAATTACAACCGCGATAGCAGTAAAAACAACAATCACACCGACCACCAGAAATGGTCTATATGGAGGCCAAACCGCGGGAGCGGGCACAGTGCAGCAAGTTGCAATCAGGAAATTGCATTTGCGCACACACACAGAACGCGGTGCGTGCACGCAGCTGGTATACGTATTGGCACTCAGCGCACACATGATCCTTCGCGCCCCGACGCCGTTGCAGCCCACTGGCCTGTTACATGGAACTCTGGAACCAGGTGCTGCAACGTCGGCCACTGGCATACTCATGTATTTGTGTCTGTATTCATTTAGACACGTTGGAAGACTGTTCAGCACGCGACTGTGCAGCCTGGCTAGCTGAGGTCCACTTGGTTCGCGAACAGTGTAAGTCGCAATGGTGGGCTTCAGTACACCTGGGATGGGTGATCGGGCCCGACCAGCCGAAGATTCCGACTTATCGGGCCCGACCTGCCAGGCCGTAAGCCAAAAACCCATCCAATGCGGGCTTTGAGGGCGCCATGTTATCAGAAAGCAACATTGCGGATGTGGGCACTTCTCATAACTCTGAAAATTGATCTGACGGCTATCGGAGCGTCCATTTTGTGTTTGTGACCATATGACCCACCGCGCACCGCCAGTACATACCTCGCCATGCAGAGGTACATGCAGCACGGCGCAAAGCGCGGTATAGTCTCAATTACTTAAAACGCTCGCTAATTCCCCTATTGACAATGCGAGTTGCAACACAAACAAATGCAAAGTCTCGTGTTTTTATTGCGGATGGTCACGGATCGGAACTGGCGCCATCGAACTCAAGGCACACTTTGCCGTCGAACCTCACGGGAAGCCAGAATGTGCGAAATGAATACCATACTATGTGAAAGCATCATTCATGTCCGGTATCGCGGCATGGGCTGCGATATCCAAGGTTGCAGTCGTCACTGTCAAGCTGCCTTCAACGCACCTGGTCAAGCAGCATGAGCACCTAACGGCAGTGTTGCACGAGTAGCTCTTTTCTGGATCTTACTTCGTGCGATCGACAATGAGCAGTCTCGGGCAGCCATTGCAGACGTGATTCGAGCAAGCAGATTGTGGACAGTGGTTCACCAAGCTGCCACCGAGAATTGAATAGCTTCCCACGGATTGACAACATTGCATGGTGTAAAATCATGTCATGATGTGTATCTGGCTTGTATTTTGCTGTTACACATGCTGACAAGGTTCGGAATGGGGTGAAACTGTAAAAACCAGGCTGACCGTGCCCAGTTCACAAAGACCTGCACCCAAGTTAGAAAAACTTTTTCCGACTTTGTGAAATAATCCCGACTTATCGGGCCCGACCTGCTTAATCCCGACGTCAGGAGGTCGTGGATCACTCATCCCAGCAGTGCACTTTGGCATCTTTGCCAAGGTGATGGTACACGGAGGCAAACACAATGTGCACTCTAGCCTTGTACTGAGTACGTGTACCGGCGTAGTGGTTGCAGTTCGTCCAAGATTTGAAAGGAACCAAAAGCCACGCCAGCCCGCGAAACACTAAACCTTTATTGTGTTGTGATGCCGCTCACAAGCAACCGGGCGGCTTATGGCATGCTATCATAGTTTAAACTATGGCTTCAAAATTGAACTTGAATACGTCCAAAGCCTCGTGGTGACATCATGCTGTCCATGCGATGCCCAAGTTTGTGCGGAGTCAGACGCCGTCACGCAATGTGCAGAGGACCCGATTGCAGTAGTTTGTGGCAAAAACCAAGATCCAGAAGAAATCTGACGAGTTATGTGCCGACTCGCAGGGCGGCCCCGTGGGTTTGCCGCACCCACAGGGCCTGAATCCGGGTTGCGTGTTGCTGGAGATACGTCAAGAGCTGTATGAGATCCGTCAAGCACGTGCCATTGCTGTCAGTGCTACCAAGGCCACGTGGCCGGTGCCCCGGGTGCCATATATCATCTCTGGAGGCCGGAACCCTATCTACTTCTCGCCAGTAGACCTATCCATCCGCCGGTATGCATGTATATGCTTTTCAGCCTTTGGTTCGTGCATTGCCCATTGCCACATACATGCAGGGCACGTTCAACATTTTAGCTCAATTACCTCTTGTTCTCAGTGGCTGGCAATCGACAGCAGATATATCCACGCATTCACATCTGCATACAGTGTTTGACATTTTGTATTTCGCTGATTTTTTTAAATATGCGTATTGAATACGATGAATTTTGGGAATACGGAGTGAGGAAACGGGCAAGGGGAGGGTGGGTGCCAGGTGCCGGGTGTGGGGTGGGGTGCGGAGCCCGGGCCTGGGTGCATAACAACAGACAGCACGAACCGCGGATTGTACAAACCCCGACCATGGGTTTCGAGAGTGTTTGCACATGGGTGCGCACATGCCCTCGCTGCCGGGCTCTCAGAGGCTTGCGTTCATCTCCATGCTACACATGACATATACGGGGGAACATGCCGTTCGCATGAAAAAGTTGCAGAGATAACGCTAGGGCCCGAGATATCGGGGAGATGGCGACCGCAGAGGTGCAGCTCGTTATGTTTAATCAGAATACTGCGTTTGATGGTCACATCAGATTATCAAAAGCACCGGATTAATCTGAGACGGGATCCTTGCAGTGTTGTGTAGATTGTGTGAACATTGTGTTCAGACATGCTTATAACCTATAGCCAAGCAGTCCGCGGTAGCCCGTACGCTACAATGAATGATGGGAGGGCTGTGGATACCCAACTGGCAGCCACACACTTGCCACCTACGCGTGCCTACGCAGTGTCAATATAGCACCTATCTGTTCCCGCATCAGAATTCAACTCTGTAATCCAAATTGGCAAGACCTGTACCCCATACTGTTGGGCACCTGCACAAGCACTACAAACGTGGACATTTGTGATCGTGTACACGCGATAGCTGTAGCTGCCACCGTAAATTCACAAGATTGGCTCTGGACAGGAGCACATGAAGTTCATATGCAATGACTGTAGTGTCTCGAACAATTACGACAGCCAAGATAATCTGCCAAACGTTGCCAGAGATAACTAGGACATCCACAACACCGTGTGCTATACATACGGTGTAAATACATCGTGTTACAGGGAAGACAGCAGCGTCCAGCTGTGCGCAGCTGTCAAAACACAAACCAGCGAAACAGCTCCACTGGCATGATCAAGGCAGGGTGTCCCAATTAACAGTGCTTGGGAGCTACATAGGCGGCTATGCCCGCACCATGCGCTTTCACCTGAGATAGTTGCTGCTTGTTGCTGACTACTTTCGGGGGGTTTTGACCGTCTGCTTTCCTGCTGTTGCCCTCGCTGCCGGGCTCTTGCGTTCATCTCCGTGTAACACCATGCGCTGTCAAACTGTCAGAGCAGTTGAGCCATATGGATCTAGGCCCGTACTGCAAGTTTCACAGTGCACATGCGAACTACAAGAGCGTGATGATACTGTACCATCAGAGCAGGTAGTAGTACAATGGAACAACTGCTGAACACTAAGAAACGCTAGGCGGCAATGTGACCATGATGTGGTCATGATCACGATGGGGTCAGACAAGTCAGCTGCTGTGCGACAGAGACCGTCCCTCCAAGATCCACCAGCAACATGATTCATCAATGTGCATGATGGCAATCCATCAAAGATTATCAATGGCGTCACGTTCCACGCGGTGGTGCGCGCAGTGGTTAAGCACAGAGAACAGTCGCGACGCATGGTCTCGGTAAGTCCAAGCATGTACTCGGACGCTCCGCAGCAAACCAGCTAATTGATCCAGAGATATTGCGTGTGCCACCGTGTGAGCAAAGCACTGGCACTGCAATTGACTCAAAAGAATGAAACCCTTGCGTAGTGTCCGCCTTCACTACACCAGTGCCTTTAAACCAGCCGGGTAATCACGGATAGCATCAGCAATCGAGCTGGGTTTACAAATGCTGCAGAGTTTACATCAGAGCGTGCGCAGCATGGCTCTCCAGAGTGAGATACGTTACAGAGTTATGCTCCACAAGGTGGTAGAACACACAGGTACGATTCATGGCAATGCATCACCATGGCCGAATGCCGTACACAAACAGAATCACAGCAGCTTCAGTATTGCGCTACAGTTAAACGCTCTCGCACACTATTCGCTACTGCTGCTCACAGCACGGCTCACTACTCACTCAGAAATGCTCCACCGACACATCCAGGCCTGGCATGAAGTGCTTTCCGGTCACACGAGCAATGGCTGACAGCGACTGAGCATACATGTTGGCGTTCCCTCTCTGCAACGCACAAGACACCTTCTTGTACGTGATGGCTCTCCAGAGTCAACAGGCAGAGCCTGTCGGCAGCTATGGTCACGGAGTCGACTACATCCTAGATCGAGACACTGTCGGTCGCCAGCAGAACTTTCACATGGCGTTGCCAAGATTTACCACAGAACATCATGCGTTACTGGCTGGGGCTGTGCGATTGCCTATAGTCCACACCTCTGCTTGCAAATTTGCGGGGCGCTCACAAAGGCGCTCGCTGCAAAGTAATAGCAGCAATCACCAAAACAAATGTAAAGCAATGAATAGTGCATGCTGCATTTCAAAGACGCGTGCGATGGCGTGTGCGGCCCTGGGTCACAATCGTTTCCGCCTCTAGTTAGTTTGAGTTGGATCAGGCGGGAACATGGGTGCAGCAGCACAGTAGGATACTAATACATGAGCAGCACAGCAGGATAGAGTGAGAGAACGTTTCGAAGAAACTGTTGCGCGATTCTGGAGCTGTTTTGTTTCAGTTTGCGTACGGCATTCGGCCATGGTTATGTATTTGACGCATTGCCATGACTTCTATCCTGTGTGTTCTACCACCTTGTGGAGCATGCCTTTGTAACGTATCTCTATCTCTAGTACACAAGGGCCCCCTGCCCCCCCCCCCCCCCCCCCGCCCCCGCCCCCCCCCCCCCCCGCCCCCTCCTCCCTCCCTCTTCCTCCTGCCCGCGCGCCTCCGTCATTTCTCCTCTGCCCCCCTTCCCGGACACCGCTCGTACAGCCGGGCTGGCTGTGACTACAGCCCCTGGGACCGGTCCCTCGCGGCCTCGGAGATGGCCGTAGCGCGCGGCTGCGCGCCCGTGTAGACTGCTGGTGTCGAGTCGGCGCCCGCCAGTGGGCCCGGAGCATGCTGACTGTGTTTGGTGTGCGCATGGACTGTGTGGTACTGCGCGGCGCTGCGCTCGGTTCATGAATTGTTTGTGTGTGTATGTGCGTGTGTGTGCATGCACATGTGTGTGTTTGCTTTCATGCCAGCGCAAGTTTGAACGAATTCGTTGTTGCATTTGCTCGTGCGGAGAGTGGCCTTGGTACTTGCGGTGGGCTGTCTGTCTGTTGAATGTTGCCTGGTCTGTTGCCTCGCCGCTGCTGGGTCCTAGATCTATCACTGGGTAACACATTGGAGCTGGTGTGTGGCATTGTTCAGGACTACAAGAACCAGTCCGCCAGCGACGGGTGTTCAACACATGTACGCTGGGACTACTCTGTTGCCTCAGCGCTGCTGTGTCCTAGATCTATCACTGTGTAACACATGGGCGCATGTGTGTGTGTGTGTGTGTGTGTGTGTGTGTGTGTGTGTGTGTGATTTCGTGCCGGCGCTGGTCCGTCCTAGCATCTGCTCGTGCGGAGAGTGTCCTTGGAACGCATGCGATGCTGATGACAGCTAGTGGCCTTAGGTCTGAGGGGCCTACTGATGCGTCTCAGTGGCCTTAGGTTTGAGCGGCCTTGAATCTTGTGATGTTTTGTCTGCTTGCCTGTTGACTGCTCTGTGCCTTGGCGGCGCTGGGACCTACATCTATCACAGTGTAACACATGGATGCGCCATTCATCCTCGCTCGAGTGCTTGGCAGTGACTAGTACTGTCTCGCATGTGGGTGGCTTGAACGCACAGCAGGTCACAATTTTGGCAGATTGATCGCATTTCCCGTTCCTAACGACTTCTTAAAGTACACGTATGGAGTACGGGTTGTTTGGGGAGTACTCGTATTTGTCGAACAGTATCTGCATATGAGCCGCTTCGCCAGTGCAGGGGAATTGCACGTCCAGCGGGCCAGCCCCCGTGGGCTTGCCGACTTTCGAATCGGTTTATGACCGACCGTCCCAACAGTGCATCTTGTGGGGATCAGGTGGCATCTTCCGCATGATGCACGACAATCACTACCTATGGATGGACAACCTCAACTTGCACGGGTTTCAGCACCAGCTACTTGATGTAAGTGGTGATGAAACCAAGGTCTGGGTAACGCGATGCGGGCTGTATGGTAACCTGGGAAAGACCGAGGCAGTCATGCTATGGTCCAAGACGGCATCAGTCCACTTTGAAAGTGCGCCTCTCCCCCTTCCTGAACGCAAGGGTATTCCCGTCGGTCGCCAATATTGCTGAAGGGCGTGCCTGCACCGCGCCACCCACGCCCCACGTGGGTTGATGCACACACGGCCTCAGGCTACCATGTACGCCATCATGGCCCAATCCAGGAATTCCTACCTCCACAGCTTGTTCACCTTCCGTGCGCACTGCGGCCTTGCGGCTTGTGCCTCGAGGCGCATCCTCCCGTAGTTTCAGGATATATGGTCCAATGAGCTGCGAATAGGGTGCTCTGCAGTGTTACACAAATACGCGTATTCTCGAAAAAAATTCGTATGGAATACGCGTTTTTTAGAATTCGTATGGAATACGTAAATACGGCCCAGCTGCCAAAACTGGAACAGCTGCTGTGCCGTTGATGGGGGGCTATGCGCCGACTGGCAGCCTTGTTGGGGCCTTTTATAGTCTCGCGACTTGCGATCCGCTCGGCATAACAACCCATAGATATTTTTCATTGACACCGTCTGTGCACGATGGATAGATACATTGTCAAGCCAGCCACACGCAAACCAACCACCGCCAAGCGCTAGCTCGCGAGCTCGCGTGAGGATGATTGGCACGCCCACGTAGACATTGTTGATACAAATGGCAGTGGTTCGTACAGTCTGATTTGCCACCACTGCAAGCAGTTCGAGTCCAAGCCTTGGAGAGGCACAGCCAATCGCGTACTAGGCATAGCCAATCCCGTCCACTCCCGCGTTTCCTCGAACGGTATTCCCAAATTTCATCGTATTGAATACGCGTATTTTAAGAATTCGTATTTGGTACGAATTACGAAATGTCAAACACTGGTGCTCTGGGGCATCCTTGCCCAATGCTCTCTGGGCGCCAGAATGAGTCGCTTGGGACTAGTACTGGTCACAGCAACTGCGTGGTCTTGCAGCAGTCTCACCTGACGTAACAGTCAACCGGATCGATTTTAGACGATTTCTGGAACAGGATTTGTATGGGACATCGTGCGCCAGCATCGTGGACAGCGACCGGTTGCGTGAGTGTTTCTTTAGTGTAAGAGCATGCCAAAGATGCTAAGGCATGCTCCGTAGCTTTAGTGACGTCCCAAATATGTTATATCGCTTTGCTTGTTTTCGGTTGAAGTCAGGATCATCATGATGAGACAGGCTGATCTGATGTTTTAAGCGTGTACTACATAGTATTCCGGTAGACAGCACGAACAAAACAAAGACATATGCATGTTGTGTACTGCCAAGGTTTGTTCAATTAAGACCGTGTGTGAGAAGCTCTGCCGGACTCCATGTATAGCTGCGGGCTGCTGTCCGGGGCGGCCTGTGGGCTGCCGTTCGATGTGGTCGCTTGGGTGTTGTCAGCGTAACACGCAACAGCTATAGATTTGCCACTGTTTTAAGAAATACAATGTAACAGTGTGATGTGCCGTTACCATCATGGACCAAATTATATGGCTTGACAGGGATCAGGTCCATGCAGACTGCACCCTGGATTCATTTGCTATACCATCCTCTAGCACATCCAGAGCAGTGGTTACCAGCCTTGGCAGCATGTCTCTGTCACGGCTGCGAATGCGGGCTCTCAACGTGTACGCTCAACCGGACAGCGCTATCTTCTTCGCCCGCGACACAGGCTTCATTGCTCTGTTGAAGCCAACACCATGCCGTGAATGCGTCGGAACCTTGTTCATGGCACAAGGCGCTGGGGCTATACTCACAGAGGGGAATTCTACTTACCCCGGCAGCGATCCGCGTCCAGTGTGGGACGTTGCAGGGCAGGAGTTCGTCAGCCTGCTCAAGATCCCGCTTGGCCAGCACCCAATTGGCATGTCGACAATCGAGGATCCTTGGCTTGTCTCGTTGCAGTTGGTGCGCGTTCTCTTTTTGCTGGCCACACATCGCCGTTGATATGGCACTCGATGTCTGAAAGAGCAGAAGCAGCATCGGTAATATTGCATCATAATTGACAATTTAACCCTGCAGCAGTTCATACGTGGCCGGTGGCATCCTTCCTTGCCTCAGTGCCAGCGTCCAAGTCGGTATAGCGCTTGGACGACTTGAACGATTGCAAGGGGCTGAGACGGGCAGCAAACGTTGAGTCTTCGGGGTGACCCTGGTTTTGACGTGGCAATTCTGTCATCAGCTGCAGTCAAACAGACGCTCCGACAGGCATGAATAATGTGATCCATGCATATGACGCTGGCCACAAGTAGTGACTTGCTAGCTCACATTAGTACGGCGTGCTCACGCTGTCAACTTTGCAGCTCCTTGATTTACCTGCGCTCACCGTGTATCATTAACCCCACTGGCATTCGGAGACACCGTGCATGTTTATCTAAGAGCACGCGTGCTGCATATCCTGTTTTGCACACTGGCTCACCCGTACGCACACCGAATCGCTAGTGCAGTCAGGTCATGATTTGCGCTTTTCCCTGCAGGAACTGCCCGGTAATACACTGACCAGCGCGGCTGCTCCAGCTAGTCAGCCAATCCAGTCTGAGCTCATCAGTACTGCCGCGCTCCCAGAGTTTGTGAATGTCACCAGTGCAGCCAGTCTGATCGACGCCATTGAACGGGGTGGCCAGCACATCCAGATTACATCCCACCTTGACCTCCGAGGTACAGCCATGAACAAAGATGGTTACACATTGGCTGCAAAGCACACCACCCACTCTGTCCGGGTGCTGCCTCCCCCCGCTCCCAACACTTTGTATGCTCTGAAACATGTTCAGCGCTGTGACATGCTCAGGGACATCTACAAAGCGTTACCTCACAGTGTGCCGTGCCAGCCCTGCTATTGCATGCAACTTTCCTTCTGCTTTCTGAATCTGTGCGTCTGAAACACTTTCTGATGCACCTCCCTGAATTATGATCCGCAAGCCATCTTTGTGTGCCTGCGCTTAGACCCCAGACAGCCGCAAGGATCGGCTGCTTCGAAGCCGCTGCGCAGATATGCATTACACTGGCTCGCTGTGCAGGGGGGCTCATGCATGGATTCTCTGCCCTTCAGCATGCGTGACTCCAACAACAGTACGTGGACGCGTTACGTCAAGCCGGGCCAGTGCATTGTTTTAATTGATTCCGGCCTGTTCTACATTGACCGACCAAGCCACCATCTATGGATTGATAATCTGTACGTTCGTTTTTCGCCTGATAGCATCGCTCCCAACAGAAATATAACTGGTAGGGCCATTCCCAGCGGAATCGTTGTGTTGGGCCCAGGCGCCGCTGTGTACGGCACTGACCTCACGTTTCAGGTTGGACCAGTCAGTGGAGACGTGGGCTTCAAGGCCGCTGCGCTGTGGAACGCCGAATCCACTCTTACTCTTGACAGTACGTAATGATCCTCCATTCAGCCCCCGTGCCGTTTGACACGTGGCAGTTATGACATCCCCCCCCCTGCATCCGGCACCGCATTCATAATATCGTGCTGCACCATGCTATGCAGGGGTGGAGTTTCATGGATTCTCGGTCATGCGCGTCCATCCTGAGCTGTCAGCCATCAACACATGGGGCGCGTTGTCAATCATTTCTGCGGTTGTAAGCAATGTGTTCGTTGGTGAGGGCATGGCGCTGTTCTGCACCGAAGGTTTTGGGGCTGTACGCGCGCAGAATGTTACGGTCATCAATCGCTCAGGCCCTGGCGTGATGTACTCCATCCCAACGGCGCTCAGCGACATAGATCTCATCAGTGGCGTATTTTGTGATGATCAAGAGGAGGTGCGCAAGCAGGTGTCCTTGTTGGGGACGCCTGAGCGTGAACCATGCCAGCCCCTCGATTCAATCCGGGAGCCCGACCGGTTTAGCGACACGTCAGATTCCTGGTTCATGGCCATAACGAAGGTGCGGGTGCTGAGTGTGGGCTACTCACGTGGGTGTCTCCTTAGCAAGTGTCACAATTTGCACCGCACCTGGGGGTCGCAATTGGCGCCATGCAGATGCGGCCTCATTTATGTGCATTATCTTTTCGCAGCAGATCCGAGCAGATCCGAGCAGGTTGCAACAAGACCTCTCACAACATGCACTGCAGACCATTCACATGCGTGCACTGCACGGCTCCTCGTAGTGCTGCCACGCAGTGTCAACCGATGCTTGTGCCTCTTGTGGGCATTCATGCCAAATTCACAATGGCCTTTGAGATTTCCCACCATTTGTGTACAGCCGGAGCAACCATGCCAAACGGAGGCGTTCTCCTGAACCATCTCTTCAGCGCTTGCATGCAGCAGTAGTAAATGTTTCAAGACGAGTGCATTCCTGCGCAAGGCGATGTTGGGCTATGTAGGTTCAGGGGCTCCGTGTACGCCTGCCAACCAGCACACGGCTTCTTGACATAGCTTCCTCTTCAAACACCCAGCTCATGCGTAATTGTCAAAAATTATCCTCGTCACAGTACATTGCTTGTAGTAATGCATTGCAAGAGTCCGACTGCAACCAACTTGCAAGTGCAACAAGGGCGCGTGTGGTGACCCGTGCTCAGGCATGCACACTTCCACGCGGTGTGTACAGTACCCTGTGTCTGTGAGACACATCAATGCAGCGTGCATGCAGATGCTTGTCCCACCATCCGAATTGGCAAGCCTGCCAGAGGCTCCTTCCCCAGCAGCCGCAGCCTCTCCAAATATAAATCATGCCCCCGCCCCGACGCCAACTGCTAGCCCGTCTGCATCCCCCAAAACACCCCCAGTCCCACCAACACGAGAGATCACAGGCAGCGGCGGCAACAATAGCCATCGACCCGGCATGCCCGTTATACTCGGGGTCGCTGTTTCATGTGTGGTTCTACTAGGCCTATGTGGAGCTGCCGCCTACATCGCTATTTCAAGGAAGCGGATGCAACACAGACCTGCTAGCAAATCTACACCCCATACGCAAAAACAGGTGCGCTGTATATGTAGCCTGCAGCTGCGCGGCCGGCACTCAAGCAGTTGTGGATGCGTGGGTGTGGTTGTGACGACTGTGTTGGTTCGTTGCGGCTTTCCACCTGAGACGGTTGCTGCTTGTTGCTGTTGTCTGCTTTCAGGGGTTTTGGCCGTCTGCTTTCCTGCTGTTGCCCTCGCTGCCGGGCTCTTGCGTTCATCTCCGTGTAACACTCAAGCAGTTGAAAGGTACACTGCCCGAACATGAGCATGATACGAGTCCCAACGCATGCTCACCAATTAGCATGTGGCCATGGGTGATGTACATAAGGTCGTTTCAGCACGGGCATGTGTGCTGAACTGCGATTTGTTCTATTTATACACCAGCAGTCCATGCAGGATCTTGAATGTGTACCAGCATTGCGACCTATGCTCTCCATCAATGTTCCACATGTGTACACCGTCACGGTGACGCGTCCACACACGTTCTGGATTCTAGCCACAGCCTGGCGATAGTCCAGTTCGCGCATTGCGGCCAGTGGCATAGGAACGCTATGGACCAGCTGGGCCATACGGCTTTGGTGTACTTCTTTCCTTGCCGCGTTCATCCTAACGTCCCAGTACATCCCAGAGTAACGCATGCTGCAGATACTACTGCAGGTACTTGATGCTTTCAGGAAATCGTTGATCAACAAATAGACGTACATAACTCGGAAATGTGCCAGTTGGCGGAGGGCTTTTATTTGCAGCAACATGATCATATATAACTTTGCATGTGTACATACCACTTGCCATGCCATTGTGAATGTGCACCAGAATTGCCAACAGCAATGGAAGAGTGCAGGCCTATATGATCAGCGGCAGCAACAGCATGTCGATCGGGGTCCACAAACCGATGCTCGGACCGAACCCGATGCCCGAGGAACGGCGCCCGGGTGGGACCGCGCGAAGCGCCACACTCAGCAACCAAACCAAGACCACTTGGGAGGACTTCCAGAAGTGCGACTATCCTGCTACGCATGCCTGACACCACATGCACATAACTTGGCAGGCTGCTTGAATCATTTGCTGGAAGTGCCGTTATCCAGTTCCGTCTTACAATGGACCCCCCCGCACTCAGTTTGAGAACTCGAAATGCTCAATGACCTGATCCCGCGCAACCGGTTGATTTTATGCAGCCGTAGTACTGCACATCTATCACCTTCTAGATTTCCATTGATGTGCCCTGGATCACAGTCTGTGTCCCAGCTCCCCAGGGAGTTCATGTCCAATTGAAGTCCAGGTAAAACTCGTTGGGATCAAAGTACCTACCCTTCATTCGTGCAATTTTCAAGACCCCCTCATCGTTCACTCTGTCTGGGGTGTCGCAAAAGAATAGTGGGGTAGACGGTCCTTCAAAAGGTGTTGGGTTAGTGCGAGTTTGGGCACAGTGGGGGGGTCTGAGGGTCCCTGCTCACGCGAACACACACAGTGGCAGATCTCGTGAAGCATTCAATACTGTGCAGGAGTACTACTTCACGGGTCACCGCAGGTATTCCAATGCTCTGCTATGTGAATGTTTACGCGAATGATACATCTTGCGGGTCTCATAGCGGGCAGGGCTGGTGATGAAGCACGGACAGCTTGGGAAGAGCTGCATGTTGCTTTGGACGCAATGAACAGCATGCAGGCGCCCTTCTGCTATCGATTTCACCTCCAGTCTGCAGCCTATCGCCGGAAAGGTGGCCAAGGAGTTGTGCAGTTTGCTGGGATTGCCAACACCTACGACCGGGTGCGACATGTGCCCAGCGCTGTGCACGCGCAAGACTGTTTGATAGCCATCATGATGTGCGTAGCCGGCAGTTCCATGATATCGATGCTTGCGTACAGCTTCCAGCCTGAAGATGTGGGGTGCAGGAGTAGTCTTGGCCACGTGTGTACATGCCATTCTTATCCAGAATCCCCTTTGCCCTGCAAATGAATTCAGAGAAATTAGGCCATTGCGCATGCGGTGGGAACACATGGTCCAAGCAAGTTCTGTGATTTTCCGGTCGTATGATGGTGCGGGTCAGCTATAGTCAGTGCAGTTGCGCAGGCAGCAATCAAGTTCTACTTTGACCGGACTTCATTTGACAAGGAAAGCGAGTTGTACTCTGCGCCGCAGCTCAACGCAATGATGCCAGCAACACTTGCCATGGATGACAATGCTTCTGGCCATGTCTGCACGCCCTATGGCTACAAGTTCCCTCCTTTTGTGATCATCGAATGCGGCCAGAGTCTTGACGAGTGGGCTAGGGATACCATCAATAAAGATTTCGTCACAATCTTCCAGGTGTGAACCAATGATCTATATCTTCACACGCAGAGATGTAGCTGGGCTAGTTTGGTGTGTCTTGTGGGAAGGCATTCAGTCTTAAAATATCCAAAACAAGGGTTACCCCGGCGACTTCACTATGCTAGTAAAATGGCAGCATCACATGATTGCAGGAAACGTGCAGCTTACATGCTTTCATACTCAAGCTTTGCAATTGGCACCAGCTGCGCATGCATGCCTGGTTGTTAGGAATAATCGCTTTTCCAGGCTCTGCACTCGTGTGTTGTGTCTACAGAGAATGCACAAGCAGCGCCTGCAGCTGTTCTCCTGTTGTCACAGCATGCTGCAGCAACAGCATGAGGGTCACAGTCTCGAGATGCGTCAACAGACCGTGGCATTACAGTGGCTCTGCTGCAGCCTCTACGCGTGCAAGCTGCCGTTGCAGAACTGTCGCACACATAATAATTTGCAACAAACTCTGTAATTTTCATACCAGACGGCCTGCCTGGCAACATGCACCAGGGTGAGAATAAACAAACGGCGCTCTGCTGCAGGCCCTCAGCCACGCAGCGCGTGCACTGCAACAGCTCCACGCCTTTGGCTACGCCCACCGGGACATTAAGCCAGGCAACATCCTTCGGCGCCCCAAGCATCACGACTGGACGCTGATTGACTTTGGCTGTGCTGCCAGAATAGGTGCGCATACGTATGCTGATGATTACATCATGTACGTCCACCGTCATGCTTGATAGCCTGCACACAGCAACGTTCTGGCATTTGCTCGTACGGAGAGTGGCCTTGGTGCTTGCGGTGGCCTGTCTGTCTGTTTGCATGTTGCCTGGTCTGTTGCCTCGGCGCTGCTGGGTCCTAGATCTATCACTGTGTAACACACAGCAACGTCTGTTACACAGTGATAGATCTAGGACCCAGCAGCGCCGAGGCAACAGACTAGTCAACATGCAAACAGACAAACAATCACATGCCCCAAGCCACTCTCCGTACAGCAACGTGTGTGGCAAGGATAACGTCCAATACGTATGCGCACTTGTGGCTGCACGCGCGAGGGCAAGTTTGCCGGTCCGATTCGGCCTGTCAGTGTACAACGCATAATGGAAACATTCGCATTAAAAAATTATCGGGTTGCCACCTGCTCTGATAGAGGAAGAGGCAGATTGTCAAGCATGTCTGAAATTTTGATTGCAGACGATCGTGCATATGCATGTGATGTCCTAGAATGTCGTTGCACAGACACTTAGCGCAATGCAGTTGCACTTGGTCTTGCGTGAGCTATAACTGCGTATGTGCTATCAGAAACGGGGGACTACTCACACGAAAATGTGATTGCCACATCTCACCCATACATGGTACTGCCATTCTCAGCAATTACTAGCAAGATATATCACTTACCTGCTACGCCAAACCTCGGCAGAACGTGTGAGAATAGCATGCAGGATCGAAAGACAGCCTGATCTTCTCGCTGAAGTATGCTGCCCCGGAGGTGGTGCATGCGTTAGAGGCGGGTAGCAAGACCATCCAAGTGGACACGGCCGTGGACACCTGGGCTATTGGCGTCATCGCGTTTGAGCTGCTTACAGGCGATCGTGCCTTTGCCGATACAAGCGTGAAAGCTGTGCAAGATGCG
>JALKAD010000175.1:402692-426456 GCA_024500015.1 Ulva compressa
TCCGTGTAATACGCAGTGGCCCAGCGGTAGCAATGACGAAGCACCGGTCGCATGCAGGTGGCTAGGGGTGGACCATGTGTACCTTACGGAGAATGCAGCCGAGCCGTCGCCGCAGATGGTCGGCCAGCTACGGGACTTCATGGACGACGGCTTCGTGACGTATGCCACTGAGGCGATTGCGCGCGGCCAGACCAAGGTGTACTATGACTGCATGCTCTCGCACTACCACAAGCACAACTTTCTCTCCTTCTGACATGGACGAGTACCTCGTGCTCGTTGACAGGTGCGCCCCTGCTGATTCAAGCCGTGCAATCATTCAAATGATTTGTCGGACAGCGCAAGCCGGAATGCATGAACAGATGGGCTGCATGCATGACCAACTCTGAAAGCGCAGTACCACACCACATGCCACGTCAGCGCAGACATTTCGTGGATCACCAAATGTTCAGAACAAGCCTTGCGATGCCCAAAACTAGCCGCCGTCTGTGCTGGCTGGGCAGTGGCGCTGCGCAGGTGGATGCACCTGAGTGACAGTCTGTATGTATAGCCAGAATGCTTCCACCAACCCCCCAGTTTAGTGAGCACACACAACATAAAGGCATTATCATTTCCGCCCCACGCATGGCCGGCACAGCATGGCTGCCACAGCACAGCGAGCACAGCATGGCGACAGCATGGGCCACAGCATGCCACGACAGCGCACAGATGGGCACCGCAAGCGCGCACAGCAGGCGCACAGCATGGGCCCAGCATAGGGCACAACATGGCACCGCACATCCCATGGCGACAGTATGAGCCATACCATAGCGCCCAGCACTAGACACCAGCATACGCCGATAGCCTAGCAGCGGATCTAGCACATAGCACAGCCGCCAGACACAGCAGGGGCGGCGGCGGGGGGAGGGGGCGGGCGGTGGGGGGGCCCGGGTTGGTGGGGCCTGCGCCGCCCCAAAGCCGCATACTCATCGCGCACACCAGTGCGCGATGGTATGCGCTATGCTACGCGCTGTGATCTGCGCTTTGCTATGTGCTATGATCTGCGCTATGCTATGCGCTATGCTGGGTGCTATGCTGTGCGCTATGTTATGGGCCATACTGTGCGCCATGCTGTGCGCCATGTTATGGGCCATACTGTGCGCCATGCTGTGCGCCATGCTGTGCGCCATGCTGTGCGCCATGCTGTGCGCCATGCTGTGCGCCATGCCGTGCGCCATGCTGTGCGCCATGCCGTGCGCCATGCTGTGCGCAATGATATGCGCTCTGCTATGAACTACGACTGTCACTCAGGTGCATCCACCTGCGCAGCGCCACTGCCCAGCCAGCACAGACGGCGGCTAGTTTTGGGCATCGCAAGGCTTGTTCTGAACATTTGGTGATCCACGAAATGTCTGCGCTGACGTGGCATGTGGTGTGGTACTGCGCTTTCAGAGTTGGTCATGCATGCAGCCCATCTGTTCATGCATTCCGGCTTGCGCTGTCCGACAAATCATTTGAATGATTACACGGCTTGAATCAGCAGGGGCGCACCTGTCAACGAGCACGAGGTACTCGTCCATGTCAAAGAAGGCGAGCCAGTTGTGCTTGTGGTAGTGCGAGCGCATGCAGTCATAGTACACCTTGGTCTGGCCGCGCGCAATCGCCTCAGTGGCATACGTCACGAAGCCGTCGTCCATGAAGTCCCGTAGCTGGCCGACCATCTGCGGCGACGGCTCGGCTGCATTCTCCGTAAGGTACACATGGTCCACCCCTAGCCACCTGCATGCGACCGGTGCTTCGTCATTGCTACCGCTGGGCCACTGCGTATTACACGGAGATGAACGCAAGAGCCCGGCAGCGAGGGCAACAGCAGGAAAGCAGACGGCCAAAGACCCCGAAAGCAGACAGCAACAGCTTTGAACAAGCAGCAACCGTCTCAGGTGAAAAGCCACAACGAACCAACACAGCCGACACAACCACACCCACGCATCCACACACACACGCACTCCTGCACCCCGCCACAGCGGCACCTACGCCACAGGCGCGCATAGCTACCACCGGCTACACGTCGTACTACCGCCCACCCCAGCAAACCCGGCTACCACCGGCCCACCAACAGCAGCAGCACCACCACCGCCAGCCCCTCGCGGGCGCTCCACCACGGGCCCCCCGCCCATGAGATCCCGGGGGCGCATGCCCCCGCAGGGCAGGGCATACTGGTCAGCTCCGCCCCTCTTGCCCCCCCTCCTGCCATGCCTGCGTGAAGGCAGGGCGGGCCAGCACGACAAGACGTGGGGGTCAAGACGTGCGGGACAAGACGTGGGCCACTGCATGCAAGCTGTGTGGGGAAGGGTACACGCAGGCATAGCATGAGTGCATCGTTTGATCGCCTTGTGAGCGTGTTATGACTGCTGGGGGGCATGCTGTGCTGTGCTGGGCTGAGATGGAGCACAGTCACAGCGTGGGTGAGGAGAGCATGCCTGGTTGGAACGCAACATGTACAAATAGCACAAGCATCGCAACCACCTGCATGCGAGGGGGGCTCTCCGAGGAGCTTCAAGCTTCAAGTTGCCATGCGGTGAGGCAGGGGTTTGCCGTGGAGGATGAAACGCAGATTGCTGGCTGCTGTGCTGTGTGCTGTGTGGAAGCCAGGATGACACGGAGATCCACGCAGCAGCCCAGCAGCGATGGCAAAAGCAAGCCTGCAATCCAGACCCAGCAAGTATGACTCACTAAGCACTGATGTGCCGGACTCCAACAGATACGCGCACGGCCAGCGCCGCCAACGTGCACACACCCTGGCACACCACCACATCGAATGGGTCACCCCTTCCCACGTGGTACGGTGGGACTCCACTGGGAGGGATCACTGACGCAGCCGTGGGCGGTTCGCGCCTGACAGCTGAGATACCACGACTGGCATATGTCCGCAGCCTGTTGCCGCATGCTGCGCGTTGGGCATGGGTGGCTGTTGTTTGGCAAATTGCCGGGCACTGCAGGCGGGTCCTACGCATGCAAATCTGTTTGATCATGTCACGTACAGGCTCTATGCTATGATGTGCTATGATATGCTATGGAAGCGCATGCCTGTAATACTGGAGCCACTCCCGGACATCCGTGCTGTTCTCCGACCTCATTGTGGTGCACAGGGCTACGGAGTTGGGCCCTGAAGCGCTCTGCACTGGCTCGCTCAGCTCCGTCAGGTGCCCCAGCTGGTGGGCCTGTTCCCACGTCGCCTGCGTGCCCCAGACTTGACCTGGCTGCGCGTTGGGATCCCATGGGCCCGCTTGAAGGCTGCGTGCATCAGCGCTGGCAGCGCAAAGGCACAGCAGGCACAACACAGCGCCGGCGAAAGCGATGCCCGCCATCGACTCAGGCCGTCATCGCCAACGAAGCTCCTCTACTGCATCAGAGCATTCTGCGTTCTAGAACGTGGCGTGCGTCTACAGCGCGACGGACGTCTCCGGTAGCTAGTGCTTCGTGAAAATCCACCACTCGAGCCGAGTGCAGGCAGCTAAATCCCCAGAAATGTCTACGCATTCAGGGCGGTCAGAAGGATGACATGATTGTAGGCGAGTAATCGCGATCTCTAGACGTTTTCAACGCGTGTGTTGCGATGGTACTGTATATCTGCTGGCAGGCATGTCAGCTCGGAGCTGAGATCGCAGTTGCGTCGAGCGATATCGCTACATATGGCTAAAACATATTATACGCTCAGGCGCATTGTTCTTGAACAGCACTGACTGCCTTTGAGGTGGATTTTTAGTACATGCTGTTCGTTGGCGAGGTGTGTACCTCGGAACCCCCAAATTGTCGCGGTTACTGGTCAGGTGCATGCAGACCAAGCCGCGGGAAGACCCAGTCATCGGCTTCGACTGGTCCCCTCCTGAAAGTCTACAAAGGACCAGAGGCATGCGACTATCACTTGCGAGCACTGATGCTGTAGTGACGTTGTTTGTGTTGTCCCCACTAAAACTTGAAACCAGTGTGCCAGGTTGTTTTGTGGCCAGTGAAAGATGCAGTGCGTGCAACACCACACCTCGAGCTCGCGGCTTGTCCACAGTCGCACCATGCAGCAGGACATGCTTGAGAACGAAGGCCAGAGCAGTATTCCTACCCTCGTCACGATGGATACGGATGAGAACGGCGCGACGATTGTCACGCAGGCGGGAGCAAAAGTGTGCTGCCCGCGTTCTTGGTCAACAGAAGCCACCTGCTGAGCGATCTCGCGCAACATGCTGACAGCACTTCAGCCGTAGCATTGCCAATCAGTGCCTCTGGGATGCTGCAGTGGCTGCACCACGCGCAGAGCATCGCAGACGCGCCAGGCTGGCAGGCAGCGGTGACGGGGTCTGTGACAGATGTCGAGAGCAGCAAGCAGCTCTTGCAGGCGCGCCTCCTCTTACTCAACCCCCTTGCTACAATGGCTACATGCCTGATGCCTATTTCAGCGTCAGCATCCAGGCCTCTGTCTGCGCATCTCCGCGTGCGTCTGCGTGGCACACAATCGCATGAGGAGACGGAAGCCCCAGCGCCTGCGTTCCAGCACCGCAGTGGCTGGATTCATGGCAGGAATGCAACCACGGATGGCATGTTGCCAGCGTTCTAGGTTTGTTGCGTCACTTGAGCGACCTGCCCATCTGGCAGCTGGGAGTGCCACTCCCACTGTAGTACTACTAGAGGCAGTGGCACCATAATGCTCTGCACTGGCGCTGGGAGTCAAAAGCTGGGATCATGGCCACTTGAGCATGGCCACTTAGTGCATAAGTGTATGCTTGTAGACACAACTGTCTATGCTGATTGAGCTGCTCGAGCTGCTAGCTAGATATCCTTGCGTAAGGAACGCCTGCTCATGAGCGGTACAATCATACATGCACTGGAAGGCCTGCGCCTTTTGCTGCTCAGAACGCATCAATGTATCCTGATCGATCCATTGTTTCCCTGTCGCTGGCACACCACTCCGCATCTCGCCCGCCTGAACCACTGAATGAATGCACGCTTGACCTTGCAGGTGCGCTCACAGCAGCATCCTGCATGCCTTTGAGCATGCATGTCTGCTGCATGACACACACCTGTACATGCGCACCGCTGATCTCAAGAGGTCTTGATCTATCACAGTGTAACACACACCTGCGATCGGCATGCTGTGATCGGCACAGGCTGGCATCGGCACTCACTGCCAGAGCACCACCAGAGCGGCCCGCGATTCCGCCGCGCCACACCACGGGTCACCACAGACATGGCTGTGATCATGATGATGCAGGCAGCAGACATACTCATCGACGAGGTGACCAAGGCGGACATGTGCGCCAGCCTCGCGGCCTCGCTCACCCTTCCGCCTGCCAGCACGCAGCATGACACAGCTGAAAGCGCACTCGGCCCAGGGCAACCTGCCATCGATCTACACTACATCACAACCAACGCGCAGGTGCCTCTCCCCCTGCAAGAAGTGTGCAGCTATGCTGCGTGCTGCGTGCTGGCTGTGTGCTGTCCAATCACAGGCGCCCAGCATATGCCAAAATTTAGAGTATGTCACACAACCAGATAAATGTCGACCACTTGTCGTCCGCCATCCATCGCGACAGCTGTCTCGTCTGCTTACAGGTTTTCGCGGGCCTCTCCGATGACCTCGCGCTTGCGGTCCTGAAGTTCGTACCGCTCGCCGCGAGCCTAGCAGCGCTGCCCCCTGCGCTGCACCCCCTCGCCCTCTCCGCACACGCCCCCGCCACCCACTCCAGTTCCACCCTCACCCTACCCCCCCTGCCCGCGAACCTCCTATCGGCCGCCACTGCCGCCGCCGCTGCGCTCCCCAACCTGCGCAGCCTCTCACTGGCCGGCCACGTCCTCGCACAGCACGACGCGAGCCTCGCACGCGTGCTGTGCGCGCTGCCCACGCTGACGGCGCTCTCCCTCGCCGATTGCGGCCTCCGCGCCGCCTGTGGCCGTGCGCTCGGCGCCGCCCTGCCGCGCCTGCCGCACCTCCAGTCCCTCGACCTCAGCAGCAACCGGCTTTCACACGCAGCACGCGACGCTGTGTCATCCGGCCTCCGCACGCTGTCCGCGCTGAGCGAGCTCCGGCTGGAGAACACCGTCGCGTATGACGCACCAGAGCACATGCATGAGCTCGCCGCTGCTGTGGCCCACCTGCCCGCCCTCGCCGCCCTCTCCATCGGCAGTCTGTCTACGCAAGACCAGTTCTCCTGGGGGTCGCGCTTCACGCACGCGCTCACCGATCTGCTGCGCGTGCTGTGTGCTGCGCCGGTTCTGACGAGTCTGGACTTTCATTTCGGCCACGGTATGAGCGTTGCAGACACGGCGGAGACGGCCACGCTGTGGAAAACTCTGGGGGGACTGCGGAGGCTGCGGAGGCTGTCCGTCGCGATGCCGGTTGTGAAGCTGTCTAGCACAGAGAAGGGGGTGTGGGAGAGTGCGCTGGGGGGAAGCCTCGGCTCGCTGACTCAGCTGACGGAGCTGGGTCTGTCCATGCATGAGGTCGCGCACAGAGTTTCGCAGCCGCCGTACGCAGCGGTGATCGTTGCGCCGCTGGCCACGCTGACCGCGCTGCGGCGGCTGCGGGTGCCACAGCATGCGTTGACAGACGGGCTCTCGCGGAGCGCTGACGGACGTGCTGTGCTGGAGAGTGTGCTGTGCCTGCCGGGGTTGACCAGCGTGCACATCAGCGCCAATCGGAGGCTAACGGGGGTGCGCCACGCACGCAATGCGGCTGCTGCTGAGGATGCTGTGGTGGGCGTGCTGCGTGCTGCGACGCAGCTGCAGTCCCTCCGCATGCCGCTGCACATGTGCGCGCACCACACCCCAGCCACGGTGCCAGCGCTCCTGGCGATGCGCGGTGCGGGCAGCCCGGCGGCAGGTGAACCCTGGCACAGCATGCCGCGGTTGCACGAACTGGCGATGCAGCTGTCGTTCGCATCCAGCGACGATCAGTCTCTGCCGGCGGCTGAGCAACTGGGCCTGCTGGCGCCATACTCGCCGCTGCTGCCTGCTGCGGACTGCCTGGACATGATGGGTGTGGGTGCGCTGTGGCTGACGCCGCTGCTGCATGACATGAGCACGCTGCGCGGCCTGACGCGACTGCGGCTGACTGTGCTGCGGCCCAACGGGGCCTCCTTTGCGGCATACACTGCATTCCTCGGCCAGCTCAGCACGCTGGGCGCTCTGCGCGAGCTCGCAATTCGGCTCCACACCAGCCCGTCCGCCGGCCGCGGCGCCGCCCCTGCAATCGAGAGCATCCCTGTGTTCTGCGAGCAGCTGCCAGCCCTGACCGCCCTCTCGTCTCTGGCGCTTTCACTGGAGCCGGAGGGCTTTGACGCTGTCAGTGGAGCATGCGCAGCACACGGCGGCCTCCGGTCGCTCGACATTCTGACCCAAGCAGCCCACTGCACTAGCTTGCCGGTCGGCGCGCTGCGCACGCTGCGGTCCCTCGCGGTGAGCGCGGAGGGCATCGCGGGCGCCGAGAACTTCTGGGCGGAGCTGTCGCGGCTCACGGCACTGCGGTACCTGCGTGTGCATGGCACCCTGAACGGGGCGCGGCTGTCACGGCTGGCAGAGGTGGCTAGGGAGGCGCTGCCGGCGCTGCGGGAGCTGCACGTGACAGGCCTACCGTCCGCGCTGAGCTGCGTGCTGAGCCAGGATGACCTGCCATGTATGTTTGTGTCCACCCAGTGACGGCGCTACTACTAGTCACCCGCCTTGACATGTTCAAAGAGGGACGCTGTGAATGCCCGCGCTTCAGTTTTCCGCACTTGTAAGGATAGAGTTCAGTCAGCGGGTTGTGGCTCTGACTTCCGCTTGCAGCCCTGGCAATCGAGAAGTATTCCCTCTGCGCCGTGTACCCTTGACAAGTTGCCACCGCAATCCCAGGCGAAAAGCCACAACGAACCGGCACAACTGACACGAGCACACCCACGCACACCTTCGCGGTACCGGTGTGGGCTACGCGCTGGTCATGATCAGCGGAACGCGCGTGCTGCCCCTGCATCGCTAATCATGCAACACTTTGCCGCCTTCGACACTTTTCGTCGTCGTTGAGTATTGCCATATGCTGGTCATCCGGCGGGCCAATTGCTCGCCTACTATTATTTAGCTGAGCCGTGATTTCCCAACCAGGTTCAAGTTGTGCTGTTTTCCTGCCCGGTCCACGCCGTAGGCACGTGCGGATGCCTCTAAACACTCGAGCTCCATAATCTATGCATACAGTGAAACATGAACAGTGATACCGATGAGATTGGGTCCTTGGAGTTCACGGCAGCGGAGACAGATGTGAGCGGTGGGGTGACGCTCAAGATCAGCGGAGCACGATACGCTCTTCCTTCACACGCTGTTAGCAGGAGCCAGCTGCTAACAGATTTATGCCAACAGTCGGGGGGTGCCTGTAATGTTCTGCTCCCTGTTAAAGCGTCGGTCATGCAGCTGTGGCTTCGCCATATTCGCTGCAGCGCCACTGGCATCGATGGCACGTATGAAACGTTAACGGGCCCGCAGCAATCCGAGACTGCTGCAACGGATATGCATAGCAGCAAGAAGCTACTGCAGGTAATCATTCTGATAGATTCCTGAATTGCACGTGTTCTGGTACAGTGTCGCGCATTCCAGTGCAGCAAAGCATCCTCTCATGAGTTGCACTCTTCAGTGCGTTTCACTGTATATCCGTGTGATGGCTCAAGGCCCCAGTAGCGCCGGGGCAAAATTTTCATGAAACAAAAGAATAATCACACGCATTCCATACACAGCATCGTTGTCTTTGTCATGGTGAACATTGCGTACGTGCTGAGGTCGTGCTTCCAGATCTCGAGTTCCCGGCTGCTGATGCATGCGCCGATCGACTCGATTTGAGCGCTAGCGGCCTCGCTCTCCACGAATCATTCCAGCATGGCTGACACTGCTGCCTGCACAATGCAATGGCATGACTCTGCATGGACTAATTTGTCCATGAAATTTGTCCAGGAAACGCAAGATGTCAACATGCATGCAGGCGGCGGACGTGCTGATAGACGAGGCGACAAGGCTGCAGATGTGCCGGAGCCTTGCACTGGAGGTGGAGCATGCGGCCGCCGTTGCCGAATGTGTCACCCCACAGCGCACAGGCGGCCCAGCTGCACCTGCTGGTCACTGCGCGTACGCGCCCACAAGCCAAAAGGTAGTCTCCCAGCCTGGTTGGTCAGCCGAATTAGTTCATATGGTCTACCGCGTCCTGCTCCTGGCGACAGGTACATGACCTTGTACATGCATGAATGTTGCCAAGTCGTCAGATGTTGGTGTCAGGCAATTTCAAATCCGTTGCACAATCATCTAGAAGCTTAGATGTCTCCGAGCGGGGGGGTCGTGCCTGGCTTCCCGGCGTCAGGGATTTGCCGGATCTCATGTACACTTTTTTATGAGCGGCATTTTTTTCGCAGTCAAGTGCAAGTCTTCGTGAGATGAGCTAACCAGAGTCTGTGTTGATGTATTGACTCAATCTTGATCTCTGGTGGCATTGGCAACATCTGCATGCAACTCAGAGAGGGGTTCATGACCTGAGAGCATCGTGGGGCATCAGACCAGCAGGTGATGTGGGTTGGAAAGCGCGGGCTTGCACGGATTCTGCCTGAAACGGCCAACGAAGGTGCTGTCAGCGGTACTTGTGGCGTTAGCAGCAACAGAAGCACCGAATACAACACGCAATCTTTAAACCGTCCAGCTTGGTTGCGCAATGTTCACAGACGCCTGATGAGGCGCTACGCCCTGTCCTGCTAAAGCCCGCACTCACTAGTAAAAGCAGAGTCAAAGCTTGCACGTACACCCGCATAGTCATCACCAGACGGTTATGCCTTGAACACGGCTGTCATACATGACGTGCAATGCCTGCAACAGGCCTGACGGCCGCGTGGCTGCAGGCGGTAACAGGTCTCTCGGAGGGCCTGCAGCTGTCCATTCTCCAGCACGCGCCGCTCGCCGCCTGCCTCGCCGCGCTGCCCCCCGCCATGCACCCCCTCGCCCTCTCTGCCCACGCCCCCGCCATCCATATGCATGCACACTCCGCCCTCACCCTCCCCCCGCTCCCCCTGCGCCTTCTACCCTGTGCCTGCGATGCCGCAGCGTCGTTCTCACACCTCCGCAGCCTCTCCCTCGCCGACCACGTCCTCAGCCCACACGACGCCTCCCTCGCGCTGCTGCTGCGCGCGCTGCCCGCGCTGACCGCGCTCTCCCTCGCCGACTGCGGCCTGCGCGCCGCCTGTGGCCGCGCGCTCGCCGCCGCCCTCCCGCGCCTGCCGCACCTCCAGTCCCTCGACCTCAGCAGCAGCCGCCTCCCCCGCAGAGCCTTCCAAGGCGTGTGCTCCGGTCTGCGTATGCTGCGCACGCTCACGGAGCTGCGGCTACGGGAGACTGTCGTGAGCAATGTGCCGGAAGTCATGCATGCAATGGCTGACGCGCTGCTGGGCATGCCCGCTCTCGCCGCGCTTTCCATCGGCGGCCTCGGCACGCAGCACAAGCTCCCCTGGACATCGCTCTTCATGCGTGCGCTGGCTAAGCTGCTGCGTGCGCTGTGTGCTGCGGCTGCGCTGACCGAGCTGGAGTTCCGCTTCGACGAGGGAAGATGCCACGCGGCCTCTGCAGAGCTCGCGGTAGTGTGGGCCTCGCTGGCGCATCTGCGGCAGCTGCGGCGCCTCTCGCTGGGCGTGCCGGTTGTGACGGGAACCGAGTGTGAAGGGCCTGTGTGGGAATGGGCGCTGGGCCTCTCCTTGGCTGCGCTGTCACAGCTGACGGAGCTGCAGCTGCAGCTGTCTGTGGGGGTTGTACATGGCCTGACGGAGCCGCCACGCGGGCTGGCCATCATCGCTGGGCTGACGGCGTTGACCGCGCTGCGTGAGCTGCGGCTTCCCTGGTGCGCTGTGACGGCCGGCACGGCTCTTGTGCCGGACAGTCGTGCGGCGCTGCTCGGCGTGCTGTGCCTGCCGCAGCTCACAACCCTACACATCTGCACGGACTGCCTGCGGGCAGTGACGAGCGGCCACCACAACGCGGTCACCGTGAACAAGATCGTGGCGTGCGATGACGAGGTCGTGGGCATGCTACGTGCTGCGACTCAGCTGCGGCGGCTGCGTATGCCGCTGCACAGCGTGTCACCAGAAGTCGCCGAATCCATCCAGACGCTGCTGGCAATGCGCCTCCGGCATCGTTCTAGATCCTCAGAAGCAAACAATGAGCCCATCACGCTCGAGCACCACAGTGACTCCGGCTCGGAGCCTGCGGCACACTTGGAGGAGCTGGTGATCCATCCGGTGTTTTCCTCCATGCATGATGAGGATCCGCCGCCAGATCATCCGGCCTGGCAGCAGGCGCTCCTGGAGTCCTTCATTCCGCTGCTGCCCTCCGCCGACCGGGTGTACCTTGCCGGCGAGAACGTGCTGTGGCTGACGGCACTCACCCGCAACCCCGGCGTGCTGCGTGCTGTGACCCACTTGGCGTTGCGTGTCGAGGAGCCTGACAGTGAATCCCTCGCGGCGTACAATGCATTCACCCGCCAGCTCAGCACGCTGCGCGCGCTGCGCGACCTCGGCATTTGTGTGCATGGCATTCCTGCTGCAGCGCCAGGCCGCGACCCGCTGCCACCTGAGGCCACCGCAAGCCGCCTCGACTTCTCAGCCTTCTGCTCGCAGCTCCCCGCCCTCACAGCTCTGACCTCTCTGCAGCTGTCCATGGCGCCTGAGGGCTTTGACGACGTGCTCGCAGCATGCGCAGCACACGGCGGGCTCCGCAAGCTCGACATCCAGACACACGCGGCCCACTGCCCCAGCCTGCCAGTCGGCGCGCTCAGCACGCTGCGCACGCTGGTCGTGCTCGTGGATGGCATCGCGGCTGCGGGGAACTTCTGGGCGGAGCTGCCGCGGCTCACCGCGCTGCGTTACCTCGGCATGCATGCCCCCCTGACGGCGGAGCGGCTGTGCCAGCTGGCAGAGGTGGCGGGGGACGGGCTGCCCGCGCTGCGGCAGGTGCACGTCTCCGGAGTGCCGCACGAATTGTGTGCCATCATCGGTCAGGAGGACATGCCGTGCATATTCGTGTGCCAACCCTGATGAGGCACAGCATGCTCCATCCACGCTGTTCCACATCGGCTGACCTGTTAGCTGTGAGCGAGACTGTAAGCATGCAAACGGCATTGTGAGCTTGGGGCTGCTGTGATTGCGGCCACACCTTCTGCTGTGGCTGTGGCTAAGGCTGTGAGGCATGTCCTCTGCTGCGGTTGCGGCTGTGAGCTTGCGGCTGCGCTGATTGTTGCTACAACATTGGTCATGGCGTGTCTGTTTCGTGTAGCTGGAACCAGCCCATTGAGTTGACGCCTTATGTGATAATAGCACACCTTGCTTCGGCTGTGATTAAAGCCGCCGCGGCGCAGCGTGCTGAGCATGCTGAGTGTGTTGGTCAGGGCATCGGGCAGGAGCCGTGCAGGTGGTCATGCATGGCGCGCCTTCAACTCTGCTTCACCGGTACCCATCTGCCGTGCCTGCTTCATGTTGGTCTAGTTGGCTGTAACACGGGTGGAACCGAGCGGTGTTTGTGACCAGGTCGTGCACACCGGAGCGGCTGCCGAATCTGATTTATTGCAAGGTATCCGCACGTCAGTGCATATTTTGTATAATGTCCGTGCTGGCCATGATGTGCATGCTGTGTGCGCTGTGTACACCGCGCATGACGAACTCCATCGCCATGTCTCCTGAGTGTTGATCATGGTGTATTCCACTGTGATAGATGTAGGATTCAGCAGCGCCAAGCTGCTGTAGTCAGCTCTGCGCCAGCTGGGCGCGGCGGACGCCAGTGCCTGCCGCCAGTGCATGGCGTATGCATAGGCTTTGCGGTGTTGCGCTCACTTCATGCGCTGTTTGCGGGTGCGTCCGTTTTGGTCCTGGCGCATTCTGGCTTTTGGTCGTGTGGATGGTGGCCTTTTGGCTGGCGCTTTTGGCTGGTGTTCCGTTGGCACTGCTGACGCCAGGATCTATCACAGTGTAAAGAGGAAAGCAAAAACCCTCAATCGGGCATCACACCAAACCCAAACGGGCATCGGCCACAGCACCCCTGTGGACAGGGGCGGAAGAATGGTCAACACGCTCAAACGTCATGTAACACATCCACACAAACGTCATGACCTCAACCCAGCTCAACCAATGCCGACAGTGTCCAATCCAAACTGGCCCACCCATGGGTGGGCCAGTGGGGTGGGAAAATTCGCGTGACTCAAGAAAACACTGAAAACATCGCTTTTATGGCCATGCCAACCACCTAGCACCACCTCCCCCCAACACAGAGCCACGGACACAATCAGAAATACCAGCACAGCACTTTCCAGCTCCGTGTAACACGGTCAAACTTGCCAAAGCTTGAGCTACCACCATGCCATCTCAGGGGAATCTTGCGCTGTAAACTTGCCACAGAGTACAACCTAGCATGTGCTTGTTCACACATCACACCCATGGTGTGTGTGTGTTTGCTTTCATGCCGGCGCTAGTTTGTTCTGGCATTTGCTCGTGCGGAGAGCGGCCTTGGTGCTTAGAGATGGTCTGTCTGTCTGTTTGCGTGTTGCCTGGTCTGTTGCCTGGGCGCTGCTGGGTCCTAGATCTATCACTGCGTAACACATCACACCCATGGTGCCCACTCATCCGCCGCCACGCAGTTGGCTCGTTGTTTCGAGGCTGGCAATGGCGTCTCTGATGTTCCGGCCTAACCCAACTTAAAGTAACTAGAGGCGGAAACGATTGTGGCCCAGGGCCGCACACGCCATCGCACGCGTCTGTGAAAAGCAGCATGCAATAAATCAGTGATTTACATATGTTTTGGCGGTTGCTGCTATTGTTCTGCAGCGAGCGCCTTTGTGAGCGCCCCGCGAATGCGCACGCACAGGTGTGACCTATATAGACCCTCGCGCACAGCTTTGCACCATGCACTCTTCGAAATGTTGGCAACGCCATGTGAAAGTTCTGCTGGCAACGTCTCGCTCTAGAATGTATTCGATTCCGTGACCGAACGCAGCTGCCAACGGGCTGCCTGTTGGATCCGGAGAGCCTGCTCGCCATGCAGCGCAAGCAGCGATGTAGCCTTTACGACAATTGTATTGCCAGCTCGATTGCTGAAGCGGTGACGTGCTGACCGTCATTACACAGCTGTGTTGAAGGCTTTCTAACGTTGTGAAGGCGGACAGTACGTGATGGTTTCATTCCATTCTTTCGACTTGATTGCATTGCCACTGCTATGCTCACGCGGTTGCACCAGCACTGTTGCTGGATCAATTAGCGGGTTCCCTATGGAGCGTCCGAGGCCCTGCGTGGACTTTCCGAGACCATGCGTCGCGACTGTGCTCTGTGCTGGACCACTGCGTAGACTACCGCGTGCAACACGACGCCATTGATACGCATCGATGGATTGCCATAATGTACAATGATGTCTCTTGCTGGTGGATTCTAGACTGACCCAAGCACACCCGTGGTCTCTGTCGCAGCGGACTGGTCAAACCCCATCACCCTTGCCACCTAGCGTTTCTTGGTGTTCAACAGGTTGTTCCAATGTATTCAACCTGCCTGGGCTGTGATGCTACGGTGTCATCAAGCTCCTGTACTTTCCCTGTGCATGTAAATGTTGGAGTGTGGGCTGATCAGCGCTGAGGGCCGTATGGTGACAGTCATGTCACGCATGGTGTGAGCATAGCCGCCTATGTGACTCCGAACCAGTGCTGGCATGACTGCAGTGCTTATTGGGACACCCTGCGTGGGTGTTGGCAAGTGAGCTGAATCGTCAGTGTGTGTTTTGACAGCTGCGCATAGCTGGACACTGCTGTCTCCCCCAAGCGCACTTGGATAATTTGTGCAGCCAACAGTGTTGTGGACGTCCTATACAGCTCTTGCAGTGTTATGCAGACACTGGAGACGGTGCGTATGAACACCGGAGTCACTGCGTGTGAATTTCCACCTGCCCAGCGCACACGGCCGCAATGGAGGCAAAGATGTAGGAGAGCAGCACTGCAGGCCTGCATGCACCGTTGCAGTCTGCTGCTGCATTGCTCTGATTGTTTGGATGGGGGTTGCGTTCAAATCGATGCGCATGCCATCTTTCCACATATCATCAAGCCATCGTACCGTGATCACAAGGTGGCAGGTGGCAGGTGCAGCTGTATACAGCTACCGTGTGTGCATGTGTGCATGTGATCACGGCAATTCACGTTTGTACTGCTTGTGCAGGTATCTCAGCTCGAGGGCGTGGGGTGCAGGTCTTTCCAATCTGATATTTGGAGTTGTAGCAATCGGGAGCGGTAACATATTTGTGTTAGCTTGACAGTAGGCAGGTGTCAACTGCGTGGTTGCCATTTCCACAGCCTTCCCACTGTAACATGAGGGCTATTGCTGACTGCTTGACTGAGCACAATCCTGAAGTCAATGATCACACAATCTGCACAAGGTTTCAAAGAGCCCCATGTCGAATGAATCTGGTTCCGTTGAACAATCTGTACTGAACAATCAACGCCAAATTCGGACAAACTATAGCTCTGCTTTCTCTATTCCCCCGATATGTCGAACATTGTCTTTATCTCTGGAAAGTTTTTATGCGAACCGCATGTTCCCCCCCCCCGTGCACCTACTGCGGGATACCTGCCAGTGGTGGCGGGCCAGTCAGGTACCAATAACAACTGAAGCGTCCCTTCAGGACACTATGCACTCAGGTACATTCTCTGCACTCAGGGCAGAAGCTAGCCAATGCTGCAGACGAGGCTTTTGAGGCATGTATATACAATTACTCATGCGTACGGGCCCGATTCAATAAGTCCCGAAGTGCATGCGACTCGCAGGCTGCAGACCCGCTGTGAATGGCTGGCTATCACAGCTCAACCGTGTATGTATGTGTTATTGAACAGAGCTTGTTCTCAATCTAGCCAGCTGTCACTGTGTTTGGCGCTCCATGCCAGCTGATGGCGATGGAAAGACCGTGCTGTCGTTTGAAGCTGCCAGCCCGGACGCAAACGGCGCTGCGACAATCTCCGTCCATGGAGAAATATTCGTTGTATCTCCCCACATGCTCAGCAAGAGTGAACGCCTCAAAGACATGTGGCAGCATGATGGCGGTGCTTCGGACATGGTCGTCCCGGTCGACGCTGCACTCATGCGGAGATGGCTTCGCTACGTTCTGGCCACCCCCGGCGACGCAGGACTACAATCAGAAACGAATATTGACGAAATGAAGCAGCTGTTGCAAGTATGATTTCTGAAAAGCTGTTCCATGAGCCATGGCAGAGCTCTGCGTCAATGCTCTCCACGGCAAGCCTTGTAAATGCGGGCTTTTGTCGGCGATCGATGGCTGCTCAGAGTGGACCTGCCAGCCACGAAGGTAGCAGCAGTGGGGCGCTCAGAATGATCTATCGTGCTTGTGCATTCTTGCGTATTGCTGCCTGCTAGCTAGGCAGCGCTGCCTTCAGGACGCAGGCTGGTACTACTATAGTATTCGGTTGCCCGCATCCTTGCTGTTACCCTCGCTACTCCGCTGCTGCTTGGATCTCCGTGTAACAGCATTAGCAATCCATCGCGAGCTATTGTCTTGGTTGAGAGGTGGCAGGCACCAGTGGGATATACCATTGCAGCAAGGCCTCACAAGCGTCCACATATGACACTCAAGCCACCAAAGCACATTGTCTTGCAAGCCAGTTGTCGGACTTTGCCTTGAGCGCTACAATGCTGAAGTTTCATTCCACAAGTCTTGCGTAGATTGTCACCACAAACATGCTGGCCCCAAAGCACGATGTACATGTGTTACACTGTGATAGATCAAGGAGACTGATCAAGGACTCAGCAACGCCGAGGCAACAGAGCAGGCATCACGCAAACAAGCAAACTTCCGGAATTGAATTTGCAAGCACATAATCACAAGTCGCGAGGCCAAAATCCGCACGAGCAATTATAAATGGACCAGAGCCGACACGGAAGCACATGCACACACACAAACAGCGCAGGAAGCGAGCGCAGCATCGCGCAGCCTGCCTTTTACGGTTGTTTGCTGCCCGACCTCGGCACGGTTGCCTGCTTCCGCCCGCGGCGTCGCTGGGGGCGCAATCTCTCCCATTCAATAAAGTTGTGTACGGTAGCACTCCCGCATGTGCACCCCATGCTGCGCCATGGCCTTGCGCTTGCAGCCTTCACCCCACTGGTGACCCCAGCACTTGCCAGCGCCCCAGCACATATGCACCCCAGCACATGCCCTCGCGGCCGGGCGCTGCCGCATTGGTCTCCGTGTGACGCTGGCATGCGCACACTGTGGCCACAGAAGCTTTGTGCTGGGTTCCCAGAACTCGACCAAGCCGTTTCTTCTGGTTATGCTGCGCACCAAGCGTGGTTAACCAATCGTGGTCACGCAGGCTGCGGAAGCTCTGAGAGACGAGAGCACAAAGGCGGACATGTGCCAGAGGCTAGCATTTGAAGTGACATGCGGCACCGCCCATACGAGCACATCTCCGGCACAGAACAAGGCACGGCCATGCGAGGCGGACCGCAGCTTGATGCCACACCACGGGCCCGGGCAGGTGCGTTCCTGTCCGATGATGAGTCATCATGATATCCCATCGATGGGATGATCGATCATCCCCGCGGCTCCCTGATTGCCGGTAACTGCTGCAAACATCTGCATTTATATTCTGTATTCCGTTCGACATCCTGCCGTTGGACAATCTGCAGGATCACTGCGGACGTGACATGGCATGTGCCTGTGAAAAATCACTTGTGCACAGGTCTTCACGGGCCTCTCCGAAGACCTCACACTCTCCGTCCTCGAGCTCATACCCCTGCCCTTCTGCCTCACAGCTCTGCCCCCCGCATTCCACCCCCTCGCCCTCTCTGCGCACGCAGACATCTCCCATGCAAGCCCAAACCCTGGCCCCCTCCCCATGCATCTCCTCCACGCATCCGCCAGCGCCGCCTCTGCAACACCCCACCTCTGCCACCTGTCACTGGACGGGACGATCCTCACAGCGCACGCCGCAAGCTTAACTCGCGTGCTGTGTGCGCTGCCCGCGCTGACCGGGCTCTCCCTCGCCGACTGCGGTCTTCGCGCCGCCTGCGGCCGCGCGCTCGTCGCCGCCCTCCCGCGCCTGCCGCACCTCCAGTCCCTCGACCTCAGCAGCAACCGCCTCCCCCGCAGAGCCTTCCAAGGCGTGTGTGCTGGCCTGCAAGCGCTATGCACGCTTACCCAACTCCGGCTACAAAATACTGTGGCGTACGATGCACCAGCAGACATTCACGCCCTCATAGAAACATTGCCGCAGAACCCCGCGCTGGCCGTGTTCTCTCTTGGCAGCCTCAGCACGCAGCGTGAGTCCTCCTGGGGGACCCAGTTCACGGAGGCTCTAACAGAGCTGCTGTGCACGCTGTGTGCTGCGCCTGCACTGACCAACCTGGAGTTCCACTTTGGCGTCGGCACGTGTGATGCTGAGCCGCAGGTCTCCGCTGTGCTGTGGGGCATGCTGGGGCATCTGCAGCAGCTGCGGCGGCTCTCTGTCGCCGTGCCGGCGATCAAGTCAGCGGGCTTGTATTCAGAGCCGGTGTGGGAGCCGGAGCTCGGCCGTGCGCTGGGCGCGTTGTGCCTGCTGACAGAGCTCGTGCTGCGGCTCGATACGTCTCGGCGGCCTAGTGCGGCGGCCGTTGTCGGGCCGCTGGCCGCGCTGACCGCGCTGCGGCGGCTGCAGCTGCCACGGCCTACGTCAAACTGCGCGGGCTGGAATTGGTGTCTGTGCTCGATCCTGTGCTGCGCCTCCCGCACCTCACGAGCTTGCGGATCTGCGCTGATCATGCTGCGCAGCCAACCGGCAGCATGCAGCAGCACGCCATGCAGCGGCTTGCGCAGGATGCCCCGACGGTGGTCAATTCGGACATGAACATTGCCCACATGCTGCGTGCTGCGACCCAGCTGCGCACGCTGAGCATGCCCTTGCACACTTTCTCCTCAGACGCCGCGCGCTCCGCCCCGTTGCTGCGCGCGATGAGTGCTGGGCACGCTGTGGATGCGGGGGGGCAGAGCACAGGCGCAGAGGGGAACAGCGCGCAGCGGCTGGATGACCTGGCCATGCAGCTCGTGTTTGTGTGTAACATGCAGAGTGCCGAGATGCTACCACCAAATCAGCAGCGGGACCTCATTGCGCCGCTCGTCCCGCTGTTTCACACGGCAGAGTCCCTGACCCTAATGGGCCGCGGCGCGCTGTGGCTCAGGGCGCTCACGCAGCACATGAGCTCACTGCGAGGAGTAACGCAGCTCCAACTGACGCTGCTGGGACCAGACAGCGCGTCGGCTGCATCTTATACTTCCTTCATGAGCCAGCTGACCACGCTGGGCGCGCTGCGCGAGCTTGTGCTGCGTGGGGCCAGCATGCCTCCCGCAACGCTTGCCCACATCCCGCCGGCGCCACTTCAAACTGCGAGTTTTGAGTGCCCGATCTTCTGTGGGCCTCTCCAGCCTCTGACTGCGCTCACATCTCTGGGGGTCTCCCTGGAGCCTGAGGGCTTTGGCGAGGTGGTCACAGCATGCGCAGCACACGGTGGGATGCTGTCACTTGACATCCAGACCAACGCGGCTCTTTGCACCAGCCTGCCAGTTGGCATGCTGCGCACACTGCGCAGCCTCAGCGTGAGCGCCAGGGGCATCGCAGGCGCCGATAACTTTTGGGCGGAGTTGCCCCAGCTCACGGCGCTGCGGCGGCTGTGTGTGCATGGCACCCTGACCGAGGCACGGTTGTTCCGGCTGCTAGATGTGGTAAGGGAAGGGCTGCCCGCGCTGCGTGAGGTGCATGTGACTGGTGTGCCATGTGAGCTGCGTGGCTTCGTCACCGAGGCGGACATGCCATGCATGTTCGTCTGCACCCCGTGAGGTGAAGTCAGTCGGTCGGATTCGGTTATCACACCTGCCAGCAGCATGGGCAGGGCCAGAAGGTTTCCCGTCTGTGTAGTTCCCGTTTGATGTAATTCTCGTAAACTTGTCTGCTCCAGTGCACCTCAGCCGAACCACATCCAGCTTCAGCCATGCATTGTTGGCATGCGTGCATGCTTTGTGCATGAGCCTTTGCTCTTGAATTCGAAAGCACTGCACAGCTCATGGTTCTGGTCGTCTGCTTTCCTGCTGTTGCCCTCGCTGCCGGGCTCTTGCGTTAATCGCGATGTAACACACAGCCCATGTGTCACTCATTTTCCATGCATGAATCCTGCGACAAGCATACATGGCATCCACATACCAGACCCGCGCGACAGCGTCCCGCTCCCGCGTCCGTCTGGCCAGCCGAGGTTGGCTTGGCGCCGGCTCGGCGCCCTGGTCACTGGCATCTGGTGCCCATGCGTAGCGTGTGCATGGACTGCGTGGTGTCGAGCTCGCTTCGTGCGGTGTGTGGGTTTGTGCGCGTGTGTGCGCTGCTGTCTCTGTCGGCGATGTGTGTGGATCGTGCTGGTACAGACAGTGGCTGTGCTGCTTCTGGTTGTTTGTTTGTTTTGGTTTTCTCATTATTCCACGGCGCCGCTGAGGCCTTGATCTATCACAGTGTAACACATGACAGCCTGGTCCGCAATAGTGTTGGCCAATTCGTCTTTTCGTCTGCAGACGGTTTTGTGCAGAGACGGTATTCAAAGACGGTCACTTGCCGGAAGACGATTGCATAGTTGTGGCTACGGGGGTGTTCCCATTGCTCGTTGACGATCCCGACTGGACGAACTTGCATTGTGCACAACGGTACCGCAACTCGTCGCAATCCCGGAGTTCTTTATTGAACGTACGCTAAGTAATATACAAGCTGTTTGCGCTGAGCAATGTGTTGTTGCTGCGCACAGAGATCTATGCGCGGGCCCGCGGCTAGCGCGCGTGAATGCTAACCGCAGGTGGCCATGTCACCGTCTGCACCGTCTGCAGACGATTACTGAAAGTCGCGTCTTCAAGACGGTTCTTTTGCGAAGAAGTGTCTTCGGCCAACACTGGACCGCAACCACATGTACACGTGTACATCATTGTCCCACAGCACCTCGTCGAAGCCACCTTCCATGCAGCTGTGGCGGGCAGGGTACACCCGGTTGCTGAGTTGTGTAGAAGTGTGTTGGGATGTGCTGCTAACATGACTAACACATGGACACCAGCATGTAACATACAAGTTAAGTTGCGAAGTACCACTACGTAGTGCTGCGGATATGCTATTGGCATGAATGATATGCGTACGACTCTCTGTAACCACACACAAATAACGCATGGAGCAAGGTTCATTGTGTGGGTGCCACACAGTCAGATGGCTGTGCAAGCACGCTGTGGAATTACTGTGTGGGTTGCTACCGAACATGGCTGTGTCTGTATACATGGGTTTACAACTGCTGCGCAATGGGCAGCCACGCACCCTACTTCTCAGAAGTCCGTTTCCATCTGTGGATACTAGCCTTCACCGGTGGGCTGCTCATGTTCAGCTCTGCGGCTGCCTCACCCTGCATACGCATATCGCACCTACAGGGATATTGCGGGGTTTTGGAGCCGAATTGATTAATGCAGCTGAAGTTGAGCTGATGTACAGGTCTAGAAGGGCAGTGCTTGTTCATAACGGCGACTATATTCCGTTCAGTCGATAGCGATTGTTAGCAGTTGTGCATGCATGCATTTGACAGATGGATGTCCACTTCCCAGTTACAATGCATGTAGTTTCATATGCTGTTTAACTGAAGCTTCGGAATACACAGGATTAGCTTAGACAATAACGATCGATGCGCAACGCAGAATCAGTTGGGGCCTGAGCGAAGTCTGTAGTATTCAGTATAGAGACAATGAAGACTCAGAGGCTCAACGGTTGCCTATACACTATCAGGAGCCTGTGGCGACGAACGCGAAAAGATTTTGGTACTCTCACGCATGCATGAGACTGTCCTTCTCAACAGCCACATGTCGCTCTCAGCCATCTGTTAACCATCTAGGCCCTTCTCACCCGATTCGCCCAAACACACCAGTGCACAGTTGTATCACCAAAAAGCAGAAGATGGAACACTGATGGTACCTACTAGTAGGAGTAATACAACCTGGAAACAACCTCGTTCTAGAATCATCTAATACCCTCACACTGTTCAACAGAAGTTCTGTTCCGTGGTCACATCAGCAACTGTCATACTCGCAGCTGTCCCGGTAGCATTTCGTGTTGCAGTAACCGTTGTGACAGCAGCTTCTGGTGCACATACAGCCCCTGCATCAAGCAAACATAAGTCACTGGCCATGGGGCTGTCACCAAGTAGTGCATGGTACTAGATGTACCAGATGTGCTGCCATGTGCACAGAGGGGAACACAGGCACGGGCACAGGTGCGCATATCGGATCAGGCGCACATCGGATCAAAGCATAGCACTGCACCACCAGGCGGCACCACCACTGCACCAGATAGCACCAGATGAGTTGCACTGGATCCAGGCATAAAGCAGGCCTGGAGCACGCCCAGATTGCTTGCTTGCTTGGCAGTCGGTGTCACAGTCATGCACGTATACGTATGTGACAGTGTATCAGCTCCGGACCGCACTGTATGCCGTTTCTAGCACAATCTGCCCATGCGGCAACACATGCAGCCTTATGGTTGCGGTCTATTCAACGCGATGATGCTGGGCTGCTCTCAGCAAGCTACCGCCATACATGCGGCAGAGACATCGCAGAGGCTGTCTATGAACGCACTCGGGGATATGGGGGTTGAAGTGTTCCACGTCATGATCCATGTCGGCATCATCGATTGCGCGTCCTACAGCTGGGTCATCGCAGGCCACAAGCTCTGTCTTGCCCAGCACGCACATGCTGTACATGTGGTGCTGTGATGTCTCATCATCACAGCAGGAGGGGCGCCGGCATTCCAGCAGGCATCTGAGTAGCACACATGTCGACATGAGACTGGTCTGGCGGGCGCTGCTGCCAGGCCTTCCTGTCCCCACTGACGGCCTACGGGCACTGACGTTTCATCGTGCGAGCTGGCACCGTGACCTGCCCCCCCCACTCCCCTCCTTGCACACGATCCCGCAGGCCCTAGGCCGCGGTCCACTGGTTTATGTCAGTAATTACGTCGTAACCTTACGACGAGCAACTTATGTTACGATTACTGCGTAATTCTGATTTTTAGTCGTCATCGGTGACACTAGTGGATATAAACCGGGCACGACAATACTAGTGTTCAATGCGCCCGACAGCTCCATCTGGTCCATGTTACAGTAAACGTGAAATCAAGCTTCAGCCAACTGGAGTTTCTGGCTGCGAGGGAAAAGCATCGCATGGACCATACAACAAAAGCAACTGTGAGTGAGCGCGCGCAGGCCCAAGAAACTAATTACAACAATTCTGTCAGCCTGTGACTCGTGCGCACCGGTACCACATGCATGAACCACTAGCATGAGCAGCATGAGCAGCATCCGCTCGCGATCGATCTAGCAGAAATATGTACAACACAAGCCGCCGTGGGAATCATTGATAACCGATACATGCCAGAGGCACCTGATGCCAGCTATGATGAGGCTAACCTATACCTAGCTCTGCCTGCGACCGTCGAGCATGGAGCCACAAGCGGTCAGTCGCAAGTAAGCCATTGCCACATCATGGCTCCACCACATTGCTGATTCTTGCAGTCCCTACAATGGCCTACAATGGCTTACTAGACAAGCCTGTAGCTGCACATACAGGCGGCACCGGTTGGTGTGCACTACAAGGACAGCAGCATGTACATCACAGCCGCACCAGACCTACAGATGCTATAGCTACAGGCACGCCTCGATACTGTAGACGCGAGGGTTGT
>JALKAD010000175.1:426556-437381 GCA_024500015.1 Ulva compressa
TAGCGCCGTAGCAGCTCGCTGTGCCGTAGCGCCGTAGCAGCCCGCTGTGCCGTGCTGGGGTCTGCAGATGCAGCGGCGATGGTTGGAGCGTGCTCAACCGCCTCCGCTTCCCCGCGCGCAGCCTTGGCCTGCCGTGAGCGTGGCGGTGCGGGGGCTTTGCATACCCGAAGCGTCCTCGTTTACCTTAATACTATCGTATGCTCGGCTGCCGTCCGGGGGCCGGTGCTCCCTGTGCCAGGGCTTGCCCCCGGGCGCGCATGGGGGATGATCGGAATGGCGTGCGAGTCCCGGGTGGGGCTGTTTGCAGTCGTGGCGCCACCGGCGTCTATGATCAGAGCAGCGTGTGGATTGGCTGGGTGTGGCCATGGCTGTGTGGTGGTGGTGCACGGTACGGCTGGGTGGCGTGCATGGCATCGCCGTGGGTGTGGTGGTGGTGGTGTGTGTTGGTGCGTTACACAGCGATAGATCTAGGACCTAGCAGCGCCGAGGCAACAGACCAGGCAAGGCGTGTGTTTGTGTGCAGTTGTGGCAGTGCATTGTAGTTGATGGACTTTTACATTCACTGGCCAATGATGAAGCCATAGGCTGTGCACAATGCTGAGCGATAGAGAAGAGCTTGCGCATGTATACCATGATCATCGTGTGCATTCAGTTCATGTGTTTTCAACCCTACACACGTGAACATAAGCGAGCTAGGCAATGGAATGCTGAGCATACTGAAGCCAATCTCGAGAGCCACTGTCACGATGCTACAGATACTTGTGAAACATCACTTTGTCATCGCCAGGTCCGTAGAAATCTGGAGTGACCTCGCCGGCTTCATACCCGTGCTTGAGGTAAAATGCACGGATGCGGTCAAAGGAACCTTTGCCGGACGTTTCAATCACGAGGAGCTTTGCATGGCGCCCGATCAACTGCGACTCGACTTCCGCCAGGAGCTGACTACCGATCCCGCTACGCTGCAAATTGGGCTGCACACCAATGAAATACATATTCCATACGCCATCGCCTTCGAGACGTGATGGGTAGTGCGTGCCATCTGGTGCAAAGTAAGCAGCGCCGGCGAGCCTATCGTTGAGCATACAAGCCAGCCATACTTGGTCTCCCCTGTCAATGCTATCTAGGTAACTATCTAGGCCTTCCTCAAATTCTACAAGCTCTTCCGGCGTAGGAAACAAGCCTGTGTCTTTGGCAAGCAGTGTTAGAGCTTCGCGGTCGTCTGCAACGACGTCTCGGATCATCTCTGCAACCCTTTGCTTCTGCTGTGGATGAAACTGCTGGTCAGCGGGAGAGCTCCTGCAGCAAAACTTGAACACCTCCGTTTTCCTGAATGCAGCGAAGCAGTGGCGACCGGGTGCCTGGCAGCTGGGCGTCCTCATTAGTTGCGAAAGCAGAATTTCGGAATACGTACGCCACATATGAAGTGTTCGCGCGCATTCAGCAGCTTTTACGCGCAGTGTCCTTGGTCTGTCGGTGCATGTTGCGCGCGGATTTGATACTGTGGACAAGACGCATAATAAACAAAACGCTTACTGCGTCCGCGTGAGCGTGTTTGGTATCACATGTGCAGCGGCATGAAACGCGCCATTGCTGGTGCTAAACGATTTGTACCGATGCAGCTTCAGCAAATGTATGTCGTCATACCTAGCACGAATTCCAACAGTTGCTGCTACACTATACTTCCTGTGATGGTTGCAAGAGTGCTTACCATCGATTGCCAGTGCCAGCACCCCAGACTCTCAAGGACAGCACCACTGCTCTGGCGTTGCATTTCGGCCTGCTTCTACCTGAGCCGCGACCGATGTGCTTCTCGAATGATACCACTTTACAGACTCAACGAGATACCAAAGAGCACCTTTCTGACACATTCGCGGTCTATGTTCGTGGCAGTGCGATAATGCAGCTGATACCACGTTCGTGGCAGTGCGCTGGCCCAAGTGGATCTGGGTGGGTGGTGTAGTGGGTTGTGACCGACACCGCCAAACCACCCATCACCGCAGGCGCGCCAAATTGTATCTGATGCGTCTCTACACTCCCTGTGTTTCTATAGCCGCATCTCTGCGAGGTCATTTTGCTATTAGCAGTGTTTCACCTGTTAACCACGGCTCAAGATCTGTCCAATTGTTGCAGTATTTAATGGCCATGCCAAATTGCTGGTGCGCTGGTGTGAGAGGGTTGCGACAAACCTAACCTCACGCCAAGCAGACCCTGTCCAGGTATCGTTGGTAATGCGGCGGCCCTTTCCCATGCAGTGCTGCCCATTGCACCGGCTAAGCCAAAGGATGCCTCTTGTCACAGAGTTCTGCGTGCGTGAGTCTGCCACGCCTCGCACAGCACGCCCAGCCGTCGCAGTATGGCGCAACCTACCCACAGGCACGCGTCGCAGGGCACCCTGGCGCCTGTGCGGCGCGAAGCCGACGCAGAGATCTAGGCAGCCACAGCAGCCAGCATGGCCACGCGCACGACATGATGCAGCGCTGGTCTGCGGCCATGCGTGTCGGCCGCTGACCCCACAGTGTCGGAGCCACTGCCTGCCTGCCAACATCGCTGTTTGGGCAGTGGCTAGAGATGGGCAGGTAAGAATCCGGGAAGGAAGCCGGGGGGGGGGGGGGTTGTGCTACGCTCCTGGTGTCTAGAGGGGTAGGCCATGGGTGGCGGCGCATGCGCGATGGCGCGTCAGCTCTGGTAAGCCGTCAGTGGCTCAGGGGGGCATACCTGGCGCGTCACAGCGTCATGTACAGATCGCGCGTGGCATTAACCATGATCGCGTGCTTCGAGACTGCGCCATGCCGTGTATCGGCGACAAGCACCCCATGAAGCATCGACTACTGTGCTTCATGCTATCATTCATGATGGTAAACAGCTGTCTGTTGCATTGTGTTCTACCATGCCACACACATCAAGTATTGCATGGATCTCGAGATCAACGCATGCACGAACCCGGCAGCGAAGGCAACAGCATAAAGCAGACGACCAGAACCCCGCAAGCAGGCAGCAACAGGCAGCAACAGCGCTCCCAGGCGCAAAGCCACCCCCAGGCGCAAAGCCACAACAAACCGGCACAACTGACACAACCGCACCCGCGCAGCCACACAAGCGCACTCCAAAGCACCCCACCACCACATCGACCACGCCAAAGCCGCACACAGCGACCGTCCGCACCCCCAACCGCCGTCCGCCCCCAGCAGGCTCGGCCACCACCATCCTCCCAACAGCACCACCACCACCGCAACCAGCCACAGCAAGTGCGGTTCATGACATCATGTCGGGAGGACGTGCTGGTGGTGATGTTGGCCGTTTCACTTTCTTCATGCTCAGCTTTCTTCCTGGCCCTGCTGTTGGGTGCACTGCCATGAATTCATTCCTGTATGTCCTACCACCTTGTGGAGCAGAACTCGGGAACGTATCTCATACTTTGTACCTTGCCTGGGTGCGGCTAGCGCTCAGGCCAAAAGTTGTTTTTGTGCCCCACAACCTGGCTCAGTACAACATCATGATCCACGGGGAGCCTGGCCTCATTAGGAGCAACGCCAGAGCAGGCTCTGCCCTACTGATTCATGTTCCAACAGATCAGGAGGTCATGCAAGGGAACTTCTATCACAGCTATTCAGGCAGTGATGCAGGCAGCTGCAGAGAAGCTGTTGCCACAGCAGTGGCAGGGAATGATGGAACTGTACACGCATCAGCTCAGAATGGTTGCATGCAAAGGTCACGGGTAACACTCTGATCAACCGAAACGTTTGAATGTGACTAGGTACACCCAGGCGCTGAGTATGTTTTCATAGGCAGCGACCACGCAACATCTGAGCAGCCGTGGTGATGGCTGTTGATGCGGGGCCTAGTGTCAGTGCCCGGCTGCCATGAATGTACGGTGGCTGGTGCTTCCACCTGCTACGCAAACTGAATCTATGTGTGTTCGAAGAGTGAATGCAGGCGCGCTGAATGGCAGCGACACGTGGGCACAGAAAATGCTGTGGCGCGCGCAATTATGGTCAGATGGCACGAGCGCCACTTAAAACGTGGCTAGCGGGCCCATAGGCATGCCAGGCTGGATTTCAGCTGGCTGTTCTGCCACAGCCAATGTAGTGCGCTGCCGCGTCCGTCCATTGAGGACCATACGATCTCTGCGATGCAAGATGACTCAGATGCAGCAGGCAACTGGTTCCCGCACGCTCGGTCAGCAACTCAGCGCCATGGTAATTGAAATAGGCAGCAACGCCCGGCCTTGTGCGATCGTACACTTTGGGCCGAGGCTTGCTCAAGTGGGTACTTGTGATACACAGCATACATATAGCCCCCGCTTCTGTACGCAAACCACCCCGTTGGCGCTCTTCGGCAGCATAGTTCAAGTGCACCGCGACAGGTACGCTGCGCGAGCTTGAAGTACATCTATCGGTTGCATGAAACACTGCTCACCATCACATGTGTCTTTCGTGTCATATCTGCCGAGCTTGACACGCGCACAGTGGCGCGGAATGGCGCCGAGCTTGTTGCAGTTCAGGGACCCGCAGCTATGCGAGTGCAGCCTGCCCCTTCTACTGAACGATAGTCAAACTCAGGTGGTACAGCATCATTGGATTCGTCCGTCCTGATCGGCCTGGACCTGGGCCTATCGTAGCATCAGCAGTGCACCCCGGCATATGCTCCACGCGACGTGTTGCACCGAACCGCGACTTCGAAATGTGACGGCGGTGTGGTCATGCAGAGCACCGCAAAAATGGAGATTAGAAAACAACAAGATGGTCTTACCAAGACAGTATGCGGTGCGGTCCACATATCGCATTCCTGTATAGTGGCCACATGTGCATGCAGGCGTCCTTCCCCGAGGTCGCAGATGCCTGCATGCATTGTGACCACATCACGCATGTGACTCCCGCGTGACCCACCTGCGCATTGGTGCAAGTGTTTCTGCACACCTGCCGTCCCCACCCGGTCACAATGGGAGTCACCCGTGGTATTTTTTTCTGCCGTTCGTGACTCCGACTGTGCTGCACCCATGCCATTCTCACGCCACTGCAGCCGTGCGTCTCGCCACTGCAGCTGCGTGTCTCGTCACATCCCAAGCTCGCCCAGGCTGCTCCCGTCACGCCCACAGATGCACTGCCATCCCGGCGGCTGCAGGGCCTCATCTAGCCCAAACCCGCCGATCACACCGTTCCAGCCGCACTGCATGCATGCTGATGGCAGACACTCGGCATCGCGATGCATCGCCTGTCGCCACGCCGAGCGGCCCGGCTGCTGCGGTGACCTCCATGTCACCACCACACCCTGTAGCGCGATTCTGGTGATGTTTTGATTCAGATTGCGCACGGCATTCGACCCCAGTGAATGTGTTTGATGCATTGCCATGAATCTTACCTGTGTGTTCTACCACCTTGTGGAGCATACCCATGTAACGTATCTCACCACCACACCAGCCTATCATCATCCTTAACTTCACGATGTATCACCGCACCGCACACGGCCATGCAGGCTTCATCGTCGCAGCGCTGCTCTCCTCCGCCACAGCCACAGCTCAGTGCCCCATGTCCGGTGGCGGCATGGTTGGAGACATCGCCGACACCCTCAAGTCCCTCGGCGGCGGCCACACCCGCACGTCCGACCGGCCGATGAAGTTCAGCCTCTACGGCCCCCCCGAGCACAAGCACGGCCGCGAGCTGCCACCCCTCACGTCCGACCTCTACAACAGCATCAAGGCCGACATCGAAGAGCTGCTCTCCACGAGCCACAACTACTGGCCCAACAACGCCGACTTTGGCACGTACCGGGGGCTCATGATCCGCGTCGCGTGGCACTGCAGCGGCACGTACCGGCACAGCGACGGCCGCGGCGGCTGCGACGGCGCGCGCAACCGCTTCGCCCCGGAGAACCTGTGGGAGGACAACACCAACATCGACAAGGGCCTGCACATCCTGCAGCCGCTGTACGACAAGTACGAGGACGCCATCTCCTGGTGCGGCCTCCCCTGCCCCTCCTCCTGCTACTGTTTCTGCCCCGACTGCGTGCTATACGCATCAGAGGCAGCGCTGCTGAGCCCCTGTCGTCCGCCTGTTGCGCAGCCGTATTTGTATAGTATTCAGCAGTCGTTGTGCTACCGTTCAGCGGTTGTTCAGCTGCGTCAACTGTGGGAGAGCGGCCGTCCTCTCTGCCCAGCTCACCTACACGTACGCAGCATGCCACTGACTGCTCGTACACACAGATCACACACAGCACTGCCCTTCCCCGACAGTGAGTGTCGCAGATGCAGCCAGGGACATGAGCGATGTCGCAAGAAGTGCCAGCTGCACAGCCACACGCACCCCACCTCCTCCCCACAGCCACAACAGCCTGCTGCCCTCTGCGCGGGTGCCCCTCCACCTCCCGCACACCGTGCACAGCGCACAGACCCGACCCGCCGCACAGCACACAGGTCACACCTGCAGCACTGGCACTGGCGTGCAGGGGCGACCTCATCGTGCTGGTCGGCAACGTTGCCATCTCCTCCGGCGGCGGCCCCATCCTCGGCTTCTGCGGCGGCCGCCGTGACGACCTCGACGGCTCGGCGTCGCTGCCGCTCGGCCCCGGACCGATCCAGCAGTCGATCGCGCCCTGCGAGGAGAACGGCCTCTGCGAGTTCCCCCTCGGCGCCTCGCACACCAACCTCATCTACGTCAACCCCGCCGGCCCGGCCAACGCGACGGGAGACCCCGCCGCCAGCGCAGCCAACATCCGCTACATCTTTGGCAACATGGGATTCAACGACCGCGAGAGCGTCGCGCTCATCGGCGGCGGCCACGCCTTTGGCAAGGCACGCCCTCCTGCGGCCTGCTGTGCGTGCTGCGTGCTTTGTTAATCTGAGCGCCGGGTTCTAAATCTGTGTGTGCCTCTGCGGGTTTGCAGTGCTACATGCTGCGTGCTGCTCCTGTCCAGACGTCTGGAGCTGCGGAGCCGAGCGCGTCATCCTGCACACCAAAACATTGCGAGACCGCCTGCGTGCACAACCCTGCAGCATGCGGCTGCCGTGCTTTGACTCCAACACTCCCCAACATGCAGTTCCACAGTGCGTGCCCTGACGGCCCCGGGCCGACCCCTGAGAAGAGCCCCAGCGCACCCTACCCCGGCGCTTGCGAGAAGTACCCCGAAGACCCCCGCGGCAAGGGCCGAAATACCTGGACGAACAAGTTTGAGGGCGTCTGGACAACGACACCCACCGAGTGGGACAACCAGTACTTCCACAACCTCCTCAAGTATGACTGGAAGTCCGAACAGAGCCCCTCCGACAAGCCCCAGTTCGCGCCGTTTGATAAGGAGACTGGGGAGGCCGGCCCCGACATCCGCATGCTCGTGTCCGATGTCGCGTTCCTATACGATGAAGAGTACAAGAAGCTGACGGAGGAGTACGCGGCAGACGTGCAGGCGCTGGAGCGGGACTTTGCGGCCGCGTGGTACAAGCTGACGACGAAGGATATGGGGCCGGTGGAGCGGTGCACCGGGCCGGACGTGCCGCCGCCGCAGCCGTTCCAGGACCCGCTGCCGGCGGGGGGTGGCCGGAGCGTGCTGGACAGCGTGAAGGACACGGTCAAGGCTGCGGTGACGAGCACGCCGGGGTGGGAGGATATTAAGGCTGCGGTGCGGGAGGCTGCGGAGGGCGAGCGGGAGCGTGGGCTGCTTGCGGGGCTCGCGTACGGCTGCGCGGCGACATTCCGCGCGACGGACTTCAAGGGTGGCTGCAACGGCGGCCGCATCCGCTTCCCCCCTCAGGTGCAGCTTCTGCTGCTACGGCTTGTACTGTTTGTCACGCTGTGTCACGCAGTGTTGCGCAGAGTCTTGGACCTGCAGGCTTTGGGCATTCTCTGCTGAGTGCATGTGCATACACTGGTTGCTGTAGTTCGTGCGTATTTGACGTGTGGGGCATGCCAGCGTCCACGGTGACCGCCACACATGCAGTCGTCCTGTGCTGCACATCCACCTTCAGAAACACGCCACGCTATTTCACGGCGCGTCAGCCCAGTCGTATTTTCAACTACCAGTGCTGCCATCTCAGTTGTGGTGTTCTGCTCGCACACAGCCCGACTGACCGCTACTGCGACCATGCTTTGGCACCGCTCATCCAATGCTCCGGGCACACTCCACAGCATATAGCACTGCAGCAACGCTTTGCATGCTCTTCCACGCCAACCATGTTCATGCAAAGTCTCCTTTGCCCAGACCGACAGTGGCGTGGCTGTGTGCAGCTCGAGTGGCCGTCCAACGCCGGTGCAAAGGAGGCCCTCGCGCTGCTCGACCCCATCCACGCCAAGTTCGTGGACCACATCTCATATGCCGACCTCATCGTCCTTGCCGGCAACGTCGCCGTAGAGGCTGCCGGCGGCTCCGGGCTGTCCTTCTGCCCCGGCCGCGTCGACGCCGAGAGCGGCGAGACGAGCATCGACCTCTCCCCTCGCACCTACTACCAGGACCCCCTCACCGCAGCGCACGACACGCAGCAGGTTCGACGTGCTGCTCCTTCCCCCCCCCCCCCCCCCCCCCCCCCCGCGCCCCCCGCCCTGTTTGCTTCTGCCGCACTGGGTTCGGGGTGGAGGGCCGCCACGCACACATATCCGTCTGAACCTGGCCTCAGCATATCGCGGCCAATCTTGGACGTAGGTGCCATGTGGGCAACTGCGTTATTATGATCGGCATGGCTGTAGCTAGTTCAGTTTCGATTGTCCAGACGCATGTCCTGTAGAACGGGTCAGGTTGTGACGAGGTGTATCGTGCTGGCACAGCCACAGTGTTGGAACAACTGCCACAATTGTGGACTGTGCGACTGCATCACAACATAATCCTGCAGAGGTGGATGAAGTTGAGACCCTGCAGCATTGTGCGAGGAACTCGCACGTCTGTAGACAGGGTACTGAAGCTGTTGTGTTCCAGTGTGTGTATGGCATACGGCCATGGTCATCTGTTTCATGCATTGCGATGCGGTCTTTTTCACTCTTGTTTTTAACACCACCTTGTTGAGCATGCCTCTGTAACGTTTCTCTCTGTAGACAGGGCGGATGGCACGCCCCGTCTCTTGACGGCTGGTAGCTTCGTATACCAACACTGGTGGCGTGCAGGTTATGGGTCTGTCACCGGCGCAATACGTCGCGCTTGCCGCGCGCCCCACCGCCGAGAACCCCACCCTGTCCAACGCGCTCTTCCAGAAGCTCCTCGATGTCGAGTGGGCGCCGGTGCTGAAGGAGGGTCAGCTGACCGTCGACCCTATCAACGGCGAGTACGCATCCACCGCCGGTGACGCCACCGTCCCGGTTCATCAGTGGGTCCTGCTGCGCAACCCCGAGATGCGCACCGCTGTGAAGGAGTTTGCAAAGGACCCCGACGCACTGCGTGCTGTGTTTGCCGATGCATGGACGTACCTCATGAACGCCGACCGCTTTGACGGCCCGGACGGCAATGTGTGCGTCATGCCCGAGGCGTGCGCCCGGTAGACGCAGCGGTCGCCGCTGCAAGGCACAGCATAGCATAGCATAGCGTAGGGCATGCACAACGCGGGGAAGTTGTCAGCGGCCGGGCGCCGTGCATTGCAGGGGGGAACATGGCCATGCAAGGCAGGGCAGTGTTCTGTTGTTGATGGACACTGTTGCTGCCTGGGGCTGGTTTACTGGGGATGTTTGCATGCTTTTCAGGGGTGTATGTACATGCAAAGTGTACCGCGATGCAGTCCAGCTGGACTGTGGGGCTGTGAAGTGTTGCAGCCGTGTTCTGATGAGTGTGTGCTGCTGCGCAGTCGGTTGCACACACATGTGTTTTTGCCCAGTGCAACCAATACTCTTTTGCGTGACGCTGTGGCGGTGGCATGGTCTGTGCAGGCTAGTAGCTGCCACTTGTTGCAGACAGTCTCCCCGACTGGTGTGGGGGTTGCGTACTCCTGTAGTGTGCATGGTGGTGATGACATGAAACGGTGTCTCTCACCCTGCTGCCTGAGGTGTCGGCGGGACTGTATGTCGTGCCTGTATGTAGTGCATTTCAGATCAGTAGCCTTGTCAGTATCTTCTGATGGGTATATGAATGAGCCTCTGTCACCACCTGTGGGGCCTGCCCCACGCACACGCCTGTTGGGAGACTTCTCGATGTACATGATCAACAACATGCGATGCAGTCAGTCCTCTGATGGATTGGAAGCATGGTCCTATGTAATTTTCCATCTCTCACACAACTGCTGGTCGCTCCAAGACAATATCGACTTGGCATCTACACACAACACATTAATACAACACATCCATGTCATCCATGTGTGTTTTGCACAGGGAATACTGCGGTTTAACACTGCACATGTGTCTGTGTGCGAGTTGCCACTAAAATAGAGCATAGCCTGATTGCCGCCACAACATGCAAGCAGTGCAATGAGCAGCACAAGCAGGAGGACCACGCCACGAGTTGAGCTGCACTCACAGCCAACGCCCCACCATTGTGTTACACAGTGATAGATCTAGAACCCAGCAGCGCCGAGGCAACAGACCAGGCAACACGCAAACAGACAGATAGCCCACCGCAAGCACAGAGGCTACTCTCCACACGAGCAAATGCCAGAACGAATTCGTTCAAACTTGCGCCGGCACGAAAGCAAACACACACATGTGCATGCACACACACACACACACCCAAACAAGGCAGGAACCGAGCGCAGCACCGCGCAATACCACGCAGTCCATGCGCACACCAAACACATTCAGCATGGTCAGGGCCCACTGGCGGGCGCCGACTTCACACTAGCAGTCTACACGGGCGCGCAGCCGCGCGCTACGGCCATCTCCGAGGCCGCGAGGCACCGGTCCCAGGGGCTGCAGCCACAGCCAGCCCA
>JALKAD010000176.1:9750-64774 GCA_024500015.1 Ulva compressa
TGCTAGCTGCGCCACGGTCGCCGTGGTCATGCAGGGTGAGCTTGAGCACAGCATGACAGACTTTGACATCTATATAGCATGCAAGCATTGCAAAATTTAGGTACTCAGCATGCAATGCCAACACTGATCAGCACACCAAGGCTGAGCCTTGGCTAGAGCCGACCTTGTTCAGACCTCGCGGGGGACGAGGCTGCGTTTTTACCGGTGATTCTGTTCGACACACGTGAACAACTTCCGACGTTGAACTCCGTTTCGGTCCTCGACCAGTACCTTGGATCCATCGCGCATGCCGTTCTATGAGGCGGGCGCACCCACACATGCATGAATGCTGCATGCTGATCGACAAAGCTTCGTGCCAGCATCCCTGGCCTCTGTCATTCTCACGAAAGGCGACATTCATCAAAGTGAAGCCGAGAGACAACTGAATGCCCCTTGACACGCATTCTCATACGCAGCTGTCCAAGCCCATGCTTGAGATTTGAACGTAACGCAGACAGCGCGCGGCACAGCAAGTTCGATCTTGGTTCAACAGCGTTGGCAACAGTTCGCTCACAGTTCTTTATACGTAAATGCCAGCAGTATCATGTGGTGATCATCGAGGCGAAGTAGCGCCGGATCGGTGAGCGGCAGGAGGGCTGGCGTTCTGTTGAAAGCAGGTGCAGTTTGCTCGGTTTGCATGTTCCCGGCCATGCGAAGTCCTCTGCGTGACGAAATTCGAGCACACATTGTTGCCCAGAGTCTGTTCGTATACCATATTGCGTGCGCCAGCCTCTGCCACCCTCGCTGCGGGCTCCGGGCAAGACTGGTGTAGTAAAGCGGAGGTGACGCCCGATGGTGGTTGTGCGATCGAAAATACGCAGGCTGTCGGCAAGGCACCACAACCGGCAGGACGTCATTTGCAATATAATCATGTTCGAATGCTTTCCATGTCGAGGCTGTGTCGAGGCCATCCCAGCTGTCTAGCTACTGCCGCGGCCTTGGCGTGAAGACTTGGTTGCGTCGCGGCGCTCCCAGCGCGCGAGTTGTTTTGACGCACGAGATGCATAGTTTTGTGTGGACTTGCACGCATATGCTTTGCCATGCATCCCGTGCTCGTCACGATGCCACAAGACGCAGCTTTAGTCGTCCAGTGGTAACTGGGAACATGAATGACCGCCTGCCCAGTGCTAGCTCGGACTGAAGATCACTTGAAGCCGCGCGAGGTGCAGGCCGCAGCTTTCGTTTACCATGAAAGTGTTCTCATGTCTTTCCTTCAGACCACTGTGACTGCAATCACCACTTGGTAGAGCTGCCACCGATTTCGACCCCCGGCACTGCAATGTTTGCCCTTTGGAGACCCACAGCTGCGCTGCAGACTTCCTCGGATATCACCATATCAGCGTAGATAAGGTATGAGTTCGCGCACGAGGACAAGGCCTCCTTGGCAGAGCGTCGGCACCGGCGTGAAGGAAGCCAAGGCCCTCAACTCGCGTCCAGCATGGCAGGGAGGGACCAGTGCGAGAAGCGCCAGTAGCAGATCCAGCAGCCCAGCCAAATCCAAACGCCAGCCTAGCGTTCCACGGAAGCACCCAGCGGCAGGCGATACCGACTACAAGCGCTCGCATACGCTGCACGCTTACGGCTCTGACACGGTGTCGTCCGGCACCGGCACCGCCAACAATAGCGTGCTCACCGGCTCCAGTCAGCAGTCTCTGGACGAGCCTCCAGCAGAATCAGTCAAGAAAGCGCCGGTGCGCGCCAGCCGTGCCCGCAACAGCGTTGCTCCGAAAACGCCAGTGCAGCGGACGCCTGAACCTCGGAAACCGGCTGCGCGCACAACAGCAGCACCGCGAGCACCTGCGCCTAGTGCTGCTGCTTCCCGCGCCCCGCAGCCTTCAGCTTCCAGAACTAGAGCCTCAAGCCGCAGCTCTGCTCGCAGCAGGACTCCCAAACGGCGAGGAGCGTCCCGCCAGGCACAGCGTCAGTCATCCCTCCGAACCAAGGACAAGGATGGCTGGGAGGCGGACTCCGAGGACAGTTTCACCGTCGTTGGCATCGAGCCCAAGCCATGCGTGTGGAGTTGCGACAAAGACACCGACGAGGTTCGTTTCCAGTGCATCCCCATGGATTAGCTACTGCAGCCGGCTGCGGCCTGGCACTTCACATAACTGCATGCATATAGCCCTGCATGCACCCAATGCAACGCTAGTCACCCCCGTTTGCCCCTGCAACTATGCTGCACCAAATCAGCAGCTGCCATCACGCCCTGCTCTGCCCTCAACCGCCCTTCTGCAGCAGAAACACCGACCACAGCCCACACCACCCATCCCGATCCCCCCGCATGCAAAGCTCCCCACGGCGTGCACACCCCAACCATGCATGCAGAGCGATGCCGGTGTGGGCATACCCGTTCTGCGACCCCCCCTCACTGAGCGCGGCGCCGCCTTTGCTGCCCTCTCCGACGCCTCCTCCGCCGCACTGCCCTCTCCCTCCTCCTCCCCCCGCGGCGGCGCCATCTCCGACAGCGCCCTCGATGCCGACGATGCCCCCGGCTGCGCGCCCCCGGCGCTCCCCCGCGACCTCGAGAGCCTCTCCTCCACCGTGTGCGACATCCAGAAGGACCTCGCCTCGCTGCGGTCCTCCCTCTCTGGCCCCCGAATCTCCTCCAACCCCCTCGGCTCGCCCCTCTCCTCCCCCGCCGTCTCGGCCTCGCTCCCCCCGCCGGCCACCATGACCGGCGCGTCGACCGCCTCCGTCAGCCGGCGGCGGCCCGGCCTGCCTGCACACTCCGGCTCCGACCGCGCGCGCAAGGTCCCGCTGCCCCCGGAGCTCACCTCCGCCGGCCTCGACACTGCAGCCTTCAGCAGCCTCAGTCACAGCATGAGCGGTGCGCTGAGCGAGAGCCCGGTCAAGTCCGGCGCCGACCCGTCCCGCCCGGCCGCGCCGGCGCCCCCCGCCGGCGGCGACCTCGCCCCCATGGCCACCGAGTCCTCCTTTGGCCTCTCCTGCGGCCTCCCCGGCCTCTCCCACGAAGTCTCCGAAACCATCACGCACCTGACAGCCGCCGAGGTGATCCAGGAGAGTGTCACAGTCACAGCGCTGTCCCTGCGCGACTGGCTCCTCCGGCCGACCCCGACGCCGTTTGACCCCGCGCTCACCCTGTACGGCGCCGCAGTCCACAACGCGCACGTCGCCGGCTGCGAGGTCCTCATCGGCGGCATGCTCACGGCGATCGAGGAGGGGACCATCGACCGGCCAAAGGGGCTGCCGAGCGGCTCCTGCCACGTCGCGTTCCGGTCGCGCGGCATTTCGGACACCGAGGCGGCACGCACCGTCTTCCGCTCGATCGCGGCGTGGATCGGTGAGGTGTCGGAGCGGGCGGACCGCAGCCACGCACCCGTCATGCAGGACCCCCGCGCGCTCCCCCTGCTGAGCGTGATGCGCTACGAGGCGCTGCACCGCATCGGCGAGAGCTCGGTGCGGCCCTGTTCTGCAATCATGTATAAATCCCCCCGCGTGGCAGGCGCTCGACGCTCGTCGCACATGCCCCACCCGGATGTGCCCTCCGGTGTTTCCACACCAACAGCAGGTGCTGTGGCGCCTAGGGGCTGTGGTGCACATTATCAGACTAGCTGCCGGTCAGGCAGCTGCCTGCCGACGGCATTTGTGGCAGTGCTGCGGATGCCTGGAGCTCAGCAGTGCTGCCTGCTGTGGCTGTTGGGCACGTTATTAGTAAACTCTCAATTGGCTGCACACGCGTGCACAGTGTGTACAGAGAGCATATAAAGAGAGCATTCAGAGGACTGCCAGACTCACAGCAGTCTCCTCACAGTGTGTGAGCCAGGCTGCGAGCCAGAGCCAGGCTGCGTTGGTGTTGCAACTCCAGAGCCACCAGTGTGCAGAGGACACAGTTGCACACAGCCTCTGACTCACTATTGGGACTCGCACGGTTTCTGCAACCAAGCTGCATCCACTCAAGCTGCGCACAAGCTGCAGCATTGTGTGTGTCCAGCATGAGCACCAGGGCAGTGTTGAGCACTGCTGCAGCCAAGCACTGGCCAGCCAAGCACTGGCACTGTGGCTCTCCCTCTCCCAGGCTGCCAGGAGCATGCCTGCACTCTCAAGCTTGCCATGAACATGCCTGCACACACACGAGGACTGTCTGCCATGATGTCTGCCCTTCTTTCACAGACTCCCATCCAGAAGCCAGGGCATCCCAGAGTCCATATGCATTGGAATGTGTGAACTGCCACCTCTGCAGCTGGCACCTGAGGGCATCTGGAGTTGCCCTGTCCGCCCTGCTTCACAGCTGTCACTCCCTCCGAGGGTGCTTGTTCAAGCCTGCCCAGGCACAAAACTTGCCAATGCCCCACAATGTTGCACATCCAGTCTTGCAACTGCAGGCACGCATGTTTGCAAGCCCAGGGTGGCAGACTTGACCACCACCAATCTGCATGGCCCCTCTCTGATCTGCATGGCCCACAGGCAAGACTGCTTCCCAAGACTGCTTCCCGGAACAGTAATCTCAACTGGCCTGACTGCGCCATAGGGTTTTCACACCGTCTCATTGCCTGTGCAATGACTGATCTCCCCCGGGTGTGCACAGGAGGAGGACGCCACAAGCGTGACTGTGAGGCTGCAGACGCGCAACCGTTCCGAGCACCTCAACGCGACCGACATGCTCTACGTCCTCATCTCTGCGCTGTTCCCGGCGTTCCGGCACCTCGTGTCGCGCCACCCCGAGTCGTCCCCGGCCGGCAGTCCGCTGCACGGCTCCCCCCACGGCCTCGCAGCGGGCTCGCCGTTTGCGGCCAGCGGCAGCGACGACGGCCAGGGGGGCAGCGCCGACGTGAACGTGATCGCGACCGCGCTGTCCACACAGAGCCTCTTCTCTCTTCCCGCGGAGCACCTTCCGGAGGTGGAGGACATCGCGGGCGACACAGAGGACCTCGCGGCGGCTGCGGCCGTGGCGGCCGCCGTGCGCACCGAGAGCGGCGCGACGCTGCCGCCGGACTCTGGGCCGGGCGCCGTCGGCGGCGAGGCGGTTTCGGGCGTGGAGTCGCTCGGCATGATCGGCAGCGTCACCGAGTCTCTGCCGTCCTTCGCGGCCGGCTTTGGCCTCGGCGGGGTGGGCGGCTTTGCCCGCCGGGACTCGGTCGCGTCGTGTACGACCTCCGACGGGGCGGCGCCGGGCCGCCGCCGCGGCCGCGGCGGTTTCGGCCACGGCGGCTTCGGAGGCGGCGGCGGTGGCCACGGCGGCAGCCACGGCGGCGGCCACGGTGGCAGGGACGGCAGCGGCGGCATCTCCCAGGAAGCCCTCTCTGACGCGCTGCAGCGGCTGCTGCAAGGCAGCGGCGGCGGCGGCGGCAGCGGCAAAGCCGGAGATGACGGCGATGGCGACGGCGGCGACGCCGAAGAGGCTGATGGGGAGGGCGCGGAGCGGCGTGATGTGGACCTGATCGGCGTGCTGCGGCAGATCGCGTCGGAGCGCGTGCAGGCGCAGCGGCCCGCCGGCCCGGCGGACCCGGCAGCGATGTTCCTCGCGGATGGCCAGCCCATCACGGAGGAGGCGCGCTCGGCACAGGCGGCCGAAGTGGACAAGCTGCTGCAGAAGCCTGAGGTGATCAAGGTCCTCACGCAGCTTGCCTCCAACGCCGCTGTGGATCTCTCTGGTCAGCACATCCAGGCAGCCATCTCCCAGAGCGAAGCGGTGCGAGCTCCCCTCCCCCGCCCCCCCCTCCGCTGATGCCGCATATCCTGCTTCTCTCTGTTTCTACCCCTCCCTCTCACATCCACAGCCTGCAGCACCTGGACCGTGCTGTGCGTGCTTTGCGCGCTTGCGCCCCACGTGTGCTTTGCCGCAACGTCATGCGCTGCGAAGTGTCGCTCTGGTGTATGTGTCAGGCCGTGCGTTGAGTCATACCCACTGCCACACAAACCGATCTGCCGCCAGTCAGTCGCGCGAATGCACGACTGCCGCAAAGCACTGGACAACGCCTCTTGGCCCGCTTGTCTCTACATCTCCACTTGTCTGTTTCGGCGTGGCTTGGCGCTGAGTGTTTTGCACTTGGGCCCCTTGCTGTAGCCCCCTGCCCCAGCTTCGGGCGCATGGCTGCGTTGTAAAATCAAACGTTTGAAAATGCCCACAAACATTTGTTTGTGCACCGGTGCGGCCCAGAGTCAAGGGGTCCAGGCGGGGAGGGTGTGCCCACCCCACTGCGAACTTAGGCCCACCAAGTAACAAGTGTGGCAGCCGAGACGCCACGCCACGCCCGGCCGTGCTTGAGCTTGTGCCTGCTCACAAGAGCTCCGCCCTCTGGCACCTCCGGCCCTCTAGTCAAGTTCCCAACATTCCATTTGCTGGAGTGCAACTTGACCAGGCTTGACATACAAAATCACACGCACGCCCTGGCAGCCTTGGCCGCCGTCCTCACGACTTTTCCATGACTGATGCCTGTGGCCGAGAGGATGACACAGCCTGCACCTTTTTAGTGAGCCTGCCCTGCTTATTCCTGCGTTTTTGGGGATTGTCAAATCTGCGCTCATCCCGCCATTACACAGCCGTGGCCATGCCCTGCCGCTGGGCAGGCCACACAGCGCTCTGACCCCCTTATATCACTACCCCCAGCCCAGCCTCGGTCACTTGCTCTGCTCCCTGGCTGCCTGCAGCAGCCGCAGCAGCTTAGCGTTTGGCCACCTGCAGCACTATTTCTTTCATCTAGTCCACAACGATCCCGTCTTTGCCACCGCCTTTCTTTGCCACTGGGTCGTCTCCCCAGGCATCAACCATGACAGTAGCCTGCCTGATGCCTCTGCCACCCCGGCGGGCTGCACCAATGCCTCGCTTCAACGATGTCTTTTCAGACTCTATGACCGTGATCAAGTCTCAGATCCGGGCAGAGCGCACTGCTGAGACCTCTGCTCAAGAGTTCCAGGCCATGCTTGGCCTCTGGTGCTGCCTTGACAACGATCTCGGCTACTGCATCAAGATTGCAGCTGAGAGCTTAGTACGCGCTCCTGCAGCTTGCCCCTCCGTTGCCACTGTCATCACTGCTCCAATGCATGCTGTGTGCACAGGCCACAGTGACTGCTGCATGGATCAGATTACATTGGTTCTGTGAGAGCTGGGCCCCCTCTGCACTATCCCTGCCGCTCTGTCATGTTCCCAGGCTGCCTGTCATTTTCTGGCCAGGAGTGTTGCCATGAGTCTTGCCATGAGTCTTGCTGCACAACTTGGAACTTTATCAGGCTGGCATGTCATTCCTGGGAGCGTCCAGGCTGCAGGCAGTGTGAACGCAGCATCATCCGATTGCTGCCAGTTCTGTGATGCTGGGTCTGGTCTGAAGCAGTCTGTGGCAAGGCCTGCCCTGTGACTCAACTGTTGTGCACCAAGGCCATGTAGCATTCAAGTTTCAGTAGATAATGCATGAATGCCGCCACATGCACAAGATCAATTTGACAATTAATAAATACTTTGTGTCGGGCTTGTCTGCATGCAGATCTTGCTTTAGCCCACTTGGCTGTCTTGGGCACTTGTAGCCACATCAACTTCTGAAGGGGGGCAACCTTGTGGGGTGATCGGCTCTGCAGATCATCTCCTGCTGACTGCACTGGCAGTCTTGTCACATGCTGTTCTGAGATGAATGGCCCCAAAGTTGCTGCAGCCCAATGCTGCTGCTGTGGCATGGCATGACCACTGGCAGTAGTCATGTCTGTCACGATTGTTTCCTCACTGGGCTTGGGCCTCACAACCCAGGCTACAGCATACTTCCTGCCTGTGAGTGCCAGCTGTGTGCACTCTTGCTGACCATTATGCACTGCATAATCTGCTCTCGATGATCTGGTATGAGGTTTGGCTCAGTGGCCAGGAGTGAATTGCAGCTCAGCCAGGAGCCCTGCCTCTGACCCACCACAGAACCTGATATGAATCTAATCTGAAATGGTTGCAAATATCTTCAGGCCTCCCATCTGCACATAAGGAGCCATGCATGCAGGAGACACAGCTATGTCTGCAACACCAGCAGTGTCTGCAAAAAGTTGCATCTGTCTGCACTCCACAACATCCCACAGCTGCTGCTAGCATCTCATGCTGCTGGCAGACAGCCCCTGTGGCCACTTCATGACGTAATCCCAGCTCAGAACCCAGGGCAGAGCAAGTGCTAGGCAGCTGGCCTGTCAGTGGCCAGCAGCAGCAAGGCTAGCTGCCCTGTGCTCTTGCCACTTCATTGCAACAGTTTCTGGCATAGCAGCACTCCACCAACTCACGGCCAACTCTCCCCAACTCTCCCCAACTCTCCCCGCCAACTCCCTGAGAAGGTGCACATCAGCCAATCAGCCATACCCCCTAAGCCAGCCATACCGCCTAAGCATAAGCATGACCATACCCCGGTCTTGGCACAGCAAACCATCAGAACTGATGGTGGTCACTCCTGACAAGTGCATACCACACCCCTGCATTTCATTCTCCCACCACCACTTCCTCGTTACTCAATTGACCGGATGCGCAATCCAAACCCCCCCCCAGCCCCCGGATTTGTCTCGGCAAAAGACTGGCCCGTTCGGATCTGGCACTCACCGATGCATATGTTGTCCTGCAGGCCAGGGCCTACGCGGCACGCGCCCGCAATCGCTCCAAGGCGTTAGAGGCGGAGATGGCGCGGCAGCGCTTCATCATCAACACGTTTGCCAACATGAACATGATGCAGCAGCAGATGACATCGCACATGTTCGGCAGCCTGCTCAAGAGCCAGGGCCCCTCCCCCGGCTCGACCGAGGTCAACGCGATGATCCGCAGCATGGCCAAGCGCCAGGGTTACCAGGGGCTCACGCGGCCGCTCACCGCCCCCGGGCAGTCCTACATGAACGGCGCTGTCGACTCGGCGCTGCCGTACGGCGCGCCCTCTGTCATGCCGGCCGCACCGTCAGTCGTGCCGGGGCACGCGGGCATGCATGTGCGCCCGGGGCCGCCCGCGTCACAGATGTCGGCGTTTGGCGCGGTGCAGATGCCGTATCTGCAGATGGCCGGGGGCGCCGTTCCGGTGCCAAACTCGGTGATGGGGGGAGGCACGTCGTTCTCGATGGGTGCGGGGGCCGCGCCTGGCGTGCGCGCAGCACGCGGCATGCAGAGCGCGATGCGCAGCGGCCCTTCGTCCATCGCCGCGAACGGCGGCGGCAGTGGCGGCAGCACAAGTGGCAGCGGCCGCGGCCACAGTCGAGGTCACAGCCGCGGCCACAGCCGCCCGCGCAGCCAGGGCGGCGCCAGCACGCCAAAGACGCCGACCCTCGGCGGTCCCATGCACCCGCGCGGCGGGCCCCGCTCGAGCAGCGGCCACCGCCGCTCCTCCTCGCAGCGGCAGCCGCAGATGCAGCCCTTCGGCGGCCCCTCCGGCTACGCCGCCTCTGACGGCTCCCGCATGATGCAGCCATCCTCCCTGGGCTCAGACCGCGCCTCCAGGCCCAACAACGCCTCCGCCTTTCACTCAGGATCCCTCCTGCACACCTCATCGTCGTTCCAGGCGCCGCCACAGGGCCACATGCCACCCAACGGCCGCAAGGCCGCCGTGCCGCGCCCTAACAGCAGCCCAGTCGTGCCGTACCCTTCGCAGCGCCAGCCCGGCTTTGGCAGCCCCGACAACTCCCAGCGGCTGTCGCAGGGCCGCTCCCGGGTCAGCGGAGTCGGAGGCGGCGGCGATCATTCCTACAGAGCCCCCCACGAACTCATGCGCGGCGAGTGGCCGACGTGCCGAAGGCAGCCGCCGCCGCGATGCGGCGCGCGCCTCCCCCGGCGAGCGCTCCCCCTCGCGCTCCCCTGAGCGCAGCATGCCCAGCGCAGAGCCGAAACGCGGGCGCTCGTCGCGCATGATGGCCGCCGTGCAGGCCGCTCGCCGCACACTCGGCGGCAGCAGCCGCCGCCGCAGCGGCAGCCGTCACCGCGGCAGCCGCAACAGTAGCAGGACCAACAGCCCGAACAAGGTGCCGCAGCAGCGGCACCCGGGCGCCGCCAACGCCGGGGGCTCAAACCGGGGTCAGAAGCCCCCGCAGCAGGCCTACGGCCACCAACGGCCGCACTCGTTCAATAACTCCAAGCTGCGGGGCGCCCCGGCGTCCAGCGGCTCCCAAGCTGCCGCCAACAACTCTTCTTTCCTGTTTGACTCTGCCTCGAGTGGCTACTCCACACAGTATGACTCTCTGTCCAGTATCCCCACATCTGGGTCAGGGTCGTCCCTGCCGCAAGGGCCACCAACGCCGCCGCAGCCGATGCCGATGCCGGCGCACCGCCGCTCCAAGTCAAACGGCGGTGGAAGCGGCGGCCAGGCGTCGGCGGGCGGCATGCCGCCGCTGGCGCCGTTCCCGCCCGCCGCGGTGCACACGCCGCCGCGGCCTGCGGCCGCTGCTGTGGCGCAGCCGTCGCCCGCGTCCGGCCACCGCGGCGGCAACGGCGGCATGTACCCGGCTGGCGTGATGCCGCAGCAGATCGCGAGCCCCGGCGTGCGCCGGGGCGCGGCACGCCGCATGACCCCGCAGCTCGCGGCAACCCCTGAAGTCGAGGAGGAGATCTCGGCGAGCTTCATGTAGCTCTCCATGCGTGCGTGCATGCATGTGTTCTTGCACCGGGGCTCCACAACCGTTCCGGTGCCGCCCCTCGCGGGTGTGGATTAATGCCATCATTCATGCAGTCGCCGTATGTCAGAAAAGGTGATCGAGATGATGCAAACGTTGCTGGGCTAGGGCAGACGCGGGCGCAAGGGGTGCTTCCGTGTGGGGGCTCGGGTAGGGGGGCCCAGCAGTGGCCCTCCTGTTGGGGGTGCGTGTATGAACTGCTGTGCACACACTCGTGCGCAAGGGCGTGTGTAGGGTTGAGTCCCGCTTTTCCAATCAATGAATCGGCGATTTTTTTCTTGTCTTGCCGGACGCCTCCTCAAAGCCCGACGCGGCACGCGCGAGCGGCCGCGCCGCAGGGGGGAGAGCGTATGATACGGGCAGCGAGGCGCACGCGAGATTGGCTCTCTTATACGCTCAACAGCGGCGTTTTCCGTTCTTAGTTTCCATGAGTGTTGATTTTTGGCCACGGGCGTCGAAGAGGTCAGCCGCCCCCGGCCTGTGCCGGTCGGCAGCGACCTCGGTGTGGTGCGTGCTGTGTGGTTGTATACTTTTATTGCTGGGAGATGGAGGGAGGGCGGGTGCGGGAGTAAGGTTGCAGCGGCTGCCTGACTGCTGAGGCCATGAGGACATGTTGAAATTGTATTCCTACGGATGCGGGCGTGGCCTCAAGTGTGGCAGTGGTAGCCGGGTGTGGAGGTCTGCTGTTGATGAGCCACGCTCTGGTTGCTCATTTCGGGTTCGGGTTGACTGCAGCTGGGTCTGTGTTGGTCTGGTTCTGTTGCTCCAGCTGGAGTGAGGGGCAGACTGGTGACTTGACTGCCCTGAGGCTCGGAGTGGTCTAATAAATTAGCATGTACGATGCATGCCTGTGCTGCTGAGCTGCACCAAACCAGGTGATGTTGATCTGCTTAACCACTCCTTGGTGTAATCATCTCAGCTGCACTGCCACCGCTGCCTGCCCAGGCTTGCAATTCTTGACCGAACCCCCTCACGCCTGGCAGCGAGCATCCGCAACGTCCGGTCACTGCAATGTCACAACATCACGTGAGTGCTGCGTCTGATGGTCGCTCGCGGCTACCTTACGCCTGCGACACATGACCCTCACAACATGTCTATATGCAGCCCCGTCATGCAGCTATGGCATTGCAGCGTCAAGCACTCGCAGCTTCACCACTGTTGCGAGTAATCATTGATTTGCAAGCTTTGAAGAAAATGACTGATCGCTGCAGCGCGCTGGCAGGGCGACGCATGCATACTGCCGACGACGCACCCATTCATACAGCGTGGCAGTAGGCAGGCAGCATTGTGCATGCCAGCGTCGCCATGTGTAGTCAAACGCTGCATTGAGAATCGTACATGTGCACGTTCTCTCGTGACCCAATAACATTCCGGAACCAGGCTGCGGATACCCCTGCCCAGGTCTGGGCAGGCATCCGAGCAGCTGACGCGCGGCACCCGGCGTCCACATGTGTGTGTGCATGTCGAGGACACAGCCGAGATGCATGACGACGGCTGATGTGCACACCTCAAGCTTCGGATAGGCAGTGCCTATCCACTTCACTAATTCGTTTCACGCGAGGAACTGCTGGGAAGTCTGTTATCGTGTTTGGTTGGTCGACGTCCACTAGCAACATTGACGTTTAGCACCGTTGGGCACCTGTGCTCACCTGTAGGCACGAGTGCAGTTTTCACAGCCGTGTGACCAGTCAGATTTCTGTTAGGGTAATCTGTTTTCGGCGCGGAGGTGTCCCGGGTGCGGAACGTAAGTGTCAAAATTGCTAGTGGTATGGAGGGGTGTTGGCAAATCTTGTACGTGTGGCAGGTCCAGCCATCCATGGCTGATCGGATACAGTGGGATTCCATGGGATCTGAACTGTGCACAGCGGTGGGTGGGTTCTCCCCGAGATACATTTCAAGCTAGTCACATTTGGAAATGCTGTTGGTTGCTGGATGCCAAAAGTATTGCATGATCATTTTCATCGCTAAGCAATGCAGTACCGCATACCTCCATGCGTCAGAGCTGTCTGCGTGCGGTGTTCAAGGCTCAATGCCCCGAACACAGTGAAGCTGATTCTGTGCATGGTGGAATGTCTTACGCGTTGCTGGTACTCAATTTGAATGTGTCCACCGACCATTCAGCGACAATCAGTGCGGTTCGAGTTCACACCAGTCGAACATGTACGCCTATGACTGGACGTGCCAAAACAACTCTCGAGATAGGTGATTCAATTACGCACAGATGTCGTTCCGCTCGATTCAACAGGAAGTAGCAATGATGGGAACAGGAAGATTGCGCCCTGAACACCCGCAGCGAGCCGGCCAGAGGCATGCACAGCCACCTGTCTGTATGGTACTTCGTCCAGTTCATGCTGTACATCGAGTCAGGATGTTATTGAAGGCAGTCTCTGCTGGCCGAAATGATCAGTACTTGCAGCAGTCGTGCTCATCGAGCTAGGCCTGGCAGGCACGCCGATGATGGATCCACACCAAACCTTGCCTGTGCATTGGCATTTCATCAGTCTTAGCAGGGTCGGCAATCGAGCTCAGGTCTGCCAGGAAGTTCAACCATTGTGCAGGGACATCAGACCTGGCTCGGACGCTGTATGCGGATGTGGTGCTAGCTGTGAGGGCTGTGATTCTCTTCCTGCACAGCTCGACCGGAACAATGCATTGTAGACGCAAACACTACACGGCTATATCAGCATACTGAGGGTCATGCCTGCGTTTCAGTTCCAGTGAACACATTGTGCCAATGGAAGCAGGGGCCGTATCATAATATAATGACACGTTCACAGAAGCTGTGTGACCTCCATCGTCACTGAGCTTTCTCAAAACCAAAAAACCCCTCATAGCTGCAAACCAAGTCCACGGATTCTGATGCACTATACCAACACCGCAGGTAAGGCAGCCATGTGGCTCAACAGGCAGGCTCACCCCTGCACAGACGTGTCACAACCAGCATCCAACATCTACCGATCCGGAAGTGGCTGCAAGCACTGTGCCTTGGTCGTTCATGTTATGTAACTCACTCAATCGCCTCCACTATCTTACGCATCCCCTTGCAGGGATTTAATAGCTGTACATCCGCTCGGAGCACAGGCACCCCATCTAGTATTACTTGGCCCAGCGCGGCCGCCGCTGCGTTGCCGCACACTCCGGCGCGGCCGCCCTCGCTGGCTGCAGCGCCGAGCGCAGCACGCACCGCGGCGCACACAGCACAGCACCTAGCGCAGCCCCCGTGCGCGCTGCAGCCTGCGGCGACCCTCTCCGTCGTCTCCGCCACCCTTCCGCCGTGCCGCGTAGTTCGGAACCTTTCGCCGCACAATCGGCAACACCCGCGCCGGCGGCTCTTCGCCATCGGCACCATTTGCCACATGCGATGCTCCCGCTCCATTTCTCTGCGCCTGTGGCGAACTTTCGTGGGGCGCCTCTTGCAGTGGATCAACTCGAGCAGCCGAAGCAGAACCCGGCGCTGCTTGTGGTTGGTTCCAATGGTTTGCTGCTGCCGCAGCGCTGGACGCGGGGGGTGCTTGGTCGAATCGGCTCGCGCGATCGGCGGGGGCCGCAGCGGCGGGGCGCGAAGAGCGCCGCTGCATGGACACGCGGCGCCGGTTCTCCTGCGCGGCGCCTCGGCGGCGAGATGCATACGCGCCACCTGTGGACGCGCGGCGCCCCGAAACGGAACGGCGACGCCCTGCAGGGTCCCCCTCTTCTGGCGCATTCCTGCTGCTGACGCGGTCGCTGCCACCACTGTGTGTGGGGCTGCTTTCAACCGACGAGGAGAAGAAGCCCCCTGCATCACAGACGTGGTCACGTCAGAACGCTCCAGCATGCATGTCATATATGGCAGTACTATGCACGCTATGCAGACAACAGGCACCTCCATACACCAAGAAGTGGGGGGGGCACCTGTGCGCGGCTCCACCGGTGTGCTGCGTGCCGACTCAGGCTCAGCTCGTGGCACAGTGCTCCCCGTCGCTGCAGTGGGGTGGCTGCGGGGGAACTGTAGCGCTGAGCGGCGCCGCCGGGCGGACCCGCCGTCCGAGCCGCTGGCGCGCCGCGCTGCGTAGTTGGGCACCTTACGGCGCAGCACAGGCGGCGCACTGCCACGCCGTGCAGCACCGTTGTCAGCAGCCACACCACGGGGCAAGCCTGCAGCGGGCCCTTCAACGTCGGAACTGTCCGAGCGCGCGCCGTCAGAATCCGCCGCGGCCGCGGCAGCTGCCGCAGCGCGGCGACGCCTTGCTGCCGGTGACTTGCGGTGGTAGTCCGCCGACACACGCCGCACGAGCGACCGGCGGCGGCGGTTGTCGCCGCTCCACGCCACCCCCCCACGGCCCGCGTCCAGAGAGCGCCGGCGGCTCGGCTGCGACGGCGACCCACGCCGGGGCCCGCCTCCACGCCCTCCTGCTGCATGCTGCGCTCCAGCCGCGTTGGCTGCCTCTCCCCGGTGCTCTCGCCGCGCGCCTCGGCCGCCGGCCGGCGCAACGGCTCCTCCGGTGCCGCATGCATGACCGCGGAGCTCTGCGCGCTGACCGACCGCCGCCGCGCGCTGTCGCCACGCGAGCTGCCGCTGCGGCGCGACGCATAATCTGGAGCCTTCCGCCGGCGCCGCAGCGCCTCCAGCGGCCGGCGGCCCTCCCCGCTCTGTGCCATGCCGCCTGCTGCGCTGCCGGCACTGCCAACGCCCCGGTCGACACCTCTATCGCTTGCACTCGAGTCACTGCGCGGGTCTGCATGCCCTCCTGCATCAGCCGGCCGCGCGGCGATGCGCTGCCGTGTGCTACGCGAATCGCTGTTGGTATCTGTTGACGCCCGGCGCCGGGCAGAGTAGTCGACAGAGTGCTTCCGCTGAATGAACGGCTTCCGCGACGCGGACTCTGAACCTCGTGAAGAAGACTCGGACCGTGACTCCCTGACGGCCTGTGCACCAGCGGACCGGTAGGGTTCCTCCGACCTCGATGCCCCACGGACATCATCCGCGGCAGCGCCAGAGCCGGCGCGCTGCGTCGGCACCGTGTCGCCCCGGCCAATACCGCTCGCCCTGCGCCGCCCGTCTGCGCTGCTGCGGCGCCGCCCATCGCCGCTGCTGCGGCGCGCTGCATAGCTCCCGTTGCCGCTGCTGCGGCGCCGCCCGTCGCCGCTGCTGCGGCGTGCTGCGTAGCTGCCGCTGTCGCGGCGGTGCACATAGGGCTGCCGGCCACCGCTCGACCCGCCGTGCCCAGCAGCGCCGTTGCTTGACGCAGCAGACCCGGCTTGTGCGGATGCACCAAAGAAGCCCCCTCCCGAAGAGGGCGGATCAGAGGCTGCCCCAGCTGCGCCATTGCCGTTGGCATGCGCACGGCCAGCTGACCGGCTGTCCTCTGCACCTCTAGCCGCAGGTGACGACGGCCTGCGCCGCCCTTGGCGCTCCTCGGAGCCAGAGCGACGCGCAGCATAGCTGACCACCTTGCGCCGCATGATCGGCGGTGTCCGCCGCGCACCCTGCCCGCCGCTGTCCGCAGGACGCTGCTCGCGGGCCCGCTCCGGCAGACGCTCTGAAGCTGTCGGCTGCGGCTCCGGCGGCGGCGAGGAGGATGGCAGAGGGGTGTGCTGCGAGCTGTGCCGTGCGGAGAAGTCCACGCTGCGCCTCACGACGCGCCGCCGGCCTTCGCCGCCGCTGCGCCGCGCCTCGTAGCTCGCCGCGCGCCGTCTCTGCACGAATGGCGCGCTGCGTCTCCCGCGCGGCGCCTCTCGCTCGGCCTCTTCTGCTGCTGCCTTCACCGCCTGCTCCTGCGCCTTTGCAGCCGCCGGCTCCGGCCGCGGGGCAGCCGCGGACTTGCGCAGCATCACCCGCGGGGGCACCGGCGTGCGCGACCGCCGCCGCCGGCCGCGGGCCGGCCCCTCCCGAGCAGATGAGGACCGCGCGCGGCTAGTCCCCGGTCGGGCCGCCGCCGGCGGCGCGCCGCCGCCCACACCTCCTCGCGCGACCGCGGCGGCGGCGCGCTTGCCGGCCAGCTCCGCACGCGCCCCCGCCAGCTGCTCCCGCAGAGCCTCTGCCTCCTCCATCACGCGCTTGCTGATCTCGCCCACCTTGATAGCGTGCCGCGGCCGGTCGTTCTCCTCCTGGCCGCCCTGCCGCGACCGCCGCGCCCCGTACGCGTCCACCGTGCTGCGCCGCCTGGCCTCGACGCTCCTCCGCCGCCCAGCCGATGCCGGCCGTCCGCCAGACGCCCGGCTGCTCGTCGGCACCTTGCGCACCGTCACCGCAGCCTCGCCGGTGTCGGCTTGGGGTGCAGCCGGCGGCGCCGCCGCTGCTGCCTCCGCTTCCTCCCCAGCGTCCACTGCCGCGTCGAGTACCGACACTGCGTTTGCGGCTTCAGCGGCGGTTTTAGCCGCAAAGGCGGCCTCCGCGGCCGCCGCCGCGGCCTCTGGTGGAGCCACAGGGACGTCAGCGGGGGGCGGGCTCGACGTGGAGGCGGCCGAGGCCTCCTGTGCTGTGGCCTCCTGTGCTGTGGCTTCCTGTGCTGCGCTCTCCTGTGCTGTGGCCTCTTGTGCTGTGGCCTCTTGTGCTGTGGACTGCAGCGCGTCAGCAGTGGCAGCATCTCGCTGGACGAGGGCTCGCAGCTTGGCAAGCTCCACGACAGCGTTGCGCAGCGTCTCCATGTTCTTCTCACCAGAGCCATCCTGCATGCAACTGGCTCAGTGGTCACATGTGGCTCAGGCACAGTGCACCCATGCTCTGATGAGCCGTGCTCACCCGTGCTCTGATGAGAGAGCATCAGAGCACGCCAGACTGGGTGAGAGCTGTGACCAGTTGTCAGACTGCATGTGAGGTGTAAGCAGTTGTAACCAAGATAATTAGAAACCCACAGGTGTGCACACAACACAATGCTGATTCTGCACAGTGTGGGTGAGCCATACTTGCAGTCTGTCTGCCACAATCCATGCACTCCTCAACAAGGGGAGAAGGAAATTGAAAACCAATCGGGTATCACGCCAGATGCGACCACCATGCACCACCGCACGCCGGGAAGACGGGAAGACAGCAGACGGCAAGAGACAAGTAAAGGTACAGCTGAAAAACTACGTACAATATTTAGCGGGTATACGGTATGTTGTGCAGTGGTCACTGAGTTGGCAGGTGCTGGTGCTTCACAGCAAGTGCCGCTGAGCTGTGCCCAAGCACTGAGAAGGCTGCTAGTGTCATTGGTGCATCATCAGCTGTGATTTCAAGTCTCAGCCTGTAGACACTGTAGCTGCCCAGGCAGACAGGAACCAGCTGTAACTAAGCTGACCCTCAGCCGACTGCAGAGCATGATGTCACACATGTTCTGCAGATCTTGTCCAGACAGGTGCCATCTAAATACCCTCAATGTAATCTAAATACCTTGGCCAGTCAGCAGTGCACAGCCACCTGACATGCCATTATGGCCCCCTGGAGGTTGGAACTCATCACACACAATTGTTTGTTTTTGTTGAGCTCCTCCGTTGCAACGAAATGTTGCTTTTGTGTGACCATGATTGGTTTATATAGTATGTGCATGCAAGCAAGACAAACGCAGTCACAACCACCAGATGTGGCCCAGCTGGCCCAGTGAATCCAGTGGGAGTGAATATGCAGTCAGTGGCTGAATATGCATGCAGCAGCCCGCCACTCACAGCATGCCTACAATCTTGCTACGACACACTGGTTTGCACAACGGGCAGGCTGCCTGATGGTCAAGGCAATGGTCTGTCAGTCCTGCCAGTGCAGCTTTCCCAGCTGACACTACAGTGCACTCTGATGTGGCGCATATGCAACAGGGATCAGCCACAACAGCTCAGTGAAGCATTAGTTGTCTGTCAACTCCAGGCCAAGCTCGGCCGCGACAGCTTGTGATTCGAACGGTCCGTGAGCTCACCACCGTGTCTGATGCGCAAAGTCTGTGAGCTCAGCAAGAGGCACCAGGCCGACGAGCGTCATTGTAATGTAACCTGTGCGGCAGTTCAAGAATGTGGGACATCCAATGTGCACCTAAGCTGACCTGTGCTAGAGCGCAGAGCCCGAGGCACGCTTCTGCCGCGCGCGTCGAGCGGGTGCACCGGGTGATGCTGTGATATTAGCCAATGCATTGCAAAGAGCCTATCCATGCATGTCACGACTGCACAGTCACGAAGTGTCCACAGGGGCGCACATCATCCGTCTCCAGGCTTGCAGCCAAGCTCTGCAGCGACTCCACGCGGCCCATCAGCTTGCCGAGGCGGCTGCGCTGGCGAGTGATGCTCTGGTGCAGGCCCTCAATGCTCTCGAGGTCGTCCTCCACGGTCTCTTCCTCACTCTCGCTGAGGGGCATCAGAGCCGCAGAACCGGCGGCGCTTACCGCCGGAGGCGCCCCTGCCGTGCCCATGCTGAAATCACCACCTGCACTGCCACGTTGCTGTCCCGTCACCAGTACAATGCAGGCCTCAATGGCAGCCCTGGATGTGCCTGCCTGCCACAGACAGGAACCCACAACTCCTGATGTGCCACATCACAGCACATGCATGGTAGCAGCAATGCAGGCACTCCTGATGCAGACGCTGGACAACACAGCCACATCACACCAAACATATAGTGCCTGGGGCTCCATGCAGGCATCAGAGGCGATGCCGTGGTGACTCAGGTAATCCTACCCACAGCGGTGCAACTCACCGACCACTAGCACAGAAACACATTCCCACGGGATCCCGGGCCCGCCTGAACGATCCATGCACGGAGGCGGGGGTGGACTACTATTCACGCTGCCGATTACGGACGCTCACGATCGGACACGATCTTCATACAGCTGCCTGGTGAACTGTGATGCATGTAGCGGATGCCAGTCGCCGTTGACCAGGCCGCGCGTCTATGCCCACGAGAGCAGAAATGCATCACAACCGGGCGTCAACCATGCGAGAAATCGGTGGCAATGACCAGAGGAACCGCCCGGCGCTACTGGCAGCTGCCGGCACACATGCACATGCGTGCAAGCGCCCCACTCATCAACGAGCGTGGGCCCCGCCCGCCACCATCTTCCACGCAAGCACACAGCAAAGCACTCCTCAGCCAGCAGCAAAGAGCGAGGCGCACTTGTAGCCACACTACTAACAAAGACTAGCTAGTACTGGTGCATGCATCAGGCCGCACAGAACCGCACCTGCTCCTCCCCCAGGACCGCCGGCGGCCGCTTCCCCGCCGCCGCGCTCCACGGCCTCCTCTGCCGCCACGCTGGCCTCTTCTGCAGCTGGCCCAGCCATGCCTGCATCAGCCGCATCACTCACGCCGTCCTCGGCTACCTCCTGCGCACCACCGGCGCTCTCAGCCTCCGGGCCGACGGCCTCCGCCGCTGCCACCGCTGCAGGTGGCTGCTCCTCCACCGCTGCCACGTCTGCTTGCCCTTCCGCCGCTGCCGGCGCAGACTGCTGCAGCTCCCCAGGGCTGGCCACGCCCTCGGCTGCCTCGTGCGCAGGCGCAGCGCCGCCGTTCGTCATGGTCGACGCGCCGCTGTCTGATCCACTGCCGGCGGCTGCGGCGGCGGCCGCCGCTGCTTGCGCCGCGTCGGCGGCCGCGACGCGTGCTGCCTCGTCAGGGTTGTCCTGGAGGAACTTGCGCCGCTCCTCTGCGTCCTTGGCGGACTGCCGCAGCACGTCGACACTGGCCTGCATGACAAGGCGGTCTGTCCATGTCCACGTCGCCGCCGCAGCACAGCGAGCGTGTGGGCGGAGATGGTGGCGGCCCCAGTGCACCTCTTGAATGCATGTGGACTGCAGCCGACCCAGTCTGACGCTCCAGCAAGGACGCCGCAGCTGGCAAACCGCATGCCCCATGCATGCTGCTACAACACCTGAAGACCAGGGAAGAGGCCGAACGCCGCATCGCAGAGCCAGAAAGCTAACGGTGCAGCAGGAAATTGAGGTCCGGAGCAGAATCCAAGGGTTGCGTGAGGGGGTTCCGCAGGTCTAGGCCGCTGTGATGCTTCTCAACACAGCTCGACCCTCAACATGACTCGACTCTGAACACCAAACACGGCTCATCTCTGCACAGAACGTGCACAAAGGGGAGGGGCGCACGAGGAGCTGCGAGAGTTCGGCGCCGATCTCGACGCCGCCGCACTCGAAGGAGCGCTTCATGGCGGTGACGCTGGAGGCGAGGACGTCAATGCGCACGAGGTGGCTCGCGAGGGCACGCTCCGTGGCGGCGTCGCCGGGCAGGCGGCCGAGCTTCCCGACGTACGCCTTGCTGAGGTCGTTGCCGATCGACACAAACGCGTGCAGCCGCTTCACCGCCTGCTCCACCTGGACATTGGCGGGGGCACTCAGGCCATCGGGTGTTGAATGCTGAAGAGTCTGGACCGTCACACGCCCCGGAGCAGGTGCAGGCTCCATGTCAGAGCAGTGGCTGGTGCTGGGGGTGGTGGAAGCGTGGCGCGAGCGGGCATGCCGGATGGCTGTAAAACAGGCATGGAACCGCTCTGGCACCATGTAACTCGAGCGAGTTGGTTCAGTACTCGTTCACATCAGGCAGACCAAAACAACAAACGCTGCCGGCATGCACAGGGTGAGATGACAGATGGCGCAAGCCGGGCGCAAGCAGATTCCACGAAACGCAACCCAGCCAGCACAGGCGTTACTGAGCTGATGTGAGCGTTGTTGGATACCGTGAAACGTTGCCCGGGTGTTGGCCGAACGCACCATGAGTAAATCTCTGTGATTGCACAACATAGTGTGGGTAGAATGCAGCGAGTGCCAGTTCAGAAGATTGCTCCTTGTTCAGCCACAGGTCGGAATGGTGCTTGCGATAGCAGCATGCTGCATCGAACTGGGGTGGGGCCTGAGCCTAGGTGCATCTGTTGCAAAGGGATTGACCACACATACAGCCAGTGGAACGATGTTGAGGGCATTGCAGGAACTCGATCCTAAAAATGACGCAGAGGCTGATATAGTTTCTGGGCGTCGATGCAGGAGTGGAAGCCATGCTTGTGTTTGGCCTGTGTGCATCACACTGATCAAGGCCTGGCCATGACCATGACTGCACAGACGCATAGACCCATGCAGCCAGCATCTCCATCATACAGATATGGTCAAAGAATAACGTGCTGATGATTTAGGAAATTGCTTCGAGTCTGATCACTGCGGTCGCTGTCCTGCCAGCCGTCCAAGTCATCCAACCCAGTGAAACTGAGAGTTGCACGCACCTTGGCCAATGTTTCTTCATCCGCTGCCGCGGCATGCGGGGCAAAGGATGCAGCCAGCGCACGAAGGCTATCAGCTTTGCCCTGTAACGCTTGCATGAAAGCTCTGAGGGAGGTTGGGCTGTCGATGGCGACAGGGACCCTTGACTTGGCGTCGGCTTGTGCCCATACACTTGCGACACGGCTTCCGACAACATCGGTTGGAGAGAATGGCCCTGCAGCGTTTAAATTTAATGTTTGTCAATGAATGTGAACGCTGTGAGCGCAAGAGCGTAACGAACGATTCGTGAGAACTAGCGTGCGTGTACACGTTCAAATCTTCATGCACACAGATAAAGCAAGGAGCACGCCCACGACATCACAGAAATATGGATTGCAGCTAGTCCAAATAAATTGGCGCGCGTATTGCGATGTGAGCGTGAGGCGACAATGCACTAAGACATCATGAAACAGCACGCACTTCACTGAGTCCTAGAACTTGTCCCAGCAGCTCACATGCGCACGATCATTGTGCATTATGATAAGGAACTTCAACCATAATGTCGGACGTGTGGCCCAACCGGTGGAAGCCGTGCTCGTAACCTCGCCGTCGATGAAACTGCCATTCAAACAGCATATTCTGCAGCAGCGCTGCGCACCTGAAAGCGTGCCTGACCTCACCCCGAATCCAGTCTTTGACAGGGTACTTGCGCGACGGGCTCGGCGGGTGCAGGCGACACCCGGCAGGCCTTTCGAGATGCGCTGCGACTGCATGTTGTCTTGAGTTTCCTATGTAGCCACCGTTTTCGCTTCACACAAAGTCTGTAAACATAATCAACGTGTTGTCTGTTGAATTCTTAATGGCGCTCGTGCCTGGCTAATCCACACGTGTGCCAATCCACATGTGACATATACTGGTTAGGAAGACGTCGCAACGTAAGAAAATTGGGAGGTACACGATGCAAGCTTACTGAAGTATCTGAATATTGTGCACTCTGATGTTGCAACAGCGGGCAGCACACTCGTCGACGTTCCACAGCGAGAACAGCTGCAGGTCGTAGCGGAGAAAAAGGTGAAATTTGTGGCTGCAGGTGTCGCGCATGCTCATTGTCACAACAGCTGCGCGTAGGACGAACACCATGGACGCCACCACGCAGTCAATTGTGATACACTCCTTACATCCGTTTGTTGTTTTTTAAATCAGCTTGGAGGCCCACAACGAGGAGTTCTTGGAGCTTGCGACTACGCAGGGTTGCTTTAATGTGACAGTGCGACAATAGCAGTCCTTGCTCCACGCAGCTCAAACCTACGAATGTCCGTGCCTCATTCCACAACGCACGGAAGGAACAGTTGCCGCGCATCATGAAGAAACGTGACTTGCAGGGAGCACGCCGTACGTGCACGATCGTGTGGCAGTGCATGGACGGAAGCATTGCAGCTTGCATGCACACACGCCCGAATCAGCTATGCTTCGCCCGAATTAAATCAGGGCCATTAAAAGTAGAGTGAGATGTTTAAGATGTTTGAGGGCGTGTTTGGTGGGTTGTCCGCCTTCCTTTGACCATGCAAAGGCATGGCACTCAGAAGTGAGATGAGTGACGACGAGGTAGAGCAGGGTACCACGAGCATCTGGGCCAGACGATTTGGCCCATCGGTATTGTTTGCTTTAGTGTCAGTCGTTCAATGTACTGCACATGCCGATGCAGCACCGATGAAGCATCTAGGATAGCACAAGCACGATGAGTGCATGTGTGGCAACCTTGATCTCACAGCCTGAGTATGGCACTGATCAGCTGCAGCAGCAACATGCAGAGCCATCATCGATGAATACGCACGCAGCTGCAACCTCAGCTCCAGTCAGTAGTGGGCATTATCGAACAGCAATCACGAGATAGGAGGCACGCCATGCGGGTCAACAGCGCTCTAGAGTAGGCTAAAGGTCTGGGCTTGTGTGTATGTGTTCAGCATCACAGACTGCAGGGAAAGGGGTGACACGAGAGCCTCTTGTGATATTGGAGAGTCCGACTAGCCTGTGAGGCTGAGGCCCGTGTGGCAAACATGTCAACCTGACAACAAACGAGCTCAATATGGTTCTCACAGCAGAACGAAGCTCTACAGAGGTCAAACGCAAAGCCAGTGTTACACTGGCCAAGAGGCACCAGGCAACTGCGGTGGAATTACTTCTGCTGCAGCAGGCCCAGCTGTCCAACCTGGCCGACCACTACAATACACGGCGACAGCGCTGTTTCTGCAATCTCCTCAGCCCCGCGTCCCAGGGTCGTCCTCCACACTCGCTCGTCGTCTCTGGCGACGCCTCTTACGACAGTCACCTGCACAAGCACGGCACGATGTTTCATGAACTTCTGTAAGCTCTCAGCTGAGCCTGATTCCAGACTTAGTGCAAATTTGATTTTGGAGATCATACTAGCACCAGCTGCTGCAGACACATGATGTTGCCACAGGGTCAGCGTAGCTGGGGGGTTTGAGGATGTTCAAGGTCAAGGTGGAGTGCGACTGGAGGTCTGGCTACCTGAGATACGTCACAGGACGAGATACGTTACAGAGGTATGCTGCACAAGGTGGTAGAAACTAACTGGAGGTCTGGCTACCTTGAGCTGATTGTGCCTCTCCGAATAACTGCAGGCCTCTGGAAAAGCGACAGGCGGGAGAAGGTGGAAGCAATCGACTCCAAGCAAAACAGACGCCATGCACTGGGGCGAAGGCAGACAGTGGTTAGAATTGGGAATCATGCAGAGCTTCGTTTGCAGCCTGTACTGTTTTCACTCCTGCTGTGTGGCTACCCAGCATCCTTGCTGGTCCCGGTGACAAGTTCGACGCTGTGCTGAAGCGTGTGAATGTCATCACACCAGGTGCAGGTATCAATGTGGTTTGACAGCAGCTAAATACTTGGTATATATCAGCACTGCAACAGAAGGAAACAACGGAATGCAGTGCCAACAGTCTTCAGAACGCACCGGTGTCTCAGCAGGCCAGCCAGCATCTGTTGCAAGCTGCAGGGTGGTCTTGAAGCCCTTCCCAGCCATCAGTAGCACCACAGTGTTGATAGTGGGTGGTGCGAGGCCTGCCCATGGTACCGCATCAGGAACGTGTGCACTGAAAAATGCAACAGACGTGCCCAATGCTGCATCTGTTAGAGGTATATCCGCAGCTGCTGGTGCAGCCAGAGCAGACGAAACACCTGGGACAAGCTCAAACGGCACACTTGCAGCCGCTAAGGCCCGTGTCTCGTCTCCGGCTCGAGAGAATATGCTGACGCAGCCCCCTTTAAGCCTGACCACCTGTGGACACAGGTACGTGGTTCAACGTGCTGTGCTGACGATTACCTATTGCTTGGGTGCCTCTATAGACAAATTTTAGTTGAGCGGCCCACTGAAATGTGCTGCGTACGGCTGTGCACATCCAGCAGAGCTGTACACCGCTGGTAGGAGGTCAACAATCTCCGCATGACACACCAGAGCATAACCTGCTGAGTGCCCAGGGCATGCGGTACAGGTCCTAGAAATGCAATTGTAAGGCTACCATCGTATGTACGTGAGTGCTTGGCTGTAAGAAAGAAGCATTATTGTTTACCAAGCAAGAGTGGGATGCAATACAGCAGCGCTTGCTACAGCACAGCTTCTGCTGAGAGCAGCAGATGGGAAGGTGTGTGTGATAGACGTGGTATGACATGGATTCCTTCATTGCCGTCAATGTGGTGTATTGAACAGAGGACATTCCCTGCCAATCACTGCGAGCCTGAACGGCGGCAGCGAGCCATATGGAGGACGCACGTTGTCATATGTGTTGCACTTCTCTACCAGGATTTCGTTGATCTCCGTTTGTTTGAGTGATGGCTGGCCCCCACGCTTCCCGACATACACTACCTCTGTGCCTGGTTTGCATTGCGACAGGCTTTCCTGACAGGCCAAGTCATCATATACAACACACTCCGCTTCTTCGAGAAGTCTGATTGACTTGATCTGCGACAGGCAGGGCAGGTGTATCAGCATGGTACGGGAGTATGACGACCTGGGAAACACGGAAACTCAAACGCGCCAGATCAGCAAGTGTGAAGCGGATTGAATGCCACAGCGCAATACATTACTGCCCACATACCGTCCCAGGCAAGCAGGCTCTGCACCGTCATGAGATCTAGTGAGCCGGGACCGCTGCCTACAAGCCAGCATTTACCGGCTGAGCAACTGTGCACCATACGTCGTTTGACGCATAGCCGACTACAACAACTAGCAGGCTCAAGGGAGGATGTCTTCTGCATGGCTAGGCAACGCATGATGCTCGAGAATGGGCTGTGCTGCTGTTCGTCAGAAATTGTTGCCTGTTGTACATGCGCCACCGTGGATACAGCCACGAATCAACTACAGCTCATCTCACTCGCCCTTTGCTGGCATGGCTGTCTATGTAGTGCTTCCGCAGTAAGTCCAGGTCTCTGTACATATGTGTTTGGAGACTATTTCGTGAGAGTAAACGATGGCGACAGGGACCATGGTTGCCGAGTTGAACCGTCAGTGAGCGCGGCGCCCTCTCCGGCCATGAGCGATCGCGCATTGCAGCAATCCATTATCGTGCCATCCAGTATCATACGCACACGCATGCTCAGCCCATACAAACTGGCCCCGCTTGTAGACTGGGCGACATGGTCGGCATGATCGTGACGGTCTGTGGTGCAGAAACGTTCGAAATACCGCAGTTGATGCAATGTTTTATTGACAAGAGGGACCTTGACTTCAGCGAAAGGTGTATCGACGGATTGAGCTTGCCGGCACAATGGATGCAGCCATGGAGTCATGCGTGTCTGCCCAAGTGTCTGCTCTGCAGGCTATCAGCAGCCTGGATCGAAGTGTATGCATTCTATGCAAAAGCTGTTTGGTCGATATCAGTGAAGGCTGGCGGGTGATTATGTTATGCCGTGAATATATTGCTGCAGTCCTGTCCTGTGTGGCAATATTCTCAACGTCGACTGTGATGTCGGAACGTCTGACACATCCCCGCACCTGCAGAATATCGATACAACTCACACATTTGCGGAGGCTGCTTGTCAGGCTTTGTCGAAGATGGCTGCAATAGCTGGAACCGCCGATGCTGTTGCCGTCTCACGTCGGCTCATGGAGGCGTCCTCACCCTCACTCCAGAGCTCAATCGACGTCGCGTTTACACTCTTCTGTGCTGTATTTGTATTCCTAATGCAGGCTGGGTTTGCCATGGTGCGTACCCCCAAGCAGCGTACGTGCAGCTTCCGATACCCGTTGCGTCTGTGCAACGCTCGCCAACCAGTGGCACGTCATGCAGCTTTGCGCTGGATCCGTTCGAAGCAAAAACACGGTCAACATCCTCATAAAGAATGTCATCGACGGATGTGCCGGTGCCGTCGCATTCTACGCCATTGGCTATGGGCTTGCATATGGCACTGCCGAAGATGGCTCTGGGAATGCTTTCATCGGCACAAATGACTTCTTCTTGTCACAAACTTCAGAATCGGCCGCATGGCATGCCTGGCTCTTTCAATGGGCCTTTGCAGCTGCCACAGCCACCATCGTATCCGGATCTGTGGCAGAGCGTTGTACATTTGAGGCATATGTCGGATACTCCTTCTTCCTGACTGCCATCGTGTACCCCATCGCGGCTCACTGGTGCGCTCATCCCGGAATGCACAATCAATCATCAGACATCCACGACTGAGCTGCTTTGGATGGCTGTGGCCATTGGCAGTGATTATCGTGGCTATCGTTCTCACGCAAAGTCAAATATCGCCAATGATATGCTGAAGCGACTTGTTGGACATGTCATTGAGAAACACTGGAGTTTGTTGGCTGTTGACGATGCACACATTGCCACAAATCAACAATACTGTGTGTCTATGGTAAACGCTTGTCACTGAGCATTTGGCAACCGCGACCTCGGAACGGGACTTGATCCACGCACGACAACGCATACACCTTGGACACGACAGGCCGCCCAGCACTACGAGTCACAACCGTGGAGACCCAGATTTTGGCATTGGTTGCATCTGGTGCTGGTCCTGTGCAGGGTCTGGTCGAGCAACGGCTGGCTGGCTATGTCAAACACTGACCCACTGCTTGGAGTTGGAGTTGTCGACTTTGCAGGCTGTGCAGGTGCAGCACCCCGCGTCTGTGTGTTCTCATTGTGTGCGCAATGCTGGCAGGCCCAAGTTCACTGCATGGCTGACACCTATCCTCACAGGCCTGCCGTGAGGAGGGCATGATGCCATGTCCTTCATGATGCCATGTCCTTCATGATGCAAATTCCTGCATGCTGAATTGTGGCAGACTGCCAGTTGGAGACTCTCCAAGGGACTGCATCCCAGGCAGCGGCAGAGGTGGGTGCATGCAGTTGTACACTTTGTCGGCGGCCTGTCCGGCCTCATCGGTGCCTACATGCTTGGGCCCCGCATGGGCCGGTTCAGATCAGATGGCACCGCCAGCGACGGCTTTGAGGGCCACAACGCGACGCTGGTGGTGATCGGCACATTCCTTCTGTGGGTCGGCTGGTGCGCAGCTGCCGAGTCCGCAGGATGCGTGTCTCCAGCAGAGTATGCCACAATGCACAGCTGGGTGCCCTTGCTGCTGCCCTCGCTGCTGTGCTCCTGCCTTGATTTCCGTGCAACCGCACAGATGACTTCCTGCAAACGACCGGTGGCTGGTCACCCATGATGCAAGGCAAGCCGGTGCTTGTGCGAGCACAACACACTTGTTGCCAGCACGAAATCACCACCAGCCGCGGGTGCACCCTCGCATATGTCCCTTAGCCCAGCCCGACCAGTGGCACTCAGTAGCGACCAGGCCCACAGCTGCAGCTCCTTCCAACACCTACAACCACTGCATCCCCGCCTGCATCTTCAGCTTCTAGGTGGTCCCGGTTCGCCGGAGATGTCAATGGCCTAATCGGCTGCGGCCAGTAATCAAATTCACATTTACAAGTACATCCCCAAGCGCCAGGCTAACCCGAGGTAGTGCGCTGCAGGTACGGCTTCAACCCCGGCTCCGCCCTGGCAATCAGCACCCCCACCGCAGCCGCCCTCGTCGGCCGCTCCGCGGTGACGACCACCCTCAGCGCGGGCGCCGCCGGCATCGTCGCGCTGCTCGACTCCCGCGCCACCCGCGGCCACTACAACCTCGTCGCCGTCTGCAACGGCATCCTCTCCGGCCTTGTGGCCATCACTGCCGGCTGTGCCTGCGTTGAGCCTTGGGCCGCGATGGTGATTGGCGCCGCAGGCGCGCTGCTCTTCGCGCGCGCGGACAGCCTGATCCTCACGCGCCTCCGCATCGACGACCCGCTCGCAGCCAGCGCAATGCATGGGTTTGTCGGTGCGTTTGGGGCAGTTGCGGTGGGGGTGTTTGCAAAGGAGGAGTACGTGAAGCAGGTGTGGGTTGCTCAATGCTGCCTGGAAAGACACCTTCATGTGCAAGGTGGTGGCTCATGCGGCGCTCGCTCAAGCGCTGTTCGCTCCCGCGCCATTTGCTCGCAGCGCTCAGAGGAGAGGTGCTGGTGCAGATTCTGGTGAATGCTACCGGCACGGCAGCGGCGTACACTGGAAAGACGGCAAAGGGAATCATCTATGGCGGCAACGGCAAGCTGCTGCTCTGCCAGATCATTGGTGTGTCTCAAGCTCTGACCTGTAGCTCTAGATCTAGATCTGATCTGCCTGTGGAGCATATCCCCATCAGCACGGCCGGCGGCCGCAGCGGTGCTGCACAAGCCGCTCACACAGCAGACGGTTCGATCACTGTCTGGACGGTAGTCTCATTGTTTGCACGGCAGGCGCGTAACACAAAGGCGCTTTGCTGCAGCCATTGCCGCGATCGGGGCGTGGACATCGGTGATGATGGGCCTGTATTTCCTGCTCATGTGGCGCTTCAAGCTGCTGCGCTGCGCGCCGGAAATCGAGCAGGCCGGCCTCGACAGGAGTAAGCATGGTGGCACTGCATACAACTGGGACGATGGTGACCGGCGCCCGAAGGGTAGCTTGGCTGGGCGGGGCTCCGCACGCCAGGTTGTGAATGTGGGAGAAACTGCAAGACCCAACACGGTGGTGCCGTTCAATGAACACTGAGCTGAACATGGTGTATGGGGAATGGGAACCGGGCTTCAGTGGTATGAATGAGAGGGGGTTGTACAAGGTTTTCATGTCTGAATACAGACATCAATGCGGGTGGACCGAGCGTGGAGCCACAGCAGCCAGTTGTCTGCCAGTTGGATTGTGGCATGGATTCAGGTCAAATCATCAGCAATCAGGGCAACACAGTTTGCGTGGTGATCAACACCAGCTTTGCACAGACTACACAATCAGGAGCTTGTCATGGACGCCCAACAGCCCAACAAGTTGGAATCACTGTGACGTGGCTGCTGCTGGCCTGACGTCGCACCAAAGGTCTTGTAGGTATAGTTGGACTATAGTTCGGCCTCTGGGCTTGGAGGGTGTGTGAAGAATGCCATTCAGCAAGCATATTCAGCACCACTGCACCCATGGTGTGAGGCAGTCACCGCTGATCTGATCGAGCCGCCCCGGCGGCGGCGGCTCAGTGCAGAGCGAGTTAGTTATAGGTCAGACCTACGGGTGTCAAACATGCTGTGTATAGGACTTACAACTGTAAACAGGGAATCTCAAAAACAAATAGGCCGGAGCATGATTCTGAGGATAACAGAGCTCAGCTTCGAGCCAAACCTGACTGGCTGGGTCAAGGTACCATGTTGACACCAACAGAAACAGCTAGGCACGAGCACTCTCAACAGCATGTGCTGACATGTTGCGTTTAGATCTGCATTTCCAGAACCCGCAGCCACAATGGCAGGTCAAATGCCATATGCCGGGGTGAAGTGTTTTAGAAGTGGTCAGTATGATGTCAAGCGAGCACTTTCCAGCCTGTTCTGGAACGTGAGGCGCTCGGGCTCGGAAGAAGCAGGAAACTTGTGATCAGCAGTGTGCCTACGAGCTCGATCCGCCCAGGCCGTGCACAAATAGGTTGGCAAGGTGTGGCTGAAATGTCAGGCCTGGGTCAGCAACAGCCATGCGCAGAGAGAAGCTTTGTGCACGTCCATGTCCACACAACGCATCAGGTCACTGTGATTTGACCGGTTCACCGGATGACAGGGCAGTCAGGCACGAAGCCCTGGCCACCTGGGCTCCGGTCACTACCCTTGCTGCACAACCTTCGCATTATCTTTTGGGCCGCAATGCCAGTATGAATTATGACGATTAAACACCCCGCGCTAGCAAACGTTGCATGTGCATGACCCATCCGCCCCACCTCAGCAAATGCACCAGCAACACCGAGAACCAGGCCGTGGCCGCCACACTCAAGACTATTAGGACGAGCATGTCTGTACTAAAAGTCATGACAACACAAAACTGACTGCTCCACAAAGGAGCTTTGGGCAGCACAATGCTGCCCAAAGACATATGGGCACTGCCATGCCAGCAGGTCTAGTGTTTCGGGCGGTGCTTGCTCCGTTTATGCAGTGCACGGGCCTTTTTACGCTTCTTGGCGAGCTCCTGCCGCTCTTCCTGCATCTTGGCGTACCGCCGCTTGCGGTCCTGCTTGAGCTTGATGTCGTTTGCCAGCTCCTCTGCCAGAGTCTGCTTGCGCTCTCGCTTCGTCAGGCGAGCACTGTAAAACTCGCCTGTTCCCTCAATGACTGTGCCCCTCTGGAAGTGCTTAGGGATCTTCGTGCTGTCAAACGTCTGCACGAGAGCCACAAGTCAGACTTGGATGCTCTGCTGTCGACAATGTGGTGCCTTTGAACGTTCAAGCGCAGGTATGGATCATGATGACGACTACCATATACAATGCAGATCAGTAGACACTCTCCGGCCTGCCCATGATACTGTGCCAGCAGCCAGGTCGAGAGAGCTTGCCTTGTAGAACTTCCTTGGATCATATGCGGAACGCAGCCTGAGGAGTCTCCAGTCCCGTTTCACCTCGTCTGTGATAGGCTGTGCTTTCATATCAAACCAGCCTGGACCAGTGGTGTCGTCCTTGACCTTGGCGCTCGCTTTCGCGGCCATTCTTGCATCTTGAATCGGTGCATGAGCCTGCAACCTGCCCACGTTAGAGACTCGCAGGTCGTACGCCACCAAGGACTGCCGGATCTTCACATCTCGAAACGAGAGCAAATGAATACATATGGATCAAGAAATCGTACATTGGCTGATCGCTGAGCTTTTCGTGTGATCCATTCAGGCGCAGCCCGCCTTGGCACGGCCGCAGCTGCAGGTGCAGGCATAGACAGCTGATGTTCCCATTTCGCAAGTGGCCATGACTGCATATCGCCCTCCACCTCTGATGGAACGTTGGGAGGCATGGACGTGCCATCTTTGGCGTGCCCTGACGAGGCCGGCGTCGCTAGCACTGCTTCTGCGCCACTGCCACCAGCACGAGATGACGGCGATTCCGCGCCCATCTCAACATCAGAGCTTTCATCAGAGGACGAGGCTGAAGTTTCAGCGTCCTGATCTCCGCCCTCTTCAATCGTGGCTTTCAAACTGGACAAGAGCATGGTGTACATGTCCGCCACGTCCGCATCGTGGCGTGCACTCGACCGAGTCGTTATAGGCATGGTGCTCTATTGCTGTTAATGGGTGAGCATGTGCATTGCAGTCTTGGGTAGTTGTTCCCTTGTGCAGGATGTAGCAACACGGCAGACGATGCTGCGGCGGGAACAGGTTCTGCGGACCAGATCGGCATTCAAATGGAATGTGTTGATGCGTAGGCTTGGGATTTGCAGGGTCTAGTGGATGCCAGCGCACTATATAGATCTGTACGCACGAATGGCGACAGGAGACATGACAGCCTCCCGGACGCGCAGAAACCAAAGTATAGCACAGCCTGCACTGGCGCATGGTCACCGGCGCCCACAGACATCGACGGTAGTCATCCACTTGTCCTAAGCTCTCGTGCGATCCATGCGTTATTGCTCACAACTGCCCCTGCACCAGTCTCATACTCACGATCCAATCGCTATGCACACTTCTGCGTCAGCTGTCATAGTCATAACCTATTTGTTGTAAGTGGTCAGTCATTACGCCTTTTTGTTTCCAGACCATGTGGTGACACCCGGGTCGCGACGAGCGTACCGGTACTCACCTGTAGCTACAGAGCAGGTCTGCCCTGATGCCGTCGCTGGTGTTGCTGGGAAAACGCTGGAACGTATCATCCGATGACGTGCCGATTCCAGCGGCCATTGTGGCCTCATTTCATTTTGCGGTGCGCTTCGATCAGTCGTGGGCCCTCTGCTCACAATGACGGGTGCTGTCCCAGCAGGGATGTGTGACGCTTTCGTGGTTTGACACACTGTGCACTCATGAGAGCCAGTATGCAGTGGATCGTCGGGATATTTTCCCTTAAAGGAGTCGTGATCGGGGGAGGGGAGGACGTATGTGCACGCGCATGGCCATACGCTGGATACGTCTTCCTCATCCTCGCATGTTTCGTAACGGCAACAACGATTGAATGCTTTCTCATCAGAGAGGGCTGTCGGGGTGCGCCACCATGTCTGGACAGTTGCCATGGGGCATGGTGTGCCATGTACTTCAGTCATGGCATGAGGCAAATGCAGGCTCGCTGTTCGAGGACAAGAAGCGGATGCGGGTACCCCAGCTTCTGATCGCCAACCTTCTGGTCGGAATGCTCACAACCATAGTCAACACATGGGGCACATGGATGCTGTTTCATCATGGTGCCATCTGCAAGGGGACTGCCTTTGAGTGGCGCCGCAACGCATTCACCGCGCTGGTCTGGACAACCTGGGCGATGTTGGCAATGTTTGTCATCTGCGTCGTTGCACCGCTGCAGCTGGTGCCTGCCACAGAGCACTCCAGCCCCCGCAGCTGGCGCTTCCGCTGCATGGTGCTTGCATGCTGCTGCTGCAGATCCAGGTGCTCCACATTCAATTCACACTGAAGCTCTGCACTGTACACCGCCCTCCTCCGCTGACTGTACACCGCCCTCCTCCGCTGCCCTCCTCCGCTACCTGCCTGAGTGTTAGTTGTGACGTCTTCACCTTTGCTGCACCCTTGCCACGCAGATCGCCTGGGTCCCAGCCGATCACCGTGACGTGAAATGACGGAGCGCCCAAACACCCACCTGTCCTGGCAGAACTCCAAATCAGTAGTGGAATTCGTATGGAGATCTCCGCCGTCCGGCACATGGCTCTTGCAGAGCACGAGGCTGTACAGAGCCGGCATCCTGACAGTCTGTATGCCGGAACCAGGCTGTGAAGAGCCGGCATGCCTGAAACGACCTGACATACCTGCGGCAGAATCCACGGCCAAACGCGGTCCGGCGTAATCCCACGCCACGAGGGGGGTGTGCACTCAGCTCTATAGCACGTCCAGTGTTCACGCAGACACCCGGGACTCCCCCAAACGAGTTTGGGACGTCCATGGGGCATATCTACATGCTCCGGGACTGCCTGTAGCCTTGTTTTGTGATATCGGGGAAACGGGCGTTTCAGGGCCAAATGGACCCTCATCTCCGGGGAAATGGACCTTGCTTTCCCAAACATCCCCAAACCCTTCCCAAACCTATCTAGGCGTTCCCAATGGCCCCCCAATTGGTCTAGGGGAGCCCCCTATGTCTCAAAGTGGCCTTACGGGGTGCCTCCCAACCATCGCCACTTGTTGCCAATGCTTGCTAGCCACTGGGTGCCTGTGGCCACTCCAGGCCACTTGTAAGTACCTATGCTCCTACTTGGCACAGTGCCATATCTCCTCATGCACGCACATCATGTGCACCATCATGTGCACGTGTGTCACGGTCTGTGGAGCAAGGGGGAAGAGCCTACACTGGCTTTGGATGTGACTGCTTGTATTGCATGCTGCATTGATTTAATAATTGTCATGCACATGGCAATGCTGCGAGTCTAAAACCCTCCTCCAGTACAGATGACATAGCAGATGATGCACTGTGAGCAACATTGACTGTGTTCTTCAAGGACTGCTGCCACAGACACCTTGGGCAATATGGAATGGCTGAAAATGAACACTCCCAGCTAAATTAACTAACAATTGTATAATTATGAAACCATGGGGCAAGGAAGTTGAGGTCAGCACTGTGGCCTCCAGTGTGGAGCGGTGTTGTGCTTTCCTGCGCAAGCCTGCATGTTGCCCAGTTGGACAGGTCATCGATACATCTCATGGCCACGCACGGGTATCGCGTCATGGTGCCGCTGCGACGCGTCGCGTTGCTAGCGCCTATCACCAGCAAGAGCTGACGAGGCAGAGCAAGGTGTCACCCACATTACACCAAAGGAGGTGAAAGTATAGTGTTTTTGAGGTGTTGTGCGTGCTTTGGGACCATCGGGAGTGGTTTGGGATCGAAATGACGGTCCGTTGACGACTATCGGGGAAATGAGCACTTTTCGCCGAAAACTTGCCCCATTGTCGGGGAAATCGACTCGCTTTCCCCGAACCCCCACAGGCAGTCCCGGAGCATGTACATATGCCCTATGGACGTCCCGAACTTGTTTGGGGGAGTCCCGGGTTTCCGCGTGAACACTGGACGTGCCATAGGGCTGAGTGCACACCCCCCTTCCCTGCTTCCCCACATGCTGCAACAGAAAACAAGCCCTTACAGCTACAATAGTGGAGCTGCCGCAATAGTGGAGCTCGCCCATGCAATGCGGGAACTCCACTGCACTCCACTCCAGTGCATGCCACGGCAACGCCGGCCTCGGATGCAGGGCGATGCTCACGGCGCCGCAGGGCGAGCGGCGGCCGCTGGAGCGCATCGCGGACCTCTTCCACAAGATTTTCCGACACGCCGACTTTACCTCCTCGGACGTCGCCGTCACACTCTACCTCGCCGCCGCCCTCCAGCGCCTCAACCGCCGCCGCCGTGTTGCCACGCTCCTGCAGGGCCCCCGCGACGGTGCGCCCCCGCCCTCCCCCCCTCGCCCCCCCAGAACCAACGCCCCCATAACGCGCATCGGCGACGGCGCTACTACCAGCAGCAACGGGGGATGACGCGATCCGCAGTGCCACATCCCCATGCACATCCATGTTGTTACATGATGCAGTCGCCGACTGTGGCCTACGTCGCACCAGCGTGTGGATACCGTCACCGTGGCTTGCAGTGTAGTCAAGCGACAGGCGTGCACACTGTTGGTGCGCTTGTGCTCAGGCAGCTGAGGGGGGGTGGGTGGTGTTGTAGGGGAGGCGCCGGAGCTGATGCTGACGGGCTCCCACCTGGCGCACGAGCTGCGGCCGCACGAGCCTGTGGCCGCGCTCGCGGCGCAGTACTGCAAGCAGGGGCGGCCCGCAACAGGCGACGACCTGCGGCTGGTGACGGACATCGCGCCCTTCGCCATGGCCGCGTACGGCACGCTGTTCTACGTCTACGTCAACCCGCAGCCGACGGCGCTCGCGAACTTCTGCTGCCAGGCGGTGTGCCTCTGGCGCCGCGGCCCGCGCGGCCGCGCAGGCGGCGTCGGTGCTCGGCGACCATACGTGCAGGCGCTGCCGCTCGCCGGCGGCGGCGGCCGCGGCCGGCGGTGGCTGCGGAGCGGCGTGGGCCGTTGGCATGGAGCTGGGACCCGACGCGGGTGATGACCAAGGCGGCGGTGAGCGCGATCGCCGGCGTGCCGGCGCGGGACGTGAAGCACCTCAGCAGCACCAACTCGTTCAACATGCAGGCGCCCTACTTCCTCGCGCTGCACCGCGCGTCGCGCTCGGTCGTGGTCAGCGTTCGCGGGACCTTCAGGTGCGGCCCGCACCAGCAGCCACCCCGGCGCTGTGACCGCGTTCTGGGATTCGACAATTGGCTGGGCTCCTGTTGACCGCCTGCGCAATCTCAGACACCCTGGTGGTCTCCAAGCGAGCGACGGAATCTATGCGTATGAGCATTTTGCATACCTTCCCTGTACCTTCATCAACCGCCCTTTGTCGCCGCTCCGCCCATGTCTGGTTCATGTAAGCAGAACGGCAACTGGAATTTGTGTGACGCACCAAACAGGGAGACATCAGGACGCATTCGCCACATGGGGTCGAGCATTCGCTGCGTCACCAAACACGACGCGAGTGTTGAACGGGCTGCGCATGCCTGCAGCCTGGACGACACGCTGACAGACCTCATGTGCCACCCTGAGGACTACAACACCTGGGTCAACAGCATCACCGCGTCGCTGCGCAGCAGCAACGGCGTCGCGGACAAGCTGTCGGAGGGCCCCGGCCTGCGCCTGCCGCGCTACGACGGCGGCAGCGGCTGCTGCCGCGGCGGCGCCGGCCACAGCGGCGCGATGCGGCTGGCCGCGAGCCTCGTGAAGGGCCTGCTGCGGTCGCACCGGCTGGAGCGGCTGCTGGGCGTCGGCGCAGCGCATATCGCAGACGAGTCGTCGCGCATGCTGCGGACGCCCAGCGTGGACGGCAGCGTGCACAGCAGCGGCTGCCTCGCGGGTCCGAACGGGTGGACGTGGCAGCGGTCGTTCGGTCGGAGCCCATCGGGGGCCTCCCGGTGCGCACCGCAGCATATATGTTACCTATAATATGTAGCATCTTTGCATGTTTGCGAACTGCAGTGGTGTTCCATGCCAGTGCAGGAGGGCCCTCCCTCGACGCTTTAATGTTGATGCATGCGTGCCTTGAGCCCGAAGGCATTGTGTGTCAGGCTGCGGTCGATTTTGGCACAAACAAGGAGGTCGATCCATCATTGATGCCTCTGTTATCATGGTATCTGTCCTCAGTACGCTCCGCAGCACATCTCAGGTCCCCAGTATGCATCATCAAGCATCACCCTCATCAAGCATCACCCGCTATTGTTGTGGCGTGGGCATCCGTTTGTCCATGCCACTGTTGGGTTGCGCTGGTGATCAAGGCATAGGGTGCCCCACTGAGCAACACCACCAGCCTGCAAAACAGATGTTGGTGCATGCGACTCATGCCCGCCACGTGCAAGGGGACTCATGCCCGGGACTCATGCATGCGACTCATGCCCGCCACGTGCACGGGACTCATGCCCGGGACTCATGCATGCGACTCATGCCCGCCACGTGCACTGGACTCATATTCGCGCTTCAGCGCCATTTGTTACATGCATGTCGTCCATACGTGCAGGGGCAACGGCAAGGACTCACAGCAGCCACTCATGCACGAGCCGAGCGAGGTGGCCAGCACGTGCAGCGCGGCCAGTACGCCGCACGGCGGCGGCGGCGGCGGCGGCGCCCCCTGGCGCCTCGTCATCACCGGCCACTCCCTCGGCGCCGGCATCGCGGCCTTTGCCGCCATGTACCTGCACGCCGCGCTTCCAGACACCGACGTCACAGCGTGGTGCTTCAGCCCCCCGGGGTGGCTCATGACCCCGCAGCTCGCCGACTGGTGCCGCAGCTTCGTCACGAGCGTCGTCATCAACAAGGACATCGTGCCGCGGTGCGTGCTGCGAATGCTGCGCACATGCACGCTTGTCAGTTATTGCTCGTGCTGCGTGCTGTGCTGCCTTGTGGCGCCTCGGCAGCATCCCCTGTGACCGAAGCCACAGCCGTGACTGGTGCTGTCCAAGCGGGTGCTGCAGCGCGCAGGCGAGCTGGAGTACTGCTATCGCACCCACTGCGGCGGTGGGCTGCTTCCATGGGCCGATTCCCGGCGTGCTACTCGGGCACAAAAAAAGTGCAACAATGGCGCGATGGCTGCACGTGTGTTGAACAAACCCTGCATTTCGCAGCTTGCACCTTGAGTCGTAGTGCGGCGCCGCGTGCAGGCTGACGCTGACGGCGGTGGAGCGGCTGCGGGACGAGCTGGTGGAGGCGGGCGTGCGCTGCCGCCGCAGCAAGCCGCACGTCGTGCTCTCCTCGCTGTGGCACGGCTGCTGCTTCTCCTGCTGCCGCCGCCACCGCACCTGGGCCGACCTGCAGCGCATGTTTGCCCCGGAGTCGGAGGGCGCCACCGCCGGCGCGCGCGGCTTCCTCGCCAGGTGCGCCCCCCCAACCCTGCCCCCCCTGGGGCCCCCCTGCCTCACAGGAGCAACAGGAGCACCCATGCTTAAAACTGAAGTTGAAAGGGGCCTGCTGCGTGCAGCTACCAGCAGTCGCTGGCGCAGAATATGACTGACGACGAGCTCGACGTCCTCAAGTCCTTCCGCGTCCCCGGCCGCATCCTCTTCGTGCGCAGCGCCAAGGACAAGCGCAACCAGCTGTGCGCCCCCCTCTTGGAATCCGTGCTATTTACAGTGACCCGTCGACGAACATCTACAGTCGCTGCAGCCGGCACGCGGGGTTGTACAGGCCGTGCAGGCCGGGTCGGGCAGGCCGCGCAGCAGCCCATGGGCGACTCAGCTGAGGTCAGCGATCAGGGTCATGCGTGCAGGCAGCGCTGCCAGCATGCGCACAAGACTTGTCCATGCATGCAGGCAGCAGGAGCGCAACTACAGCGCGCTGTGGATCACGGCGGAGGACCTGCAGCGGGAGGGGCTCCTGCTGTCGCGCCACATGCTGCTCGACCACTTCCCCGACCGCGCCCTCAACATCCTGCGCCGCACCGCGCGCCAGCTCGAGGACGGCGGCCTGCTCTCCGGCGGCGGCGGCGCGGAGCGCTGGAGCAGCGGCGGTGCGGACACCGTCGGCGTGGCGGCCGTCGGCGACGGCGGCACCAGCCCCGTCGCGCTGCAGCCGCCGCGCGTGCAATCGGCCGCGTACAGCAGAGGTGTGCACACGTGCCCTGTGCTGCGACATATGCTGCGGTGTTGCGGTGTGTTGTACAGACAAGAGGCGCCTGATCATGAGTGCTCGGTCGCCATTTTATATCGTCTCGAGCTGCAGCAGCACTGATGCCAGCACACAGCACGCCGGTCTCTGACAAGACACCCAACCCGAGCAGTAGGGAACGTCAGGTTTCCTGCCGTGCAGGCATCCTTGCGCGTCCGCTGTCTGCGGGCACCGGGCGCGTGCCGACGATGGCGCCGCCGCCGCCGCCGCGGCCCCGGACTTGCTCGACACCCCCGAACGCTTCAGGCATCGCCGAAGCCGCGGGCAGCAGCGGCAGCGGCAGCAGCACAGCAGAGGGCAGTGGGGACGGGGTCGTCGTGGTCGTGCTGCCTCCCCTCGGCGGCGTGCGCCCGCGCCGGCCCTCCTCTCACGCGCTCGACCGCCTGGCGCCGAGCTCGCCCCCCGTGACACAGCAGCCGCCTTGACCGATGCCTACAGCAGCCGCCGAGACCGCAATGCGTCGCTTGGACACTACACAACCCCCCGCACGCATGCATGCATGCGCATTCCATGGTCCATCTTTAATACCCCAGCTGCCCTGGCCCGGGGATGCGGAACGCGCTATGTGGGCTGCCACAGAGGACAGCCCTGGCAGGTGCACACCACCAGCACACGTGCCCTCTCCACTCAGAGCGTGATGAGCAACGGACAAGCGTGGCCCGCACGCTGGCGTGGCAGCGCCTGGCGTGGCCCGCATGCCGGCAGCGCCTGGCGGGCGCTCTCGTGTTCGTCATCACCGCAGCAGCCCTTCCCTGCCCGTCTTTCGCTGACCCCATCCCGCCGCGCCATCCTGTGCCTCCGAATGCTAGCTCAACTCACGACCTAGTTGAGCAACCCAAACTGCAAAAGGCATTCTTTCACCCTAAAAGCATCCTTCCCCCAAAAGGCATCGTTTCCCCAACAGGCATCCTTCCTCCAAAAGGCATCCTTCCCCCAAAAGGCATCGTGTCCCAACACCCCGTGCGATCTGGGGGGGCCCAGCTGGCTCAGGCCTAGCTGCCTTGAGGAGGCCACTTGTCTCACCTGCAGCTGCATTGTGGGCTTCTGGCATTGCTGCGGTGAGGATGTCCTCACCATTCAACTGAGGCAGCCAGGATCCGAAGCAAACCGTTGGGCAAGCAGCCATCCTCGGGGTCCGCTCGAGCCACCCCCTGCAGCACGGGCGCCGAGCCCTGAGGCGCCTCACCAGGTCGACGGTCCCTCGATGTCACCGTCAGTGGTGCCGGAAGGCCGAGGACTTGAGGTGGTCTGTTGAGATGGTCTGTACGGATGGCCTCTCTGTCGTAAGTGCATCTGGGTGTGTGCCCTCGTCTTCTCTGCATGGCTGCAGATTTGTGGCATGGTGTCACTGTCCTCCCTCTCCTGCATGGAATATGGGTGAATGCGGATGGGTTGCGATCGACACCAATGGGGTTCAGCTACTGATGGGGTTCAGCAACTAGTGGGGTTCAGCCAGGTGCGGTACCTTAATTTCAACGTGTCAGTGGTGAGCGTTGTTCGTGTCAGTGATTGCCTGTGCCACAGGACCTTCATCACTTGCAGCATCGCTTGCAGCTTGCCCTTTCAGGGCTGCTCTGATGCTTGGTCTGCCTGCAGTGCAGTGCGATGGCGAGCTGCACCAGCACCTCAGCAAGGGAGGATGAGCTGCCCGCTGGAATATTTCCTGGCCCATCTCGGAGCGAACGACGGCACGTACATCACTGCTAGCGGACCGCTACCCTGCCAGCATCGCAAGATGCAAGATGCAACCAAACCTGCATGCTGCAAACCGCTGGTAGAAGCCGTTGCCCCGCCTTCCAAAGCTGTCCCGATTGCAGGTGCTTACTACCTCCGAGTCAGGTGCTGCTGTATGTGTGCACGTGGTTTGCCATGTTGGTGTGAATAGCTGACTGGTGGTGATGTGCAGAATCGCTGCAAGCAGGCCATGAATGTGACAAGGCTATCTTGACAAGGCTGTTATGACGAGGCCACCTTTCTCGAGCTTGTACGCGGGCATGTCAAGAGGAGTCATGTAACCATCGGTGTGTGTGTGGCAATGGTCGTGCCTTACAAGAGATTGGCATGCATCACATGTCTCACATGCCTCGATCCTGTTCTACTTTGACCCTTTACTGTGGTCAGTGTCAGGTACATAAACGTGTCATAGCTCAGGGAAGGCGGATTTCCACCAGCTGCACCACGGCATCTTCATGTGTTAGTCCTCCCACAAGAAACACAGTGTGCTCCTCTTTCCAGAAAGTACATGGCATACTTCTCTGTTCTCTCATCCGTTCTTGTGCCGCTGCGCTCGTCACCGCTGCTAGATCAGGTAAATCAACTCCCTTGCCGGACCAGTCTATCAATAATCATTGAAAAAATGAACACAGAACCATTATTCACAGGAAAGCTTGTGTATGCTGTCCCAGTCAGCATGCTTCCCAGCTATCACCCCATCAACATCCTCCCACCATTTGTACAGGAAATTCTGTGCAATGATGCGAAACCAGGGCGACCATCTCAGGCCATTCTCTGGGTTCATCATGTCCCTGAGCTCCTCCGGCCCGACATACTTGGTAGCTTGGATCTCCTCAGGATTCGGTGAGACAGTGAACTCACCCTTTGCAAAAAGTATGTAGTCCATCTCATGCTCGCCCCAGCCAGTTGGCTCCCCGGATTGGGCATGTGTATCCCCAGCACAGTATAGTAGCCGGGTGATGTAGGTGAATTGTGCGGCTTTTGTCTCGGACTGAGGGATTCCGAGCTCGTGCTCCAGCTTCCTAATTGCAGCAGCTACAGCACCAGGAGCAGAGCCCCTCTGCACTTCGTCTAGGCTATCGACTTCCTCTGGGACCTGCCCGTGCAACTGGTGGCTGCAGCAAGTGTTCGTCCATAGCTGCACAAGCGCAGTGTCTGTCTGTGCTCGTCACATGTGAATGGGTAGGTGGTCAGTCAGACAGCGCCGCACATGCATGCTTAGCTTACTACAGTACTAATGCGTACAGTAGGTTCAGGAATATGATTTTGAGTGTCAGCTTGATATGTGTGCACCGAGGTAAAGCCTGTCCTCCCTGATTGCTGCATGAGTGAACGATTATCGTGTGTGGAAGCTCCAACTCAGGTATGCAATGATCCCTGGATCTGATCACATTCATGTGCTCCATGAAGTGTACCGACGAGCAGGCACCGAGTGTGATTTGCACATGCGGCATTTTGGCATAGCTCAGCTTGGTGCCTGGTGCTGGTGTTGGAGTGCGCACATCTGGAAACGTGATCTTGTCGGAAGCCCGTTGCTGCAGCAAAAGCTTATTATCACTGTTGAACAAGAATACACTGAAAGCCCGGTGCAAGTGGCCAGCCGGTGATGCTGGTAAGAACTGGTGGCACTCCTTCTTTGAAAGGGCGCCTTGAATTTCGTCGCCCTCATTTACTGTCACACAGGTGTCCCGAATAAGGAAGTCTTGTTGTGATAGCCCTTGTCCTGCGGTAATACCCCCATGCGTTGCCAGATCGCATGTATCATACACCTACAGCGTTGGCGAGGCCGTCCAACCGGCGCGGCTTGAACTCGTGTAACAAGCCATGCATGCCATGAGATAGCACCTGTCCATGTTGCCATGGCTTGTAGGGGAGGCAAGACGAGCCGTTGGGTCAGTGCGGGCCCGACTGGTACGAAGGATTTCCCAAGGGCGGTATTGGCCCAGGCCCGCACGCCAAAAAGGCCCACCGGGGAGCGCGCGTTCAAGCCCTGAATATTGGTTACGCCTGCTGTAGATTGCTAGAACTGGTTTGGGGGATATAGATTTGCTAGCACCACACCAACAAGCAATCAAAGGTCAAAGTACAGTCACCGTAAATTGAAATTCTCTCAGGGCTATTGAAATTTCACGCGTCATCAGCTGGCCCGTCATTTTGAACGTGATGTGTGTTCCGGCATGCTTGAGCTATGCGACAACAAAACCAACGAGCCAGTGGCGAAGGGCCGCTGAACCACAATGGCTCCCCCAACCGATCTGATTGTACGATGGTAAGAGCACGCGAACATGTCTGGATGTACACTGAAATAGGTACTTTTCGTCTTGGCAACAATACCTGCGTAGTGCCTTTTGTGCTCACAAGGAGCACGGTACATCGTGTTGTGCACGTAACCTCCGCCAAAGTGCATCTGATTTGTCGATATGTCATCTTAGCATCTGTATCAGCCACATTCATGTCGTCTATGGAACATATCTGATCGGGTGACCTATAGCGTCAATCGTGCAGTACATACCGTAGTGGCGTGCAACACTCCAGTTCAATGGCCGGCCGAGGTACAGGATTGGCGCAGAAGCACGGCGAAACCATCGCACATGCTGAAGAACTAGCGAGTATGATTTCGAGGCACGTGCTACTTACGTGTAAAGCTCTCATGGGTGATCTGACATCAAGCCGGTGGCTTTCGTCAGTCGTCCATGGCGTATACTGCTGCGGTAAATGATGGCAGCTACAGCATATACCGATTTAATTGAGCTCATCGTCAAGCAGATGCTAGACAAGTGCAGTGCATCCTGCGCAGCCGTACGGCAACAGGGCGTTTGCTGCAAGTCCACATTCACACATCCTGCAGCGCAAGCGGTACCTCTGGGCCATGTTTTTCCGTAGAATAATTGAGACGTCTTCCGTCTATGAAGCTCTGCTTGTGACATGCATTGAGCCCGAGTGCCATTTGTGCGTGTGCAGGAGCCCAGTCTATCACTCCACATCCTCCGTGGGCCACGTCCACACTCTTGGTGTATCTCACGACTTCGTTGTTCACGGGTGAGGTCCTATTGTCACTAAGCTACTGATGCTACACACAGCAGACTGGCAGCTTTGCCTGAGCCACACGGCCCGGGCATGCGCTGAACTGCACAGCCAATGACAAAAGCCATGCTCCTGCACTGGTAACAAACACCTGTGCCATGTGTGCTCGAGGCTTGCTCCAGCCTCCCGCGTGTTGTTGTGACCAGGCCACATGGTCCTGTGACATGGACCACAGCTGTGGCAACTCAGCGTAGCTGCTCACGCCAGACAGCCCTGCCGGGCGCCTCCCGCCACCCCACACCCAGCCTCCTCCTATGCTGTCACAGGACGCAGCAGCATGCAGTGTGTTTGCGCTGCTGGCTGTGCTCCTTGTGAGTGCAGTGCATGCCGATGCGTACGGTGACCGTGCTGCTTGTGATTGTTTATTTTGATCTGTGCCTTGTACCCTCGGCGCTGCTGGGGCCTTGATCTCTCACAGTGTGACACACGGCGCAGTGGCAGCCCTCGCTTATGGGCTCCTGCATTAATATCATCTCCTTGTAACACGCAGTGGCAGCAGCAGCAGCGTGTGCTGCGTGTGCTGCAGGTACGGTGTTGCACGGCAGCTGCATGCGGGTTCCCGCATCTGCAGCGCGGACTTCACAGTCGCCGGCTGCACCTTCCGCCTCGAGGTCTTCCCCTCCGGCGTCGCCTCCCCCACAACCACTCCAGCAGGTGCCGCCACGGCCACCCCCGCCTCGGCCCCCACCGCCAGTGAGGGCAAGGCACCCGGCGACGGCAACACAAGCAATCAGGGAAGCTGTGTGGCTATTTTCCTGACGGCCAGCGGCGGCACGGCATGCGGGCAGCTGCTGCATGACATCTCCATCGTTGACCCGGTGCGCCCTCCGCCTGCCAACTGTGCCTGCGCTACCCAACGCACAGCCGGCTGCCCACGCCACCCACCCCACCGCGGTGCACCGCGGGACGGCAGGGGAGGGTGGCTTTGAGCGGCTGCCGTCCAGCACCGCCTTCCACGTAATGCCCAACACCATGCACTGTGCCAACCTCTGGCCGCGCGGGACTCTTCTTCACGCTGACTGTGCCCGCTCAAGGATCCCGCTGTTAGGCGATTGCGGGGGCACTCTCAGGCCTGCAGCAGGAGCGCATACTATAGTACCCCTTTTGCATGTGCGTCATGCATGTGGGCCATGCAGGCCGCCGGCTCAGCAGCCATCCACCGATCCGGTTCCATCGCGCTGCACTCGCGGCCCCCCCACCAGCGGACTGTCGTCGTCGCGCACCCCGAATTTGTGGCTACCACAGCGCTGGAGCCCGCGCTCGTCCGCGACGACGCCTTCACCGTGCGAGCCACCCTCGGCCTCGTCTGCGGCGCCACCGACGGCGACTCCGCCATCCCGGCCCCCCCGCTGCGCGCTGCGTGCTGCCATGCTGCGCCGTACCAGGCCCCGGCCGAGCTGCCGCTGCCGGTAGAGCTCGCGCAGCCGGGGCAGCCGAGCCCCCGCGCTGCGCCCGCAGCACACAGCGTGCCGCAGCAGTGCCTCCGAACAGGTGAGGGATGCTTCGAACCCCAGTGTGTGGCGGGCTGCGCGGGGGGCGCGCCCATGTGGCCGGCCGGGGCGGCATGCTGTGCTATGGGCGCTTCAGGATATGGTGCTGGTCCAATGATGGGCATGCCCCGAGGTCATGCGGTGGGTGGGTTGCCGCAGTGGCCGGTGCTCATGCTGCCGGGGATGCCGCACGGCCATGCTGCACACCCCGGGGGCCTGCCGGTGTCGGCGTGCGTGAGACCGGACGGCGCAGGCGCTGTTGCGCGGGTGCCTGTGCGCTTGGGCGGGCCGCCGGCGGCAGCAGCGGCGGCACGTGCTGGGGTGGCAGTGCATGGGGCGGCGGGCGGCAGGGCATAGCACTGCGTACGGGCCGAGGAGGTGTTGATGTTATTGTGCTGCATGATTGCGCATCGTGCGGGTGACGCATGGTACAGTAGCAACACGGCATTGGAAGGTCGGGTGTGGAGCCGCAGGATGCTGTGGCCGGAAACACACGCGGTCAGAGTGTCGCTGCAGAATTTGTGGTGGTGATACATTCCGGCGTGTGTGGCAACAGGAAGAGGTAACGGTGGCCATGAAGGCAGAAAGCGGTAAACACGGTCAGCATCAGCATTGCAAGCGCAGTGGTACGCACCACCAACACAAGGCCTACTCGTACACGCTGCAGCTGAGGCGACGCACTGCAGCGTGTGAGACACTATGGTGCCGAGTCTCGTGCTCCATGGTTGCAGATGGGCAGGTGCGGGGACGTGCTCGACGCCGTGCTGGAAGCGGGATGATGCATCGTCGTGGCATTGCACAGCTACATCGAGGATGCATGGCAGCGGTGGCTATGGCGGCAAGCGTCTGACCACGTCGCATGCCCAACAGACGCCCGAGCTGACGTTAGGGGTGGTAGCCGCTGGAGGCATTCTTTGGAAAGGTGTCATGTAGTGTGGACTCGTTGTTAGACATGGATGGCCCAACACTGCATTTGATTGTGTGGTACCAGTTGTATACACCTGGATCAGGAGTGAGGCTAACAGCTGAGGGTGGAAAGCACGAGAAGGTGCTGCCAGCAGGCGATGAGAATTCTGGAGTGTCACAAAAGCAAGTCCGTGGAGGCGTGCAGCCGACTGCCAATGCATCCTCTGCCTGGTGGCTGTGGTGCTGGCAAGGCGGATCCGCTGGTTCTGGTGCTGCTGTGACGTTGCCTTGTCCGTGACTGCATCCGAATTATAGCTTAACATCTGCTCTGAACGAGTGCTGCCGTCCCCTGTTGGAATTCAGGATGACCGGTCCGTGGTGCTTGCGTGAACAACCGAACCCACGTATCCGCGGCATGTGACGAGGCCCTTGAAGGGTGAGACAGAACGTAACAACAAGCACTCTGTAGAAGCCCTGCCCGCCCGTGACATGATCAAAACGGCTGCGATGAGGAAACTGCACAGCTGTGCACAGGTGAACCGCGATGGACAACTGCAGAGTCCACTGGTGCCGATCGGCGATGCATGTATACACCGTTCAGGCGGACAAAAGAATTGACTGAGTACAACCGCTAATGTTGAGGTGCTTCCGATCAGCGGGCTGCGAGTGTGTATTGGTCAGCACCGTCGCGACGTCTACTGATCAGCTAGACCCGTCCAATGTTTTGCGTGGTGCACCACAAGCCACGCTGGCGGATGCGATTTCGGGTGCCGATTGGCGACAGCATGGCTGAGAAGCCTCCTTCGTCTATGAAATTCAAATACCTGATGTTGTGATTGGCTGGACGGCGACGCCTGCCTCGAGTCCTCTATGGAGTGCAAGTATATTAGGAAATCTCGACACGCGCAACAGCATGGTCCTCAAGGTCTCGTGCGCACAACCACGAAGACAATTCGTGCTACAAGGGCGCAGGTAATCTAAATTACTGATCTCTATCTCCTGACGGCTCCGCAGGTCGCCTGCTGCACGGCAACGCCAGCATTGGCCGCTGAAACAGTCCGTCACCTCGGTTCACGCTCTGGGCGGAACATGGCCATGCTAATCCCGGGAATGCAATGCAGACAATTTCATAGTGCCGTGAGAGTGCGCACGTGCGCATCAGCCGCTCGAGACAGTCGATCCGACGTGCTGCTCGATGTGAACCAACTGCAGACGCAGCTGTCGAAGGCAGTTGCGGCCGAGGACTTCTCGGAAGCGGCACGCATCCGCGACCAGCTGGCAGATGTTTGTGGAGATGAGAGCACGGCCCGGACGGGCTGGACCGGACTGGGCATCCCGGACTGGCTGGCCGACCGGGCCGAGCGGCTGGGATTCGTCATGCCCACAGAAATTCAGCACAGGGCGATCAAGCTGTTCCTCCTCGGAGCAGACGTACTACTAAGAGCACACACAGGATCAGGCAAAACGCTGGCGTTCGTCATGCCAACGCTCTCGATGCTGGAGTATCCACCCCATGTGTATGTCCTCCCAAATTCATTTCCGATGTGCACTTCTGAGGATCCCTTGCACACGGCCAGGCCGCAATCAGACTGAATGTTGATTCTATGTTGTGCATCCGGGATGCTGCGTTTGCACAGCGACGGCTGTGTGTGCCAGCCATGTTGTTGTTGCCATGACCCAACTGCAGGGCCCGGAACCAGGCTGCCAGTATGTATGTATGATTACATCGCCGTATCCATGAGGAGGCCAGTGGTCTCTGCAGTGTGATTGAGGGCCACTGCAGCATTATTGCAGCAAAGAACCATGCTGCCAGTGGTCTTTGCAGTGGCCCTCAATCACATACAGCATCCTCTGCTTGCATGGGGCGCTATCAAGCACCTAGATCACACCAGGGATGTCCCATATTCCTGTCACATAGACAGTCGGCCCCGTCGGGTGATCTATTGCCAGGACAAGGACCTGGTCCAAGTCAGCCTCAACACCCGGTCAGCACAACTTCAAGACGCAAGCAGGACCTCTCTGTATGGGCTGCAGCTGGTATTGAAACCGGTGGCAGGCACACCAGGGCACCACTGCAGCCAATCCAGCATCCTCCTGATCCCGACCCTGACTGTCCAACTATTCAAGTTGCCGAGTCATAGCAACAGACGTCTGTGGCTCACCACGACGTTGTCAGCCATTCAGGCCATCAGATTGTATTACCTACTCACCAGCAAGTCGGCACAACTCGATCGTTTCGATCGGCCGTGTCTGCCCAGGAGACGCAGCAACTGCTCAGAGCAACGTGCGCGTGTGCGTGCCATGCGCTCATGGCCATGCCGAGCGCTTCCTACACCCTTTAAGCGCTGCGGGAGTGCGCGTGTGTGTGGATGCGTGTGTGTGGTTGTGTAGGCTGTGTCGGTTCGTTGTGGCTGTTCACCTGAGACAGTTGCTGATTGTTGCTGTCTGCTTTCGGGGGTTTTGGCCGTCTGCTTTCCTGCTGTTGCCCTCGCCGCCGGGCGCTTGCGTTTATCTCCGTGTAACACCCTTTAAGCGCTTCCTACACCCTATAATATACACTCTCATGCGTGCGTGCAGGTACGGGGAGGACCTGAAGGGACCTCAGGCGGTGATCGTGGTGCCACACCGCGAGCTCGGCGTGCAGATCTGCATGCTCATATACCGCCTCATCGGCGGCAGCGTCAACAAGGGCATCCCCGGGGAGCGCGCCACGATGTTCTCCTACTTCGGCCCGCGCGGCGTCCAGGTGGGCCCCCCTCCTCCCGTCGCCCCGTGAGCTGCACGCTATCATAACTGTGTACTGAACAGGCCCATAACTGTGTATTGAACAGGCCCACCGCGCTGTGCGCGTCGTGCCATGATTCAACGCTGGAGACCCTCCTGTAAGCATGTAATGCGCAACGACCACGACGCACATGGGACGTAGCAGACATGTTTTGGATTCTACAGGTGCCTGGGCATACACAGTAGGCCTGGTCATACACAGTTTCAGACGGCATGCATGGCCATGCTGCATGTCCCTACAGACGGCCATCCCTGCGCAGGTCGTACGCTGTCACTGCACATGCGCACAGCTGTCACCCATGTGCTGTCACTGCACATGCACACATGTTTGGCCATAACGGATGAGACTACGTAGTACATGTACATCACTGCTTCCGCAGCTCCCACGGCAGGATGGACAGCATGCGTGCGGGCAGCCTGTGTGAGGGTGCGCGTGAGTGCGGGCAGCGTGCTGTGCGTGCTGCGTGAGTGCGTGCTGCGTGCTGTGCAGGTGAGGGGTATCCTGGACAAGGAGGAGGTGCTGCGTGCCAAGGCTGCCGGGTATGTGGAGGGGTGCCACATCGTGGTCGGCACCCCCGACTGCCTGGCAGAGGTGATGCAGGAGCCGCAGGCGCTCGAGATCATGCAGCACACCAAGGTGCGGCCTGCTGCTGCGTGCTACGGAAGGCGCATGGGCACTGGGGCACACACCGCTGCAAGTTCATGCTGCAAGTTCACGCTGCCGTGTCACCGTTTCTGCCCCGGTTCTGCCCCGGTTCTGCCCTGGTTCTGCCCCGGTTCTGCCGTCGACACCTCTGCTCGCTCTGGCAGGTTGTGCCGCTGATGCCACGAGGCGGCGTCATGCGTGTGACATGTGACGTGTGGTTCTGGAGGTTCTGGAGGCGGAGACAAGCATGTACCGCCTCAAATGCTCCTTGCGGTGCAATGCAGAGCGGCACGCTTACGTGGCTGTCTTGAGCCATACAGTGCGCTCAAGCGTCCAGTCATGCATGTACACACGACGGCCTGCAAACATGAAGTAATATAAGTTTTTATGAAACCCCTTGGGTTGGGCGGTTTTGTAATGATGGTCAAGGCCGAGAGCGTGTGAGGCGTGTGCTGCGTGCTGTGCAGGTGGTGGTGGTGGACGAGGCAGACGCGTGCGTGCTGTCACACCGCGACGCGATGCGCGCCGTGCTGGGTGCTGCGTGCAGCCAGGAGGAGAAGCCGACGCTCGCGTTTGTGGGCGCATCGATCGACAAAGACTTCAAGGAGGAGCTCGTGCGTGAGCGGTGGCTGTCGTTCCCAGTCACGCTCGAGGGATCGGGGCCGGGCCTCGTCCCCCCGGCGATCCAGCACCGGTGCGACGCGCTGCGTGCTGCGTGCTGCGTGCGTGGCAGCCACTTTCGTTTGCGTCGCTACATCAGCTGTAAGCCGGCACTGTCGATCATCAGCACCCGTGTGGGGCTGCAGAGTCGCCGTGCTGAGCCAGCTGGCGGTGCCGCAGCGGGCAGCGTGCTGCCGAGTGTTTGCACTCGAGCAGCGCTCTGTCCAGGCTGCCTAGCACACGTCCGCGAGTGACCCTGTGTGCGTTCAATGGTGCCAGTCACGTACCCTCGGTTGTTTCCGTGCTGGGGAGGGGCCCAGGTTGCCGGCATGGGCACAGCGCGTGCCGCCACCCGCTGCAGCACGTCTCCGCATGATCATCAACGCGTGGCCCGCCGCAGGTTTGTCGTCATCCCGGAAGGCGTGGCTCGAGGGTCCGTGCTGTCCAAGCTGCTGCGCGGCATCCTGGAGGCGCGGGGGGAGGACGCGCCGTCTCCGCGCGTCGTCGCGTTTGCCTCCGATGCGGATGAAGCGGATAAGCTCGCGACGCCGCTGCGTGCTGCGCTATGGGAGGAGTACCGCATCGGCCTCGTGCTGCCCGACGGCGAGTACCCTACCAAGATCCTCGAGGTGCGCGGACGCCTGTTCTGACTTGTTCTACACGCGCTGCGTGCTGTGTACTATGCGGCCTGCCAAAATCTGGGCCGATGCCACACTGCGCCACGCTGGCACCTCCGGAGCTGCAGACATGTTCTTGGGGGGGAGCAGGGTTTCATGTAGGCAATGCTGGCCTCTGCCGTGGCTGAGGCTGCGCTATGCTGCACGGCTACCTCGCTACACGGTGGCAGCGCCTTGGTCTGATATCATGGTGACCGGGGGCAGAGCTGATGACAGGGCCGAGGCGCGCCATGTGCAGGACTTCCGCGACTGCAAGACCAGCATGATCTTGCTGACGCCGGAGCTCGCGAGGGGACTGGACCTCCCGGAGGTCAGCCACGTGTTCAACTTTGACCTGCCCGAGACGGCGACGGAGTACCTGCACCGCGCCGGCCGGGTCGGCCGCATCGGCTCCGACGCGGCCGGCGTGATGACGACGCTGATCACTCCGGAGGATGTGCCGAGGCTGCAGGCGATGGCGGAAGAGCTGGGTATCAAGGCCAGGTCGGAGAGCGTCGAGGTGTCCACGCAGGCTGTGCAGGCCGCGTTACTTGGGGGCTCGGGAGGCGACGGGGACGCTGATGAGAAGGCCGCCACGGGAGAGGCAAAGGGCAGTAGCGAGAAGGCCCTCGACCGGGCGAAGAAGCTGCTCGAGGACCTGTTTAACTTGTATTGAGGTAATCCAGCGTGTAACATGTGTTTGTGGATGATGGGGCGCGTGGTCAAGCTTGCGGTGTGAGCGTCAGCGCAGGTGACGGGAGGTTGATCAAGCTTGGGGAGCAAGTTGTGGCTGCGAGCTGACTGGCCAGCTGTCGTCGCAGCACGTTGCAGGTGGGGTTTGCCGGCGCCCGAGCCTCCTGAGGCCGTGTGTCGCACGAGGCAGAGCTGATGGGTTGAGCTGGGCTAGAAGCTGAATGATTGTCGGTCTATATGTACGCGTCTGTCTGGGCATATTTTTTTTGCGCGGTTGCGTGCACGCGTGATCTGTCCAGACGCCATGCGCCATTCTGTGCGATGAGCAGCAGCGCAGGTGGTCTGCCATTCCATCCATGTGAATCGCAGCTTGTAAGGCATCGAACAAGATTCGGTCACCTGTATGCTGCTGCAACCGCATCTGCAACCGCATCTGGTGCAATATCGGGCTTTCCGCATTGTGACGAGTACCCCGCGCCATGACGTCGAACATCACACGTAGGATCACACATATGCGTCCGTCTACACTCGTAATGTCACGCCGTGATACATGTCCGTACGTTCTGCAAGTAGCTCAATGGAAGTATCATGTCCATCGATGCCGTACCCATTGACATATTCGATGGTTCGGTGTCCAAGCCAGTGCTGATGTGCACGTACACGGTCGAGGTTTCAGGGCTCCTGCCCTGGCTTCCAGCACCTATGTGCAACCTAGGCAGCCTTGACACCACTTCAGCGTAGACTGCAGGCCATCGCCTGCTTGTTTGTTGGTGCTTCGGGTGCACGTGGAGTGCGCGCCAAGCAGAAGTCAGCAAGAGCGCTGCTTGTCACCAACAGGTAGCCGCAAGACCCAAGTAGATCGTCAGATTAGCTGGAAGCAATGTCTCAGAAGAGTAAGAAGGCGCCATCGAGAAGTCTCTTGAAGGTGAGGACCCATATCGATCCTCATGGATGGCGGACGAATATGCCCTCGTGCTTGACCAATCCCAGAGTACAGCTGCGATGAATTCTCGTTGTTGATGACACTGAACGCATTTGACCACATGTTGCATGTTTTCACGCGTCTGTGATGGTGTCGTACCAGTGCTTCTGTACGCCGAATTCAGATTCCTGAAGCAGCCCTGGCGTCAAGCAGCTACCATTGCCGACTGAGGCCCGCATATGATTCAAATTACTCTCGTGTCGTGCTTGAATTCCTCGATCCACTGCGTCGACGTCTGTATCCTGCGCGTGTATGTGGCTCGCTTGTGAGCGCGGCCGTTGGCCGGCAAAATCTCCACGAGGACAGCCATAATCCCTGCTTAGACTGCGCTCGGATGAATCGTAGCTTGTGATCGCGGTTGCTATACAATGCCATATGCTGTGCAAGCTTGATTGAGTCAGCAGAGGATCCCATGCGATCACCACGGCGTCACACAAACGCTGCGCTCCACTTGGAGTCGCTTGCCATATCAGGATACTGTCTGTTGCAATTGAAATGTGCTTATCATGTCCGCATGCTGCGTATGGGCGGGACGACGCTGTGAAGCAGAGGCGATAGGTTTCTGTGTGCAGAGCCTCACGTATGGATCTGGGGCATTTCTTTTTGACAGTGTCAATGCATTCACACCGCACGGCTCGGGTGCCGTGGACATCATGGCCGTCAGACAGAAGGATGGGCAGATCAAGTCATCTCCATTCTACGTGCGCTTTGGCAAGTACCAGTCCTTCAGGCGCAACCGCCAGGTGTGGCATGCCAGACCTATCTGCTCCATTGAGCGACAGCTGCATGTATGATTGAGCCTGTTGCAGCAATGAAGAGCTCCGTCCGTTGGTTTAGGTGCGGATCAAAGTCAATGGTGTCCTAATGGACTTCCATTTGGAGCTCGGGCAATATGGATCAGCCTTCTTTGCTCACACACGGGATGAAGAAGTTTTGTCGGATGGAGATGGAGAAGAAGGTGCTCCTCTGCCTGATGTTCCACAGCCACTTCTGACTGCACATTGAAGTGCAGGAGGTCCATACACACTGCTGCACTCTTGTCCGTCTTCAAGCCTTCTGTACCAATCCTTATCTGACTTTCTCTGCAACACACCACTCCACTCGTAAGCTTGCTTGAATCACATCACACAAGCAGGAGCATTCAAGCATGGCCTGCCATGAGCATTCAAGCATGGCCAGCCATGAGCATGACCTGCCACATCTGCCACATGAAGCCGCCCGTCTGACATGAGGCCTGCACATCATCCCAGCAGCTCTGGGTGCCATGCTCATCCATGGCATGGGGGTGTATGTTGCAGAGGTGCAGCTGAAGCCGCCGCTGCTCACTCTTTCCCGCTCGCCGCTGTGCAGGCGTTGACGGCGACGACCACAGCCTCGGCATGATGTCACCAGTAGCCGCGTACGAGGCCGATTACATGAGCCTCGTCCAGGGCGCGGACCACGCGGCCACCGCTTCCCCGGCCAACCGCAGGCCGCCGCTGCGCCGCCACACGTCAGCCAACCTCCTCTCCCCCGATGCCGCCTCCCCGGCCTCGCCCTCCACACTGTCCTCCCCCCCCCTGGGTACATCCCTCCCCCTCCACGGCAACACCGCCGCTGCGCCCGGCCGCCGCGTGCTGCGCTGCGCCTCCGGCCCGGCGGCGTCCGCAGCCGCGCCGATAAGCACCAGCATGTCCCCTGCCACCCCAGCGTCCCCGCCCATCCTCGCCACACCCGCCGAGCCATCCCCAGCTGCCCCGCTCCTGCCGGGCGCCGCGCTGCGCTGCGGCCACGACTGGCGCGATCTCGACCGCAGCTGCACGCCGCGGGCCAACCCTGCGGCTCCTGCCGCCACTCCGGCCGACGCGGCGCCGGCAGACGTACCTCTCGGCGTGTCTGAGGGGGATGGCGCAGGGGGGCACCTCACGGTGGGTGCAAGCCACCAGGCTGCG